>PVHP010000011.1:0-103760 GCA_004024765.1 Zapus hudsonius | reverse complement strand
AGAAAAGAAAACCCTGTGGCTAAAACCTCTCCTGTGCCATAAGATTGTTAGAAAGTGTTAAGGATTTAAAAAGTAGACTGGCAAACAGATAGAAAGACAATGTCTAAAATAACATCTAGCATTCCCAGAAAAAGAAAAAAACACAAGACAGTGTTTTCACATCTGTCTGTACCCTTAAATGGAATGGATCTCAATTTACCAAATTTAGAACTCTCGGGTAGTTTGGGATCTTAGACAAATAGTAAGATTAGCAAATATACCAAAGGTCTAAGGCAGCTCAGACAATTGTGTTAATATTAAGTAAATCAGAGATCTGGGCAGTAAATACTTATAGCAAACACGAGCCATGGACCGCTCTTTTGTGCTCAGGAGTGAAGAATGACTCATACACTGCCACATGTTAGGACAAAGTGGAGGTGAGGAAAAAAATCAGTGTTTTCCCAGTTACTCAGCAAAGCTTAGGGGAAGAGGTGAAAATGGGGGAAGGAAGGGGCTGACTTCAGGTAACAATAGGTGGTGTTTCCAGGAACAGGGCTTAAGGATCAAAAGAGTGAAAAGAAGTTGATTAGCTAGCTCATTTCAAAAGAAGGACTGGAAATTGGGTGAAACAAAGAAATGCCTGGGTTTGGTTTGCTGCTGTGTGCTTGCACAACCTCTCTGAGATGCTCTCTGTCATTTGCTCATCCATTCAGCCACTTAACAAATATTTCATTAAGCAACTATTGGCTGGGCAATGAGCTTTGAGAACACTGAGAACCACCAGGTGGGGGTGCGGGTTTGACAGTTTCTGGAATGTGTAATTAGGAAAGAATAGACTTGCTCTAGAAGAAAACCCTCATCTCCCTCCTCTCAATAGAGAGACCTGAGGAGACAGCGCGTCTAGCTTCCATCTCCACAGCTGTGCTGCTGCTTCGTCCCCTGACAATTTGACAAAGTCATCAACCGGAGAGCAGTGCCCATTTAGAGCACTGTCCACCAGGGCCTGTCTGTTTTGTGTATCCACTTGTCCCCATAGATCTGTAGACCTACACACACACACACACACACACACACACACACACACACACACACACACCTCTGAGTAGCTCTAGGCACTCAGGGAAATGTGGACATGAGAACATAATCTTGGGAAATTATCATGGGATTAACATCCTACATTAGGGTCAATATTTAAGCAATTGCATGAAGCATTTGCTTTTCATGTGATAAAAATTCCAAGATACTACCTTTTGAAGACTACATTTTGATCTTATTTCTGTCCAATAGCTGATTTCCTTTTACATTTATAAAATAAGGAAATGTTCTCATATTTTACAAGCAAGTTCCTTTAACCACGAGACTGTTCTCATATTTTCAATGTGAACACAATGTTGCTGTGACTTTTTTAAAATGAAAAACTCCAGCAATTCCAAACAATTACTGTTCAACTGCAAGTATCTGCCCCCCCACCAGCATTTTGAGTCACTCATTTCAGATGTATTAGTCATATTTCTTAAGGCTGAATCTCATTTTATTAATTTCTGACAATTTCTCCTCATATAAGGGTATCTGGAGTTCTGCAAGAGCGTCAGAACAAGATCAATCTGTTCTCAACGTGACAAGTGATACGGTTTCCATGTGAACATTGCCCCTTTTCACTGAGAGTCAGAGAGCATGAGAGTTGGGATGACTCACAGTTTCCCGACCTGGAGGAACAAGTTCCTTCAGCCCTTGAAATGCCATCAGAATGGAACTTGATTCTTCCCAATCACTAGCAAATTCTCGAAGATCACATTCTAGACAAGGGAGATAGAGCTGATAACATAAAACCTCAACTAACAATAGGATTTTTATCAGTTTAACTCAGACAAGGAGTTGAGAAAGCTATTTTGTAAGGCCCTATGTGAACCCCCCACAGACAAACCATTATTTAAATTTTTTAAACATCAAAGTGTCTTCACGATGTTGACTTGGGTGAAGAATGCCAACCTCTTGCCTCTAGAAATATGTGGAGGCATATTTCAAACCAGACAGTAACACATAATAAACAAAGATAGATTTATCTATCGATAGCATGAGATCCTCGGTATAACTTGCAAAGACCGGCTGACTGTTTTTCTCTACGTGATTGAAGTCTTGCCATTTTCCTCAGCAATAATGCTCTTCTTTTGTAAATGACCGTGTTATAAGTGCTGCAATCTGTGTACCTAAAACACATCTGTGAAAGTTAAATGTGTGCATAGGCTGGGGGAAAGGATTCAGACTTTAAACTCCAAGAGAATTATGTTGGCATCTTGATATATAAGAACCTAATTTCCTTCTGCCCATATTTCTTTCTCTATTAAGGGAAAAGAAAAAGAGCTGTATCTTGTAGCTGCTATAAAAATTAGAAGATTTAATGTGCTACTCCACAGAGATTAATCAACATCTTTGTACTTCTTAAAATTAGTGAAATTTTCTCGCACAGTAATTTAAGTGAGGTTGTACCTAACATTTGTTTCAAAGAGCATCTTTTCAAAATTACCCAACAAAATTACTACCAGAGGACTAATGAAATTTCTAATTCAAAGATGACCTATTGGAATGACCAAACTAATCTCACCAAGCTAAACCAGTGATCACCCGACAGAAAATGCTCCCAGCACAGCCCTGGCTCTGCCATCCATGATTCTGCTGCAAGTCTGCCACCGTGGGTCACTGACACTGAGAGGGTGAGACTCGTGAGGAAATTTCTTCCCACAGCCCACTCTCAGCCAATGCCATCCTCACTAACAACCTCTTAGACTTGAGCAGTATGGAGGCACGAGACAGAGCTTGGCAACAGTGTCAGGTGCTTCAAAGCCTTTCTGAAAAACAGGGAGTGTGTAACTGTAGAAATATATTTTTATTTCTTCATAATGTATTATGAATAGTTGGGGACTGGAGAGGTGGCTCAGCAGTTAAAGGTACTTGCTCGCAAAGCTCGTTGGCCCAAGATCGAATCCCCAAGTAGCCACATAACACCAGATGCACCAAGCTGTGCATGCACCTGGAGTTCATTTGCAGTGGCAGGAGACCCTGGCAAGCCCATACTCTCTCTTCCTCTCCCAAATAAATAAATAAAATATTTTAAAAGAGTTGGGCTTTACAGGAAGACAAATAACTCTGCCTCTTAACTAGTTAATTGCCCCCCGCCCTGGGTTTTAAATCCCAACTTGTTTTTCCATCATCACCTGAAGTAACGATAGCTACGAAGAGAGAGGGTTATTACAAGGATGGAGAGGTAAGGTAGGTGGAAGATGGCTTGGCCAGAGTCCCACAACCTGGGCTTCTCTGTACATTGGTGGTGTTCTTCCACTATGCACGGACACACTGTACTCATAATAGATTTGCTCTCTTAGAAGAAATGGAGAGGATGACAGACATGTAAACACCACAAAGCAAAGTAAGTGAAGCAGCAGTGGTCACCACCACCATAGTAGTCGTCCTCGTAACAAACGAAGGGGTGAGCCCGGAACCAGCCCACTCATGCAGTACTGATCCAGATTGAGAAACTGTCGAAAATAGGAATTTTTTTTTCCAATGATAAAAATGCTTTGAAAAAGAAGAAATTAGAGCTATGGAAAAGCAAAGAACTTTTTGTCTTTTATGAGGCTGGTTGCTACATCATAGTAAATGACATACAGTGGTGACAATTCAGTTTGTAATATTAGCTGCTCAAAACAGATCATTATGAGTACAGTGTGTCCGTGCATAGTGGAAGAACACCACCAATGTACAGAGAAGCCCAGGTTGTGGGACTCTGGCCAAGCCATCTTCCACCTACCTTACCTCTCCATCCTTGTAATTCAGCCATTCAGAACACTTGCTGTTGAAGCATAAAGGTCTCTGAAGCTGGAGACTCCCCTGTTCTATTTCCCAGAACCCACATAACAAGCTGGCATTGGCCAGAGACATCTGTAACCCCAGTCCATGGTGGGCCGAGACTGGAAAACCTACAGCTTACTGATGGACAACAGCTCCAGGTTGAAGAAGTGATCCCATCCATCTCAAAGAACACATGGATAGAGAGATCCAAAAAAGGGGACCCAACATTTTTCTCTGGCCTCCACACATATACACATGGAGTGTACATATCTGCACATATACATGCATAAGCCAACCACACATCACATATCCCACCATATATATAATGTTAATATATAATTATATATTATGTTAATATATATTATTTTAAAATGTTTATATGTATATATTGCACATACACACACACACGCTCACATGTGTGCACAACTAAGCCATGCACAGTTTTAAATAATGGAGATCCAACAGTGAGTAAAGAGGCAAAAATCTGCAGACTTGTGTGGTAACACACTTCTGTAATCCCAACAGTCAGGAGGATTATGAGTTCAAGGCCAGCCCTGAGCTACATAGTGCAAGCTTGGACTCTCTGGTAAAACCACGTCTCAATAAAGCAACAAGCAAACAAACAAACAGACAAAACAATAATGGATTAAGCAATGTATGAGTGAGCATAAAAATTTTTGGATATGGACTGGTCAGTGGTGAGATGACTGGGCCATCCACATGGAAATGTGTAAGTGACATCACAAAAATAGATGTGTCATATATGTTAATAACAGTATATGATAATATGTTGGGACCCAGCCTGGCTGAATATCTGTGAGCTAAGTTTTAGAATATAATATGCAGCCAGATGAGGTGACCTACACCTTTTGGTCCAAGCCCCGAGCATGGTAACTCAAGCCTTTTGATCCTAGCACACCTGTGTCCCCTGGAGGCAGGGGTGATAGAAGTAATGATAATAGCTTTATTTTTGCTTCCTGAGCTCCCTTGTGATAGAGATAAGACTATACAATGCATCCTTGGGTTATATATATGATGGATGTTGGAATAAAAGTTTTGAGATTTGCCTGGACATTTCTCGCAGCCACGTGTATGTGAGTCTCCAGCTGCGCGCATTCACCTTTCCCAGATGGAGCCCGTCTCCTGCTGGCCAGAGAGACTCAGGCTCAATAGCAGAGGGCCAGGGGTCTATGACTCTCAAAACTCAACAATGTACTACTCCATCTTAAATGTGGAGAACATTATTTTGAAACCTTGGAACATTTTAATAGTCATCCACTTTCATACATTAGCTTCACATTTGCATATATGTATATCTGTATGTATACATTGCTTTCATAATCTATGAAAGCGTTAATGACTATTTCCCTAAAAGGCACCTCCTATTATAGAGTCAGAGAGTGAAATTCTTTAAAACTTAATAAAATAAAATAAAATAAACCTTTAATACCTATCACTTTCACTCTGAAGGCTCTGTCACTTTACTTTTACTCTTGTTTTCCAAGAGAACACTTCACTTAATTGTATTTTCCCAAAATAGAAGATTATAATTTCCAGTAGCTTCTTGTAATTCTGTAAATTAAAAGGGTCCATTAAAGTTTAATTTGGAGCCTGGGCATGGTGGTGCACTCCTTTAATCCCAGCACTCAGGAGGCAGAGCTAGGAGGATCATTGTGAGTTCAAGGCCAGCCTGCGACGACATAGTGAATTCCAGGTCAGCCTGAGCTAGAGCAGGACGTGAGACCCTACCTTAAAAAGCAAAAACAACAAAAAAAGTTTAATTTGGGGGTGAAAGAGAGAGCGAGAGAGAGAGAGAGAGAGAGAGAGAGAGAGAGAGAGAGAGAGAGAGGATAGAGAGAGAGTTCTTAGTGGTTAAAGGCACTTGATTGTAAAGCCTGAAAGCCTGATGCTTCGATTTGATCCTCAGTACTGACATAAAGCCAGATGCACAAAGTGGCACATGTGTCTGGAGTACATGTGCAATGGCAGGAGGACCTAGTGTGCCCACTACTCACTCTCTATCACTTTTTGTTTGCCTCTCAAATAAATAAAATATTTTTAAAATGTTTAATTGCCATTTACCTTATTTTAGTGAATTTAAACAGTCCTTCATCAGTTTATGTGTCTTGAGATTTTTCTTTTGTAAATCATACATTGATGACCTTCAAATTGATTCCTTTTGATGTTAACATTTAGTATTAAAATAATGAGTGTAAAAGTAACTAATGTACCAAGCACTGCTCTAAGCAATTGACATACTAATCTTCACAAGCTGATCATTAATACTCACTTTACCCATGAGAAAATGTAGTATTTAAAGGTGAGATGACCAGCGGAAGGTTATACAGTGATGGGATTTAAACCCAGCCAGATTCCAAAGCCCTTTCACAGTAATCATATTCAGTCATTGGAGAAGAGGGCAAATTCAGAGGCAACAGACATTTCCAAATGTAAGAGCTAAATTTACACAGGTAAAAAATTTCTAGGACAAATTCATCCAGTTCAGAAACGCTATTTGAACAATTCAGCTACTCTCCCTAACTAGCAACCTGTTAGGTAAAAAGATTTAACAAGAGGGCAGAGAAATCAGAAGGGCTTCCTGACAAGTTCATTTCTACAATTTGAACTGAGCTGCCAAGTAAGGCTGATCTGTTTTGAGATGGGGCACTGGTTTGATTCAGGTGTCCCCCATAAACTTAGATGTTCTGAATGCTTGATCCCCAGCTGATGGCAGTTTGGGAATTGGAACCTTGTTAGAGGTGTGTTGTTGGGGGCAGGCTTTGGATGATATAACCAGCTCCCCTTGCCAGTGTTTGGCACACTCTCCTGCTGCTGCTGTCCACCTGACGTTGGCCAGGAGGTGATGTCCACCTCTCTGCTCATGTCACATTTCCCCTGCCATCAGGGAGCTTCCTGTCAAGTCTGTAAGCCAAAATAAGAAACCTTCCTCCTATCAGCTGCTTTTGGTCAAGGTGCTTTGTGCCAACAACACGAAGCTGACTGCAAGACACTGCCAGGGCAAGTTTTCTGTTGAATTTACCTGAATTACATGACTTAATCCCTTTATTTTATAAAAAAAAAACTGTAGGAAAAATATGGAATACTCAAAACGATGCTTTTCAGTGATCATTTTTTCTTCTTATAATAGAGGCTTTTCAGAAATAAACTATTTAGTATGAGACTTAGCTTTTTTCCTAGTGTCATAAAGTGTGTTTTAAAGGAAAGCAAGGTGTCTGCTGTTCTTCCTTGCAAACATCCCTGACCTCTGGGGCTGTACCTTCCTTGGCACATAGTTGTTTTCCTGACTCTGGAGTGAGCAGGGAGCCTGTCACTGCCGTAACTCCTGCGGTTATGATGACTGTTGCTCGTGGATCAAAGTCTCACTCTAGTAAGTAGGTGGCTGTGCTCATGGCAGGAGTCAGGAGCGGCTCCATACAAGAACAGGCTGAAGTATTAAGTGAGGAGCCCTGCAGGTTGTACAAGGTCTTTGTCAATGCCTTGGGAAGTTTCCATCTTCTCCAGGCTCCAAACAGAGGCACAGCCAAGACCACAGGTCTCCCAAACACCATAGTGAGATGAAGCCAGCTGTTTCCATGCACACACTGCTTGTGAAAAGCCCAGAAGATTCTGGTGTTGACAATCAAGATCTTTAGCACACATGTACATCGCCCTTGAGAGACTGAACGTGATGAGGGCAAGGGAGGCCTGAAGGAGTGCCACACCTTGGGACAGCCAGGAAGGTAGATGAGGGTGTCCCTGGGAGAGCCTTTCCTATGGCTTGGAAAGAAATGGATGTAAGTGATGTCATATGCCTCAAAGACTGCCAGACTTAAGCCCCCTAAAGATCAAAAGAATGTGTGGTTTCTTAAAGACAACTGTGTGTCAATAAAGCTGTTTTAACAATCTTCTAGTCTATCATAAATGTATGATACATTAAATATAAGTCTCAGAACAAGAATAGTTGCCACTTGATGAGTTTTCCTGTGTCCCAGGAGTCATACGAAATATGTCACCTGGACTAGCTCCTTCAAACTCATGAATAACTTTGGAGTAATAGATGCTGTTCTTACACTTATATCTGCTTCATGGTTCTCTTTCATTTCCTCTCTTTCTGTAATTTACCCAAGTTGACGCAGCTAGTAAATGACAGGCTTGACAGACAAATCTTGGTCTGTTTCATGGCAAGAAGCAAAGAGCTCAATTTCTATACTTTCTCCTCTGAGCTAGGCAAGATAGTTTGATGACACTAATGTTTTATAGGTTAGCTATAACATGGGATATTATACACTTTAGCCTACAAGGATTGCCTCGCTCCTTTCCTGCCTTACTTTCTTGGTAGTGTTTTCTTCTTGCCTTATTTTTCTTACCTATTTGTTTGTTTAATGTTTCTATCTGGTAAGCATTTTAAGGCCTTCAAAGGTGACATAAATAAAGTTAATGTACATATATATGTGTATGCATATATACATATGTATTATTTTAAAGACTAAAAATTTAACAAACAAGAAAAACCATATTCCTCTGGCAAATGCAAACCTTGCTCTGAAGTAAAATGCCTTGGGTGCTTAGTAACATATCCTATATTGCAATGTGGAATAAAAATGGAAGTCAAGCATGCAGCATACCTAAAATGGTATGACTGATAACTTTCATTGCCACAATGCAATTGATCCTCTATGTTGAAATTCTGAAAGCATGAGATAGAACAATTTCTATGAAAGCTCTTCTGTCAGCAAAAGTGATTAAGACCTTTACCATACATCTTATTCACAAGCACCCCTGAGAGCCGAGTGCCCACTCACAGTGATTAGTGAGTGGGTCAGCCTGAATCATAAGAAAGAATGCACCTGACTGAATCACCCATTCCACTTCCTGTAGCACCTGGTTTTCCTTGGATCACTGCCATCCACAAAGGGCCCCCATCAAAGCCTGTTTGGTTTATGAAATCTGATGGGTCACCACCAGGGGCAGTGTGGTAGTAAGTGATGGTGTAAGAGTCAGGAAATCCACTATCTAAAACCAATACACGCAGATCCATGCAGGTTTATGATATCATTCCCAGTTATTTCAAGAAAGCCATTGCATTGGGATACTGGAAAGTAATACAGGAAACTACTCATATATTTCCAAGTGAGTACAAGGGTTATTGTTACATTTCAAACTGATTGACGTACAAAGTGTCTGATAAATATGACTGTTGAACTTGTGAGTCATCAATCCCACCACTGTTCTCATATGAAAATTATCCTATTAACTAGACAGAGAGCTCGCTTAGTGCCACCTTCCTCCAAGTTTTGGCCAGTCTTCTCACTTCCACCATCCAGACTAATGAGGGAACTCTTCTTTGCGTGAACGAGGGAGGAATAATCATTTGAACAAATATATTTAAAATCATACTTCAGGGCTTGGGAGCTGGCTCAGTGGTTAAAGGTGCATGCTTGCAAAGCCTTCTGGCATGGGTTCACTTTCCCAGTGCCCACATAAAGCCAGACACACAAAAGTGGTGCATGTGTGTGGAGTTTGTCTGCAGTGACAAGAGGCCTGGCATGCCCATGCTTTCTCTCTATCTCTCCTCTCTCTTTCTCTCTCTCTCCTCTCATATAATTTCCCCCTCCCTCTCTCTCAAATATAAAAAAATTTAAAAACACTTTAAAAAATAAAATAAAATTATACTTCATTTCAGCTTGTAGAAGACAAGGAAAGAGAGAACTTCTCAGACCAATCTCTTCTTGTTTCCATTTACCCTAATTATCCCAGGACATGAAAGATATAAATTCAGCCCCCAGGTTCAGTCTGTCATTGAGTGAGCTTGTTACACAACACATCTCCTAGAAACTAATATATAAATCATTGACAATGGAACGATCGATTTGGCAAATCAACACACTTTCTCCCATCATTGAGCCATTAGAAAGGAAGTCATCTGAAGGGGGGGGCCTAAGGGGTATGGAGAGATCAGAACTCAAGGACCGAGCTGAGGTTTAGCATGAGACACTCCTCCAACAGCAGGGTCTCACCAAGTCTCTTCTGATCATTTTGGCTTTTGTGATTCTGTCTCTCCTGATTCCAGAATTGATGAATCAAGTTATCAAAAAGGATTTCTTCAAGACAGGAAAAGAAGAAAATATTTGGGTTTCTACCTGCTGAGTTACAAAATTACAGACACGTTCTGGTTCCTCTTTCGGATAGTCCTCCTCAGAGTTTGTTGATTGAAGTCAGTGTATAAATGGCTAGTCCTGTCCATTGTGTGAGAATTTCTAATTCTGACATTAAGGGAAGATGTTGGTTACCTTTCTTCTTGCTGAGATAAGATACCTGGTAAGGGAGGGGTGGTTATTTTAGCTGATGGTCTAGAGGGTACATCTTGTCATGGTGGAAGGCAAGGTGTCATCAGTGGTGACAGGGGCTTGTGGTACTCCTCACATCTTGGTAGATCAGGAGGTACTGAACTCAGGTAGGAATCGAGGCAGATAAAACCTTTTAGGTCTACCCCCAGAGGTCTACATAGGCACTATGTTACAAAGGTTTACTATGTCCACAACCTCCCAAAACAATGCCACCAGCTGGGGACCAAGTGTTCAAATTCCTGAGTCTGTGAAAGGTATTCCAGACTTAAACTATAACTGAAAGTTTATTTTAAACAGTGATGATCTTAGTTTCAAAATCGTGGGGAGGAATACTTTATCATCATTCCCATATAATGGCATTAGCTGTTAATTTCTAACTGAGAAGTACCATCAAAAAATGACTAGATTTCTACCAAGCTCAGCTAACACATTTTATTTTTTTATCCCATGAATTAATTTTTAGGAAAACATCCATATATTTTCAAGAGTCACAAATCCCCTCACAAATGGAAAGTAAAAGGTGATACGCATGTCCTTTGCTATTCCAGTTGACCCTATTAGCCAGGCTTTAATCAAATTGAGAGCCTGGCCAGCTCTTCCAAAGTATTCAAAAGATTTTGGCTATGACATTGTAACTTAAAGCAGGCATTTCTAAACCACTGCTCATGAACAGCAATTGCATTGCTAAATGAACCATGCCCGATTGTGCTGTCTGCTCCTTTTCCTGCTTTGCGGACAAATTCTTATTTATGCAATCATGGAATTTAAATACTAGGTGAGACCTAAAGAAATTCCAGTTAAGCCTTCTATTTCAACCCAATACCACATCAGATTACCCAGGGTTTAGCTCTTCAATTCTTACAGATTTCCTGGAGCAAACACTCACAATTTCCCTCCCTAACAAGTTCTAGAGTTTAGTCAAGAAGTTCTTTCTAGTGTGTAAAAACAGCCTTTCTTGGAGCAGCTTCAACCTGATGGACATAGACAACATTTACTTAGTTCTTTCAAAAATAACTTTCCATAGATTTGAAAACATTTAAGTTATCCTTAGTTGTTTTTGTTCCAAATTCAATTCCCCACAATCCTTTACCTTTTTTGTCTATTTTTCAATACTTTGATTATATTTGTTTTTCCTAAGGTGCTAAATACATTCTGTAAATCCCAAGTGAAACATACAAATATACTTCTAATGATCTAATAATTCTCAAATCATATCCCAAATATTTTATCTTACTTCTCATATCATTAAATTATGACTACATCTTCAACATTGCTTACATTAGGTAGAACAAGGAGTGTTCAGCGTAAAGTCTTTTCTTTTTAAGTCTTTCTGAATGTGGATGCTCACATGAGACACTTCAACAACAGATTACTCTTCCTGCATGCCTTTATGTCAGGAGTTCAACAAATATTTTTACAATCTTTTTGAGACAGAATCCTGGAATAAGAAATTTGTGATAGCAGGAGGTGTTTGGGAATATCCCTTAGAATAACAAAGAAACTAAAGTGAGTGTCTTCTGATATGTATAATCTGCAGTCATTGTTGCTATTTTTCACAAAAATTCTTACAGCAATCATTGGTTGAAGTTAGGGGGTTGGAGAGACAATGCTTAGACATCAAATGAGGAAAATCCTAAGAATGATGGAGTTGAGATAGCACGTCATCACCAGCACCCACAGGTGCTCAGTTTCCTTGGATATCGGGTCATCCGATGATACCACGTTAAGCTGCACACTTAGTGCTAAGGAGCATCAGGCTATAATCAACCTCCGACTTTACCACTTGGTATAATTTCTATTTTTCCTTCTAACAGTATTACAATGAAATATCTTACTAAGAATGAAGCAGTATTTTGGTCAAATTGTCTTTCAGGCCAGGCCTTCAGATTTCCTTGCTCTGGTTTGACCTTAAACAATTCATTGAACTTCTTATTAACTTCAGGTTTTTGTTAAGATACTGACAACTATATTTACTCTACTTCAAGAATTCTAAAAAGATACAAAGAGCTGGTAAATGGGAATGCTCTATAATATAAGCCCTACAGAAAATGGAAAGCTATATAAGCCAAATCAATTGCATGCTCAACATAGAAAAATGACCCAGAAGTTCATGACTGGTAACACACAGGGCACTACCCTGCAGAAGGGCACACTCCACATTAGCTCCCGATACTGACCACTGCCCAAGTGAGCCCTTGAAATTCGTTTTTCTGAATCTTTCAACACCTGGGACCATACTATGCATATGATACAAATTCAGTTAAAATCATCCATAAAGTGGCTCATAATAATTTTAGAAGTTTTGGCAAGATAATTTTAAAATTCATTTTGACTATATAGAAATGAATTCAAATCCCATTCTAACCACAACAGTTATGAATTATTGACTCCATTCCCACACTGAGTGTTGACTAGGGCCACATTGCTCTCTGTATATTTACCCAGAGACAGAACACAACATGCAGAAGAAATATAGCTTTATTTTATTTTACTTTATTTTACTTTACTTTTGAGACTGGTCTCCTCTACATAGCCCTGACTGGCCTGGAACTCTAGACTAAGCTGGCCTCAAACTTGTGGCAACCCTCCTGCCTCAGCCTCCCAATTGCTAAGATTATAGTAATGCACTACCATATCCAGTGGGAAAGTATGTAATTATAGTCATACTTTGTGTGTGATATGAGTGCATGTGTGTGTGTTTGTACATGTGCAGGTTGCATGTGTGTGTGCAGATGCATATGTGTGTACATGTATATGGGGGCCAGAGGACTGGGGTCCTCCTCTCCACCTTAGTCTTTGAGACTATAAACTTAGAGCTCACCAATTCAGCTAGACTTTGATCAGTGAACTGCAGGGATTCTGTCTCTGCCTCCGCAGCACTGGAATTATAGGTATTATAGGTATTCCATGCCCAAGACTCAAACTCAGGTCTCCATGCATGTGAGGCAAGAGCTCTTCCCACCGTACCATCTCCTCCTAAATCGTCATAATTTTAAATGATGTAGACAGTAGCATGGAAACTAGCTCAATTTCACCATTGTCCTAGGTTTGCACTCATATTGTGATTTTAGGCAGCCTCATGGTAGAGACCATTTGGTGTTCGTTGAATTCACCTGAATTCAAGTTCTTAGGGCATGAACTTCTTCCAGGCTAAGTATGCCACTGATGTCTATGGGTTCATGTGGCTCATCTGGATATCTGTTTCTTTCTCTTACAAATCAGGCTGTTCATTCGAGCTACCCCTTTAACTTGAGAAAATCTTAGGAGGATCCTATTCCGATACTATTAGACCTTTTAATATGCTTACATGGTAGAAGATATAAGAGCTCCAAATGGAATCATCACGGTTCAAAATGTTGCCTCTTGGGCCGAGGAGATGGCTCGGTGAGTAAGAGCACTTGCTGCCCAAAGCGTAAGGACCTGAGTTTGATCCCTGGCACCCTCATAAAAATCCATGCATGGCCATCGATGCCTGCCACCCCAGCACTGACAGTGTGGAGATGGGGTTCACTGTTTGGCCAAGATGACAGCTCTGTCTTAAGGAAATACAGCTTAGCAAGGCCGATGTCCTCCTCTGACCTCTGCACACACACATGCACACGCCATGCACACACCACACAGGCACCTGCAGTTACCTGCCCATTAGCTATATAGGAAAGAACAAAAAGAAATTGCACAACATGAACTTACTCATCTCAGCTTTCTCTTTTTAAGACTCATTTACATACCAACCTAGAACACCCTGTCTGTCTTCCACCGGCAAGAGCCTGCTAGAAGAGAAATCTATAGAAATAAGCGCTTGTTCTTAGAAAACACGGGAATAAAAGAGCACTGAAGGATCACTTTAAGGAGCTTAAAATGTCTTCATTCCATGTGGTAAAGCATTGTTAGCCTTCACTTCAAATAAAAGGTGGAAAGAAGGTTAAATGTTTATAGTCATGGTAAAGCAAAACAATTAATACAGAATGCTGAGTTCTTGATTTTACTTGAAAAAAATCCCAACTGTCATAAAATGACCCCTTCAGTCGCCATAAGGTATTAACAGGAAACTGGGTGTAAGGGCAGGACATCTGGGTCTACCCACTTACATAAGCTGATTTTCCTGTTCCTGGTGCCCATTTGGGACTTTACAGGAAAAGAGGAACTTGTTTCTTCTCCTTATCTTATTAATATTCAACTCACAGTACAAATTCCACAGTACAACCTTTCAAAGACCCCAGGACACACAGAGATAAACAGGGTAATGGGGAGCTCTATGACTAATTCTCTATACAAATACTAGCAGTGACTCATTTGCATATGGGGAGCCTGCTTGGGCATGGGTACAAGATGTAAAGGCGACACTAGAGGAAGGTACCAGAAGCAGAGCCCAGGGCTACCTCTCTGTTTTATGCTGCCTTTAAGTGGAGAACCTAGGAGCTTGCTAAGTACGACCCAAGGGAATTCTATGAGCAGCCCCTGCCCCATCAGAGCCCACCCCAAGCCTTCCTCCTCTCCATCTCTTTAACAGGATGACATGTTTACCAGCTTACAGAGATACCTAGAGAACTAGCTCCCATTCACAACATGCATCATAGGGGGCAGGCAGAGTGGCACACCCCTGAGGGATTCCAGAGGCAAGAGGATAGGCACCCAAAGCCAGCCTGAGCTACACCGGGAAACTCTGTCTCAAACAAACCAAGAAACAGAATTCTTCCATACAAACGGAAAGGGTTATGTGGCTGAATTTATTTCATATAAAATGGATGCTTTTATTTTGTAATATTTAATGTTGACCCAAAGATCCAACGTGCACATAATTGTGCTAACTTCTAAGGATTTTTTTCATAAAATAAAATGGTCTCTTGAAAATGGTCTCAAGCATTCTGCTGTTTAATTGGATGATTGTGGGATGATATGATACAAAACCAGACATGGAAATCCTCTACGGGCTCTTAGTTTTCAGGGTGATTTTAAAGAGTTAGTGTGTGGTTAGCTGTTCTTCACCAGGGAGGGCTTCATACCTGACTATGGATATTCGTTTTCTCCTTCCCTCTGCTCTTCCTTTCTGCCTCCCTCCTTTCCTTCTTCCCTTTGTTATTTCCCTCTCTTTTCTTTCTTCTCTCTTCCTTCCTTCTCCCTCCTTTCTTCCTTCTATCCTTTCTTTCCTTCTTTCTCCCTCCTTTCTCCTTCTCTTTTTAGTTTTTGGGCTATTTCTTGTTGTGATATGGCATCTCCCTATGTTCCCCAAGCCAGCCTTAGCTGAGACTACTGAAGTATGCTAGCTAACAATCATCACAAACCAAATGCACCCTCTCAAAACCCTGGATGGCAGCTGGTGAGTCGGTGAAAATTCAGTAAACAAGGACTCTTGATGTCAGGTGCCTTACAGGAAGTGATGGTGAGCACTTATAGATTTGTGGGTTCAGAAGAGGCCCACTAAACAGGAAGAATCTCAAGCAAAGCTGACCTCAGGATGCGCCTTGGATTTTTTTTTCATTTTTAATATTTTTAATGTAACCTTGCTCAGCTCTCAATTGTCTTCAGTTAAATATTATTTCAAAAGTGTCAAGATAAAATTATGATGGTGGAGTTGGTTCCCGGGATCCTAGTTAATAAATGAATGCTCTCGATTCTTAGGAGGAAGGGAAAATGGACAGTGTAAGCTCTGTGTGCCAAGAAGTAGCCCTGGGGCTTCAAGCGACTCCTATAAACTCTGTGAATGTCACCCAGGGGGCTTCAAGTGACTCCCCTAAAGTCTTTGAATACTATCCATGGGCTTCAAGTGACTCCCCTAAACTCTGTCAATATCACCCATGGGGCTTCAAATGATTTTCCTAAACTCCATGACTATCAGGTTCTTATCAAGTAAAGAAAATGACAACAGGGCTGGAGAGATGGCTCAGAGGTTAAGGCACTTGCCTACAAAGCCTAATGACACAGGTTCCATTCCCCAGTGCCTGCATAAAGCCAGATTCACAAAGTGGCGTCACAAAGTGACGTATGCATCTGGAGTTCATTTGTAGTGGCTGGAGGCCATTCTCTTTGGTGCACCTATTCTCTCTGGCTCTCTCTGCTTGTTAATAAATAAATAAAAATATTTTTTAGAAAAGAAAATGACAACAAAAACAAATTTTTGTGACTTTCCTTGCTCATCTCTTGTCCTATGATTTTGTAATTGTTAGGGTATAGAAAGATACTAATTGTGAAACTTTTTAAGAAGGTAATTTAAGAAGGACTTTAGCTACTGATGTCACCAACCAATCGAGTGACCAAGACAAATTAACCCCTTTCTGAAGCAGGAAGGACAAAGCCATTAAATTCAGGTTTCAAAAGCCCAGTGAGTTCATGCAAACCATCTGCTAACCTTTTGGGATGTCAGCTTTCTCATCTAAATTATGAAAGGGCTTCACAAAATGAACTCTAGCCTCTTTTTGCTTTCAGGTTCCATGTTTTCAAATTTTCTTTTCTCAACCTGCCACATTGCTGTGATGGTCATTAGTCATTGTGAAAATGGGTTCCTTAGCAGCAGAAAACTTCTTTTGTTCATTTGTGACTCCTCAAAACAATTAATATTGTCCAGGTGTTAAATTCCAGGAAAACCAAATCTTGCTGATGGGACGTTTCATTCATTTATTCCCTCAGATTCATTGAATGTCGCTGCTTGCTAAAATGTTGACTTTCTTGACCAAAATATATTCCACTTTAAGAACAAAACACTTACCTTCTTCATGCTTCTTTGTCTATAAAACTGTGACCATAG
This sequence comes from Zapus hudsonius, assembly GCA_004024765.1. Classification (NCBI taxonomy): domain Eukaryota; kingdom Metazoa; phylum Chordata; class Mammalia; order Rodentia; family Dipodidae; genus Zapus; species Zapus hudsonius. The sequence continues at coordinate 86,846 of PVHP010000011.1, read as the reverse complement.
ATACTTACCTCTACTTTGGAAAGACTTTGATGACTAATGACATCTGCAAGGTGCACTGAGGCCCTAGATGGAAGGCGCTTCATCTGTTCCCGAGTGTAATTAACATTACAAGTTTACCAAAAGCAACATGAGAGTCATTGTTAAAGAGCATCATGGGGGCTGTGTCAGACTTTAGTCATAAGACACCTCTGATGTAGAGAAAGGTAATAATTTATAGCAGCTCTAACAAGAAAATTGTGCATGAGAAGAGCTGTTTTTAAACTCAGCCCAGGCTTTTTATTAATTAGGAGTATCCATGGTAATGTATTCAGCATGCTTTATTTTGTAACTAGTAAGAAAATCAAAAGGCCTTCCTCTAGATAAAGTGTTGGATTCCATGGAAGCTAAAGAAGGTGATATCCATATGAAATTGGTAAGCTATACTCTAGGGAACTCAGTTGTTGCAGAGCTGGGAAATGCCTGTTCCTCTGGTCACATGTGGAGAAAAGCTTCCTCTCCCACCTGCTGCTTGTGATTTAGTTCTTTAGCACACTCTAGGAATGTCAGGGCAAAGACGCACCCACTCCAGGGATCATCAAGTGACAACTCATACCAGCACCTCTCAGGAGCCAGGGAAAGCTCTAATCAGAGCCTAGGGATTCTGATGGGTCAGGTACACCATAGACACACATATAGATGCTTAATGAATATTCTTAATGCTGTCCCTGCTGCTGCTGAGGATGGTGTGGCTGATGGGGTGGGGAGGTGATTATTTACATGACTTTGAGACCCAGGGTAAATGCTGTCACAAATGCACCACAGTTTCAAGACTCTTATCTCCAATAAGAAAAGAATGATGGGCTGAAGAGATGGCTCAGCAGTTAAGGCATTTGCCTGTAAGGCCTAATGACCTGGGTCCAATTCCCCAGTACACAAATAGAGCTAGATGAACAGAGTGGCCCATGCATCTAAAGTTTATTTGCAATGGCTAGAGGCCTAGGCACGCCCATTTTCTATGCCTGTCTCTCTTCTCTCTGCTTGCAAATAAATTTTTTAAAGGTGGGGGAGAAAAAAGAAAGCAGATATCTGTTCTTATTCTGGACATGTCTTTGGGGAGGGGAGGTACACCCAATATTAGAGACACAAATAGGTGATGACAGCCATTAGCTGGTGTGGTGGAAGACACCTGAGATCCCAACACTGGAGAGCCTGCAGTAACCCTGTCTCAAAAACAAAATAAAACAACAGTAAAAGTTTAACTGATACATTTTGAGTAATTGACCAAATTCATATTTATCAAAATCTTGTTTAAAAGCAAAGTTTGGAGTAAATAAGAAGATGAAAATGACAATAATAAGGTGTGAATTAACTCTTACAAAGGCTCATTAGTTGTATTGTGTTTCTGGAATTATTCTATTTATTAGACTAGAACAGTCCAATGTTCTGTACAATCACTTCGTTGAGGGGCTTCGGGGAAAGTAGGAGCAATGGCTAGGTGCACAGGATTTGTAGGACAATGACACTGGACCTGTGTGATACTGTGCCAAGGGAACATGGCATTTTACATGTTTTAAAACCCAAAGAACCGAGTAATGCAAGCCAAACCATGTGTAATATGGGTTGTAATTAATAACTGCAAATATGTCACACCAAAGCAAAGTTAATGGGGGAAAAGCTATGACTTAATTGTTCTAGAAACTTGAACCTGAGCTTATTTGTAAAAATCAAAACCATTGTTTATGCCAGTAAAGAAGGAAAGTGTCCATGGTTCTTACATACACATTCAATTTCAACAAGAAAGTATAGAGGTTTGACCCAGGTAGATTGGGAAGGTGGCTGGGCGAGAAGTTTCCTTCCCCCTGGACACAGGGGCTTTCTTTTTAATCCTCACTTGCTGGAAGAGTCACATCACAGTCATGGGGGTCTTAAGTGTCCTTTCCAGTCCCAAAACTACACCTTGCTGGGTGTGATGGCACTCAATTACTTTTAATCCAAGCATTTGACAGGCAGAGGTAAAGATTGCTGTGAGTCTGAGGCCACCCTGAGACTACATAGTGAATTCCCAGGTCAGCCTGGCCTAGAAGGAGACCTTGCCTCAAAAAAAAAAAAGCTACAGTTTGCCAATTTGGGGCCTTAAATTGTACCCATTCTTTCTGGTCATGCCTGAATGCCTTGGCAGAGATAATCATGTCAAAAGGTTTCAGGCTGGAGAAATGTCTTAGTGGTTAAGGCTTTGCCTGCAAAGCAGAAGGATCTGAGAACAATTCCCCAATACCCATGTAAAACCAGATACACTAGGTGGCACATGTGTCTGGAGTTCGTTTGCAGTGGCATGCCCATTCTTTCTGTCTGCTTTTATCTCTCTCTCTTCTCTCTCTCTCTCTCTCAAATAAATAAAATATTTTTAAAAAGTTTTGGCTCACATTCCCACACTTGATAAAATAATCCTGTTTTATCTCCAGCTGAACTGGGATGGGGCCTCCTGAAACCCAATCCCTTCTCCTTCCCCTACCTTCTTCATCAACCCTGAGGTTTGGGACTTCGAACATTCCTAATGGCCCAACACCAAGAACCTGCTGCTTAAAAAAAATCCTTATTCCTATGTCTGTTGCCTTAAAAACCCCTTATTCCTAGTGGCACATCCATTTAGCTCCACTTTTATATGCCTAGAGATCAGAGTCTGTTTTGGGATACTCCATGCTTATATTCCTCATTTTATGTAATAAACCAATTTTTTTGAAAAAAAAGAAAGTATAGAGGTTTGAGTTTTTGATAACCACTTATTATAAATCAGACCTAATTATAACTACTCCTTTAATATATGTGTGCATGTGTGATGTGTTCAAAAGAAGCACTAATGTCACAGAACCCAGTATATTCTAAACCAGGAAATGGATTAAAGTACCAATTTTTTAAATAAAGATCAGTGCTGGTCACCATGAAATTTGTACCTCTATTCCTCAACCCAGAATAAAATACAAAATACCAAAATATTTCACATCATTGACATCATACAAGAATATATATATATATATATATATATGAGTGTGTGTGTATGTATATGTATATAAATGTTAGACTGTAAATGGAGTTGTGAGGTTATAAGACAAAAGAACTGTGATGATGACATGTTTGTTCTTCCCATTCTGAGAATTTCATAACCCAAGATCTAAATGTCATGGGAGAGTGGTTCTTCAAGGTAGGTTACCCAGCAGAAAATGGCGCTGGTGTAGTAATGCTGTTTCATGATGACGCAATGCCTTTGGGTCCTGAGTCATCTCAACAGCACAGAGTTCACTTAAGTTACAGAAGCTAATGCTGCTTACAAAAATTGTGCAAAAATGTTAAGGATTACCCAGGTCTATAAACTCTACGCTGACTACTTCTGTTTGTAAAGAGACACCTTCATGGCCCTTCTCTTGACACTCTTGCCTTTTGAGCTTATGAATGGCATTGCAAGATCACTCAGATGTGGCCAATCCAGGAAAAATAAAGGAAGAGTTAAATTTAACTTAGCAGTAAGAAGAACTTACTTCTCTCTTCTCAGAAACAGGCCTTGGTTCCCCTTTACTCAAGTGCTTCACCTTCCTGAGTCTCATTTGTGCACCATAACCCATCTCTTATGATGACTTAAAGAACAAGACCCCAGCTATGCTGGCTACATGGACCAAGCCCGCTTGTCAGTTCATAAGGCCTCCCTTCCCTGGCTTCACCAAAGCCACCGTTAACTCACTAGCTCTTCTGGTGCAATGGTAAAAGTAAGCATGGATTTTGTTTGTTTGTTTTGCTGTTATTGTTGTCACTGCGTGTGTGTGTGTGTGTGTGTGTGTGTGTGTGTGTGTGTCAAATATGCTGAGACACACACAGAGGGAGGAAGAGAGAGAGAGAGAGAGAGAGGTGTAGTATGATTCTATATAGTTTCCTGTGTGTGTGTGTGTGTGTAAGGGGGTGCTCGCCTCCTGTTCCATCACTCACCACTGGTCTCGTCTTGCAGAGGAATCTCTTTTCTGATTCCAGAGCTTGCAAGGTTCCAGCCATCCAAGGGTCTCTGCTCCCTTTTGGAAAGAGGAGGATTAAAGGAGACTGTGCCCATGCCCAGCTGTTTACGTGAATTCTGCAGATTTGAACCCTGGTAGTATCAGGTCCTTTCAGGCCCTCGTGCTTATACATAAAGTGTACTTAACCACTGAGGCATCTCTCCAGACCATAAAGAGCATGGCTTTTCTTACTTTCTTTTCTTTTATTCCCTTTCCTTTTTCTTTTCTTTCTTTTTTTGGTGGTGGTACTAAGAGTTACATCTAGGGCCTCATGCACACTAGGCAACTGCTTCACCAATGAGCTACACTCCCAACCTCTCCACGTTACTTTTTGAAACTGGAGCTCTCAGTGAACTTGGAGTTCACTAACTCAACTAGTCAGTGAGCCCAAGGATTCCCTATCTCCCCTCCTAAATTGGGATTACAAGTATATGTCATTGTGCCCAGCATTTTATATGGGTGCTAGGGATCTGAACTCGGGTCCTCGAGCTTTCACAGCAAGAACAAAGCACTTTAGCTACTGAGCCATCTCCTCAGCCCAAAATGTACCCCGAAAGATGACCCTCTGGGCATGTTTACATAAACTATGTCAATGTCTCATTTAGTCTTCATGACCATTAAAGCTAAATTTCACTGTTCTTATTCTTGTTGCATGAAAGGTGTATTAGAAGGAGAACTAAGCTGGTGGGGGTAACTTATCCATGTTAGGGTCATGCCAATAAACACGATGTCACACTGTATCTGCTAGGTTGATGTCTTTAAAGGGCTCATTCTATTAACTTTATCACTGGGTGCCACCCATGATCCACATCTAGACCACACACCTTTATGGTAGCTTACAGTGAATTCACTCATTCTTTATTCACTTATTTTGTTCTTATCCTCATTCATTAATTTGATGACATACATTTACCAAGTTATTGAACTCCTAATTTAAACTAGACCCCTGACTAGGCTCTGAGAGAGATCCGTGAATAAATAGAGATGCAGCACCTAGTCTCATGGAGTTTACAGTTAAACTAGAAAAACCATTGAGTAATGAAAATACTCACAAATGTTATAAAGGAAAAGCATGTTCTGAGAACATGTAAAACAGAATGAAGCTGATGATGCCTGTTTGAGAGATGGTCAAGAGAAGTTTAAATCTCTGGTATTTTTATTTGGTCTAGCCTCTCCCTGGTGGCATGCTGAAACCTTCCATCCTTGTACCTTACCTCTTGAGGACAAAGCTCCGGATTCCTTTCCTAGCCAATCTAGGAAATACATTATGATGCTGATATACTGGGAGAAAGTTCCTAATGATTCTTCTGAAGAGCCTCCTCTCTGAACAACACCTTATGCACAGATAAACGAGGGACCCAGGAGGGCCTTATCTCCACCTGGGGGAATGTGAGGTCAGCTAAGTTAGGAAGGAAAGCCCCCAGACTGATGCAACAGAGGGTCTGCTTCAGCATCAGCTGACTCCTTTATCTTTATTGGGGTCATACTTGACAATGATCTCAGACCCATGTTGCCGAAGCTCAGCTAGACATCACTGGGGCATTCCAAGAGTGACTCATTTAGTGTGGGTGACCTTAGGCTATTTCTTGTACATCTTCATGGAAGGTCCTCAAGTTATCTCTTGGCCTTGGGCCACCAAATGATCATCTTTATTGGCGATATTACAGAGAGGATGATATGGATCAGCCACCAAGAAGGTCGCCTGCAGGCACAATTGCCAGGTAGCAACAGTTAAGTCCAACGTTCCCCTTTGAGTGCCTCCATTATCAGCACCCCACACCACAGGCAGCGCCTCACGTGGTCGTACCTGCCGTCTACTCCAAAGTCTGCATGCTGACATCTCACTAGTCACAACAAGATTCTTGCCTCCTAATGAAAGCTCGGGCACCTTCAGTACCGTTCTCTCCAAAACATAGACACTTAGGTATCATATCCCGCTAAGAAGTCGCCCATGTAATTATGTGAAATGACTGGATTAGTTAGATTCCAAGGATCGTATACAAAATACCCTTTCTTGTCTTTCAGTTTTTCTGAGCCTTGTTTTTCTTGTGCCTAACAAGAAGGGCAAGTTGGCCTATATGAACTTTGAGTTATATTTTGGCCTATAATATGTTTGTGTAAATGTGTTATAAAAGCTTAATCAAATATTATGGCCCCCACTGATATATTCCTTCTGGGAATTATAGTGTTGATAGGCCTGTAACTGCTCCTGAGGTGAGATAGTTAGGTATTTCACGACCCTTCCTTCCTTCCTTCCTTCCTTCCTTCCTTCCTTCCTTCCTTCTTTCCTTCTTTCCTTTCTTCCTTTCTGCATTCCTTCTTTCCTTCCTTTTACATGAGAACTTTTCTGCCATTAGAATCCTTTGCTCCTTCTACAAGTCATTCAAATGCATTCTGTTCTTCTAGGCCTCAAAAACCTGCATATTGTGGGGTTGGGAAGATGGCTCAGTAGTTAAAGCACTTACTTACCACATGTGCCAGCCGGGCTCTGTTTCCCCAGGACCCACATAAAGTCAGTGGTGCGTGCACCTGGAGTGAGGCCCTGATGAGCCCATTCTCTCTCTCTCTCTCTCTCTCTCTCTCTCTCTCTCTCTCTCTCTATATATATATATATATATATATATATATATATATATATATATGTATATGTATATATATATATATATATGTATATGTATATATATATGTATATATATGTGTGTGTGAGTGTGTGTCTGCTCATAAATAAAGTAAAATATTTTTTAAATATGCATTTTCTATTTATTATTTTTCCCAGAAGCTTATGACATGCCATGTTTGCTGGAGTTTTTCTCTTCTTTTATTTGGGTAATATTTTAAGCACACGCAAATAATCAAGAATGATATCAAAGCTATTCATTTACCCATAGCTCAAGCTTATTACATGTTAATATGTTTGTATTTTCCATGAATCTCTTTTAAAGAAGAAACCTATCACAGGACCAGTTGAATTCCCTACCTTTATCTAGTCTTCTTCCCTACAAGAATTTTTCCAAGGATTTTACATAAATGAAATTATATATATATATATATATATATATATATATATATATATATATATATATATAGTTATTTGCTTTTCTACTCAACATAGTATTTTCAGCATTATCTATGTTGATAACATGTAGGAACAGTTAAATTATTTAAGCTGCTATTTTCATTCTGTGAACATACCATAATCTAATGATTCCCTGAAGAGTACATAGTATAACTGAGAAGGTAAACATACATTAGATAATTCCAATTTTGTACTTTTACAAATAGCACTACTCCAGAAATATCCTTTCAAATATTTTCATGGTACATGTGAGCTTCTCTCGAGGATGTATGCTCAGCATAGAATGGATCACCTTGAAATCTATGGAAAATTTATAAGCCCCATAAATAACTAAGAATGAATCTATGGAACATACAAAAAATTTCTAAAAATGTATAGGAGAAAACAAATGCTCCAATAAAACCTGGAAAAAGTTATATAGTAAGCTAAGTAGGGGAACTTCAATTGGCTATTAAGTATTAACTACATATCTAATTTAGTAGGAATCCTGGGAAATTCAAGTGAAAGTAAACCTGAAATGTACATTACTATTTTCTACATATCATGATGGTCCAAAAGAAGAAGCCCGAGGAACAAGGATTGTGGGACAGCAGGATGACAAAGTGACTCACTCTCCCTGGGCCTTAGTTATTTCCTGCTTAAGGTGAAGCGGGCCCATAGGGACCCTGTAAATCCTGGGCCTTGGTTATTTCCTCCTTAAGATGAAGAGGACCTGTCAGGACCCTGCAAGTCCTAACATGCTTTTGATGACTTCTTTCTGGTTGATTAAACAGATTCTCTCAGCCCTAGGTTTTGTAACATGGAATGAAGACGGCATTACATGTCTTACCAGTCAGGTCAGGCTCTGCTAGAATGGATGGGCTCTGTTTTGGCATATCTGTTCATCCCTCTCCTAAATATTTATTAGCTATCAAGTAACTACAAAGCCACTGTCCTTATCGACCTTATGAGAGAATGAAAATAGAATCTCCTGGAGGGAGAATCGCATCCATGGAAACAATGCTATGATGTGCAGCAGTGTGGAGGTGATAGGAAGGCATTATCACTCAGCATTGGCAAACTACATTAAAGGATTCCTCAAAACATCCCTGTCTAAATGAGGCATGAAGATGGAGAGGCATCATCCGGTATGAGGGAGGGCAAAGGGCACCAAGCATCATGAAGGGAGACCCAGAACTTAGAAAAGTTTGGGAAAACTCAAAGACACTGTAGCTGAAGGGTGGCATTCAGGATATGAAGGATGGAGTAAACGGAGTCTAAGAAGACACAGGCGAGGTAAGCTATGCCAAAGGCTTTTGATTTGATCTCTCCTCAACCAAGAGAAAGCTACTGATACATTTAAGGAGAATCTGCAGGTTTGAAGAGCAGATCAGAATGTTTGGTCGTTACTAAGACCAAGGACAGGCCACGCAGCTAGCCGTCCATGCAGGAGAAGGTGCTGAGTTATGAGCTCTGTGGCCAATGCAAGTATAGTGAAATGTACAGACCTCAGAGATACTGAGGGGGAGAATCAGCAAGACCTGCTTTGACTAGACAGATGTGTAAGGAAAGAAAAGGGAGCCGAAGGGCTCTGGGGGATTGGCTTGAACTTCATGGTAAAGTGGTGCCCTTCAAGGGGATGCAGGTTACAGATGAGAAAGAAACGTTTGATGAGACTGTTGGGCAGGTTCAGCCTGAGATCCCTGAACGTACATAAAGCTGCTTCAAGATTTAAATTTGAGCATCATCACCAAAGAGCGGACAATTGGAACTCTACTAGTTAATAATCTTTGTCCAGCTAGAACATCTAGCACAAGACTTCATAGCAAAGGAATCTAAGAAGTTGTCAGAGGGTAGGAAAAAAATCAAGAGTTCACTCACACACACACACAGGTATCCACACGCAACAAGGCTAACAAATGTTGACATCCACAAGAGTTTGTTGTCCCTTAATATAGTTATCTGATCTTCTTAAAGGTTGGTCACTAATTAACACTTCATGGAGGTACCAGGATGGCTTGTAAACTTAGCCTCACCTGTGTTGAGGACATCAATTTATGGCCACACTGGAGTATTGGGGGGGGTGAGGTCTGTGGAGAATTTACCTCACAAGTTCTGCAGTCTGTTAGGAGGATGTACTTGAGTACAAAGGTCATTTCTGGGTGCACCATGCTTATCCGTCTTGTCTGTTTCTTTGGTCTTACAGGAGGTAAGCCCCATACTCCTCTGCCTTGCCAACATAGAACAGTAGAGGGGTTTCACATGAAGAGAGGAGAGCATCCATCTTCCATCCTTAAATCCTCTCAGATACAGAATGCAATGGCACATTGAGGAATTTAACCCCCCCCCCCCAAGTTGGGATCCCCTCCAATTTCTGTAGACAAATGTACTAGAAATTGTTCTGGGACGTGATGCAAGACGTACCAAAACCATTGCCTCTAAAAGTATACTTTCCCAGGGTGAGACTGTGTGGGCCATGCCAGCTCTGAACTGCACCTTAAGAAGCCTGGGACGGAGAAAAGGATACCTCCACTTCTCCATCCTCTTCCTCCTGCACTCTGACCAAGACTCACTAACCACACCTGTAGGCCACTGCTCACATACAGATACACAAACAAAGCCGAAACATGATCTCCAATTTCATTTGCTGACACTACTTCAGGTTGGACAAATGACAAGGATGATCACGTAGGACATCCTCAAGACACTGTGCCTCAGAGAAGACAAGAGAAAGTGACATCTATTTTAAAGTATTTATATTTATTTACTTGCAAAAGAGACAGAGAGAAGACACATACCCATATGGCCTCTCTGTGCATCTGGCTTTATGTGGACCCTGGGGAACCGAACACGGGTCAGTAGGCTTTGCAGGCAAGCACCTTAACTACTAAGCCATCTATCCAGCCCATTAGGCGACATCTATGAAGAATACATGAAAGGGTGATGAAAAGAAAAATGAGTTCCCAGAGAAAGGTAAATACAGTCTTCACTCACCTGAAATATTTTAGAGAGAAAGAGAGAGAGAACAGTGACAATGTTAAGTCAAAACATTGTCCCTCATCAGTCAAAGGATATGGTTGGAAGATTACGAGGAAGAAACGGGCAGGCTGTGTGTGGAGCAAGTCTCAGTCATGTGTTCAAGTCACTCCTGAGATGAAGTGCTGAGAGGTCTGTAGACCAGGGATTTATGCATAATTGGATCATTCAAAAACATAGAAATGGCTGCCAGAGCAAAGTACAAGGTTCACTTTTGAAGTCACAAAAAAAGCTTTGTCTTCAGTAGGTTGAATTGACTAAGGTTTCATTTCGGTGGAGCGTGTTTTTGCTTTGGGTGTCGTTATTTGGTTTGGCATCTTCGCCAAGGAAACCTTTTTCTCTTTTTCTTGCTTGGACTGTTGTTTTTCCTACCACTGTGAAAGCCAGGCATGATCCCAGATGCTCCGTATTTAAATGAGAGCTAGCTCCCTGTTTACCTTTGATTCTGATAAAGGAGTGGGGCGCATGGGGTCTCCACTGCTTGCCAGGACTTGTAATGCTGAGAGCTGTACACCTTGTCTCTTGAATAATCTGGAAAATCAAGTTCAGCTGGTTTGATCAAAGTCTTTGTAAGTCAGTTGAGAACACTTGTATGTAATAACTATAGAGACTGTATACATGCACCAGCCAGCCTAAGCCTAAGAAGCTAATAGCTGTGAGAGAGATAAAGGATTATGGACGTTGTGCCTGGGAACATTAAGGAAGGAATTCTGCATTTTAATATGGTGGCCAATGTTTATATCAGTCAATGTTCCGATAAACAAAATACTCTCAATCATGGGCCTTAAGTTAGGACAAAGAACTTCCTAAATCCTGCTCATTGAAATCAGGTGTGGAGTGAGGGAATAAACTCCACACTTCTACTGACAGTCCATCCAGAGACAGGAGAAGAGCTTTAACTAGTTTTAAGGTGAGCTCGCTTCATGTTTTGGGTATCGTTTTTCACCCAAAGCTTCTTGCAACAACACCTATGCAGACAAGATGATTTTGGTTGAGATCAATGTAGTTGGGCCTGGCACACATTCTTTTTCGGACATCCACCTTTTGGGCAACTCAGTTGTGAAGGGAAAAAACTTAGTTTCTTTGCCAAAGAATGGTTAGAAAACTTGCCTGTTTTGACATAAGAAATTTGAAAACTTAAAGCTGAAAAAGATTGGTCAGATCATGGATTTATTAACTGCTTCTCACAGGCGTATTTCAAGTCCTATGTTTTTATTTTGAGTTAATTTACTAAAAAGGTAGTCTCTGCCCAAGGGCCAAACTATGAACCATTGATTGACTGCACCTTCAGCCAATATTTTCCATTTTAAAATATAGTATCAAGTCATGCCCTGAAAGGTGAGCCACAATCATGCCTTGATGTATAGAAAGTATATAGTATGTGGGTGCAAGGAATAGTCCCTCTGGCTGATTCTGAGTTCTCAACATGGACACTGTTTTTGTTACTATGAGACATCCTATAAGACAACAGTGACAGTTAAGGAAGGCTTTAAACACACACACACACACACACACACACACACACACACACACACACACTGATCTGGGTTTAAACTAAATTCCAGGTACAGTGCTTCATGTGTAAACGAATAAACTAGCACCAATCCCTGAATGTTCTATTCTGTGTACAATAATAGGCAATGCATTATTCAAGTTTTGTACTAATTAAAGAACTACTTTGTTGCTAAGAATCGGTGTATTAAAAACATACGTCCTTATTAAATGTGTTCCTAAGAATTAGAAAGATGAGAGGTGGGTCTCAGGTTTCAGGGAACTATTATTAGGTTCTCAAAGTATTTTCTTAATCGCACGCATTTTTGAAGAGAGAGAGCTCAGAGTCCATATCATATAAACAAGCGCTGATTGTGTTTCCAGTGACTTTCGTGGTTCTTTCTTCTCTCCACGTTTTTTTTCCTTCTCGCTGCACCAAATTTCACTTCTCGGAATCAGGACCTAAACCAAAGTTAAACACCATAAAGAAATTGACTCCGTACAAATGGACTTTTATGGACTGAAAAGCATTTTTACAGTGTAATCTGCATTTTTGTAAGCCCGTGTGGAAAATCCCCTATGATTGAGTGGTACTTAAAGACTTAAAAATACACAGTTACCATGAAGCTTTCAAAAGCCGAAGGGGACAAAGAGGAGTGATAAAAATGCATATATTACTTTGTTCTATCTAGAACAAAAGATTGCTTAATGGGCCCCCTGTTCCTTGGCCTCTTTCCTTCTGCCCCCATTCTTTCTGCCCAGCAGTGAACTGTGACAGACTGTCTCTGTCCCTAGGGTTCCTCCCAGACTCCTCACCATTTCTTCAAATCCCTGTCACATTCCCTCCATTGACTCAGTCCCCCTTGTTTTGATGCCCCCACCCAAGCTTTCAACACTTTTTCTTATTTCTCAAAGCTAATTTATCTGAGCAGTGTCTCCAGCAGACACTGCCATGAACCCCAGATTCCACAGGTACTTCTCTTAGCCTGAAGCCCGACTGTCAGCCACCCAACCCAAAGCTCTGCAGGGTCCTTTCTCTTGTCTTCTCTCTTTCATTACCGTATGACCGTGTTGTGTGCGCTCACGTGTATATTCATGTTCATGGGGGCACATGCATGTGCACTCTCAGGCATGTGGAAGGCAGAGGAAGATGTCAGGTGTTTTCATCAATCACTCCCCACTTATTTGTTGAGACAGGTCTCTGGTCCCAGGGAGCCTCCTGTCTCTGCCTCCCTTGCACTGGGATTACAGGCAAGCACCTTCGTGTCCAGATTATTTATGTCAGTACTGGGATCTGGACTGAGCTCCTATGCTTGAGTTACAAACACTTTTCCCACTGAGCCACCTCCCCTCCCTCTTTTAAAAAATTATATTTATTTATGAGGAGAGAATAGAGAGGGAGAGAGAGAGAGAATGAGCACAACAGGGCCTCTTACCACTCACTGTAAATGAACGGCAGATGCATGGGCCACTTTGTGTGTCTGGCTCTATGTGAATCCTGGAGAATCAAACCCAGGCAGTCAGGCTTTGCAAGCAAGCACTTTAACCAGTGAGCCATCTCTCCAGCACCCCCCTTCTCTTGTGTCCTAACTCATGCATTGACTCATGTTTATAAAGGAGAAGGAACTCAGTGGATTGGCACCTTGATGAGTTTTATTGAGTGATTGAAAACGAGTTGAAATTATAGCTAATTTGCCTTAAGTTGTGCTCTTCTGACAGACACGCACATGACATCTCATGCGCAGATGGTGGAGAATCCTGAATGTCGTCGCTGAGGTATAGCTGCACCTGTTTTATTGGCTCTTCTCCACATTCTTCCTTTTTGTTTGGACTTTGTCAGAGTTGCTCATTCCTAAGTCCCTTCTTTACTCTCTCTCCCCTCCCTTCCACACTCACAGGGTCCCAACAGTTTCTTCTCTCTCTTGACACACAGAATCCAACACAAAAAAAAGGTCAATTTCCCCCAACTGGATGATCACAGCAAAGGCCTTTTTATTCTTTAGAAAAAAAAATGTTCTAAATAGCTTTCTCTGCATAGATGGCAATGAACGAATATTATATTTTCTCTTCAGATTCTAATTTCAGGGCTGGTGAGATGGGTAAAGTGTTTGCCCTGCAAACATGAGAACCTGAACTCTGATCCCAGGACCCATGTAAGAGTCAAGTGTGAGGGTAGGCACCTGTAACCCCATGCTGGGAAGCAGAGATGTGAGGGGTTCCAAGGCTGCTGGCCAGCTAGTCTAGCCAAATAGGTGAGCTTGGGGTTCAGTAAAAGTCTCTCTTAAAATCTAAGGTAGAGCCAGGTGTGGAGGCTCATGCCTTTAATCACAGCACTTTGGAGGCAGAGGTAGGAAGATCAATATGATTTTAAGACCAGCCTGGGACTAGAGAGTTAGTTCCAGGTCAGCCTGGGCTATAGTGAGACCCCACCTGGAAAAATAAAAATAAAATATAAGGCAGAGTATGATGTAGGAAGACACCCAACATGGAACATCTGGTCTCCACATGTACACACATGGATGTGGGCGCGCGCGCGCACACACACACACACACACACACACACACACACACAAACACACCACAGAGGTAAAAGAAATTTAAAAGATTTGAGCATCAGTGAAATTTTGAGGCTTCATAATTGTTTTTTATATCCCAGACTCACAGCCATGCTGTCATGGTTTGATCCCCGTGTCCCCCACAAACAAATGAATGTGCTCTGAATGATTGATCCCCAGTGATGGCAGTTTGGGTTTTACAACCTCACTGGAGCTGTGTTGTTGGGGGCTGGCTGATGGGGTTATAAGCCAGCTTCCCCTTGCCAGTGTTTGGCACACCTTCCTGCTACTGTTTCCAGTGCTGTGGTGGAGGTGATGTCCACCCCTCTGCTCATGCCATCGTTTTCCCTGCCAGGATGGAGTCTCCCCTCGAGTCTGTAAGCCAAATAAACCCATTCCTCCACAAGCCGCTTTTGTTTGGGTTCTTTCTGCACAGCAACAGAGAAGGTTGACTACAACACATGCCTTCTTCCACAGTGTCATTTATTGTCTGCCAATGACTGTGATCAGGGTCTGCTCTAACAGGATTCATTTAGTCTCAATTGACTCACAGTTGGAGGTTATTTTCACATAAGCAGCCTGCTGCTGCGAGTGTCTTTAATGTAACATATCTCCAGTTAGCCATTTGATTTTCTTATGAAGACACTGATGTACCCCCCTAGTATGGTGGTATACATGTGGAATCCCAGAATTTGGGATGCCGAGGCAGAGAAATCATGGGATCTGAGATTCAGGCCAGCCTGGGCTATATAGTAAACACCTGTTTTGAAAATAAAATAAAACAAAACAAAGATACTGACACCTGGAATTGTTTAAAGAAGGTTTTCTTTACATGAGGAACTGTTCCTCCTATATTCTCGTAAACTATCAAGTGCCACCAAATGACAAACGTTGTTTTTAGTCACCTGCTTCTAGGTATTAACTTGTCAGATGTATGCCTACATGTAGTTCTGAATTTAAATATAAAGTATGACTCTCTAATCCCAGCACTTGGACAGTGAAGGCAGGAGGATCAGGAGTTCAAGGTCATCTTTGGCTTCACAGTGAGTTTGAGGCCAGCCTGAGCTACATAAGATGCTAAATCAATAAATAAATAACTTTCTTATATACTTTTGAAACCCAATATGTACTAAACAAAGTCACTTTTTTTTTTCTTTAAGGTTTTTTCCTAAGTCTACAGTCATTCCTATTCCAAATCTTTACCTAAGGCCCATGTTTACTCCGAATCACACACGGGCTTTGAAGCCACCAGCTGCTCAAGTCCATCTGATCTGAAACGGGGCCCTTTTCCAAATCTGCTGTTCCCACACTGTAGCTCGAGTAGCTCTGAGTAAAACATGACCTACATGTGACCGGCACCCAGAACAGAGGAACATGTGTTACCTGGGAGGTGGGGGCAATTTCATCTGTAGACATTGATTGAAGCTGGTTTCTGAAGAGTAATCAGAAAACACCATGGAGTACATTTCAAACCTTGAAAAGGTACGTGATCAAGACCGTCCCTCCTTGTTTCCACTCAGTTAAGACCTTGTGTGGCTCACATCTCCTCTGGGGTTCCCCAGTCCTTCAGATGAGAGTCCCCAGCCCCTCTATCTCATTCTTTTTTTTTTTTTTTTTTTTTTGAGTTTTAAGTCTGCTTTTTTGTTGAGATCTTAAGGATCTCTGGATCTTTGCCCTGGGTTGTGTTGAGTACCATTAGTGTCTGTCTCCATTGACCTTTATGGGTTATAGACTTGCTGTGGTGATTCATCTCCTCTTTGTCTCCTCACTTTCTCATAGGTTTCATTTGGGTCCTGTGTGAAGGCTAGGTGTGGTTTGTCTCCTGCCAGGATGTCAGCCATCTTTCAATGTCTTGTTGAAGGAATTGAGTTGTCCCCCCACTCTCTCAATGCCTTCTGAAAAATACAAACAGAATCTCCATCAGAGAGTAAGATCAATATAGGTTAAATGAGACAACATTGGTATTTTGGCTAGCTCCTAATGGGTGTAGCCCCTCTGTAGCTCTCTGGTAGTGGGAATTTCCCCTAGGAGTTCAGGTTCTTGGTCCCCATAGGATTATGTCATGGATCCCAGTTTCAGTTAAGGGTTCCTTGTCACTAAGTGCATGTCTTAGCCAATCATTAAGCTGTTGATTATCCTCCTCGGTTTTGTGCAACTATTGCACAGATGAGCATTTCTTGACTTGCTGGTTTCTTCCATACAGCTATGTGTTCAGCATTCTTATGATAATTGTCTATATTGTATATCAGTGGTCTCTGATTTTTCCACATATCATTGACCAATTTCCCCTGGCAGCTCATGAAACATCTTCCAGTGCTACACATGCTACCATCTGGGAGCTGGTTATCATTCTGGATCTAGAAGGATCTCTTGGTGTTGTTTGATGACACTTTGTGATTTCTCCAGCAATAGGGTCTTATCTTATGCCTGGAGGAGGTATCCAAGAGCTTTGACAGAAGTCTGTCATATTTTGGGCTCCTCATAGGTCTCTTTGATCAATAGCTCAGTGTGGGAAGGAACCAATAACTGGGACAGGGAGATGCAGGCCTGAACAATTATTCTTGAAATTAGGCTTCCTCCCATTCTATTCATGCCCCCTCGTGGTGTCCTCAGCTTCCTCAGGAACTTACTGTATAAAAGCTAGGGTTTTATGGTATCAATTCATTATTAGTTTAGTTTACTGTATGAGTCCCCTCCACCCTCTCATTCCCCTCCCCCAATTCTTTCCATTCCCTTTTATAGTCTCTCCGTTCACTGACGGATTTTCTTAATGCTCCAGTTTGACATGGTTAGTTAGGAACCACATATGAGGGAGAATATATGGCACTTGGCTCTCTGCTCTTGTGTGAGGTCGCTACGAATGATCAGCTCCAAGTCTGTCCATTTTTCTTTAATTTCGTTATGTCAATTTTCCTTCAGCTGTGTAGAATTCCATAGTGTATATGTACCACAACTTTGATATCTATTCATCCAGTGATGGGCATTTGGGTTGATTCTAATTCTTTGCTCTTATGAATTGAGTATCAAATAGCCTTCTCACAAAATGGGGAACCGACCTCAACAGGGGATTCACAGAGGAAAAAAATGCAAATGGCCAAGTCCCATTTGAGAAAATGTTCAATGTCATTAATCATCGGAGAAATACAAGTCAAAACAACAATGAGATTCCACCTCACTCCACAATCAGAATGGCAATCATTAAAAAATCTACCAACAATAGATGCTGGTGAGGATGTGGGGAAAAAGGGACCCTCATTCACTGCTGGTGGAAATGCAAACTTGTACAACCACTATGGAAAGCAGTGTGGAGGCTCCTGAACAGGATGGATATAGAGCTACCAGCGGACCCAGCTATCCCTCTACTGGCCATCTACCCCCAAGTTTCCTCACTGAAGCACAGAGACATTTGCTCAACCATGTTTACAGCATCACTATCTCCTTTCCAATCTGGCCTCCGACGTGGATTCATTTCTAACCACTCCCTGTAAAGACTCCATGCTGGACTGAATGTAAGACTCAATGATAGAGCTTAGGCTGTGGGTTCTGTCTCACAAATGAATAAAGGGTGCGTGCTCTGTATTCCAACTGTAATGAAATATCTACCATCAGATTGCTTCCCTGCTCTCTGCCTATGGAAGTTGGACTCATCGTGCCCCCTCTATGAAGCCTTTCTGCTTCCTCAGAGATGCCACTTTCTTTGATGTCATGTCATATAGCATTTGTCCCAGCCAGGCCTGCTTTAGCTTAGTCTGTACTTATCTCTCCAGCATACACCAGACTCCAAACTCTCTGAAAACAGGGACCACCTCTTACCCAGGCTGCCTGGCACCACGCTTCATTTGTAGCAGGCTCTCTGTCATTAACTACCAAACTGAAATGAATAAGTGGATACCAAATGAAAAAAATTACACATAATTTATCTACATAATTACAGCTAAGCTGATACAGGTGGGCACTCTGCACTTCTTTGTGTTTCCAAGTCTCAACTTGCTGTTGAATCATTCGTAGATTTCCTGACAGATGTTTTTAATATCACCAAGATTTAGCAGTACAAAAACAATCTAGTCATTTGACTTACTGTAAAAGTAGTCCCTCGGTTTAACAATCTGGGTACAGGAAAGGTTGTGGCTATGTGTCAGTCTTCCTTAGTGAGTAAAATCATTTCAGTTTGAGGGAGAGGTTGTTCCTTTTGCTCCTTGATACTTGAAAGCTCAAAAGGAATCATACTTTCTCACATACTCTCATTAGGTGTTAAGGAGCTGAATGAATCTTATGTTGTATTAATTGTATGTTAATTAATTGTATGTCCCCTACTAAAATAAAATTTCTATAATCTCTGCGTATGCACTGAGTGGTTTCCTACAGATTGTTTCCTCTTGTATTAAATCCTGGATAGCTTTAACTTTTCCGCAATGCACCAGGCCGTGGTAATCATGCTGTTGCTAGGACGCTGCAGTGAAAGGAAAATAAATGAACTATTTGGGAAGTTTTACTTCCTTGGCCCATTTCCATGATGGATGTGGTAGAGACTGAGTCTTTGCAGTTCTCTACTAGGGGACTTTTATGAGAGGGAGGCTACTTGAGCCAGTGAATGACATCCAGTCACCTATTTTCTGCCTCAGCCTTAATATAAAGTCGATGTCATTCCTGAGTCACTTACACAATTCACCATTCACCCAAAGGATCACAATTTCACCTAGATCAGCCCTATGTCTGTATGACATTGGTATTTGTCTGTATAGTATATTATGTTGCCGATGCGTCTTTAGATTTCAAAGCAGACCCATATGCAACTAATTCCAGACAGAAACCTAAACAATTAGCAATTATTTCTTATATGCATGTTAATTAAAATATGCACTTCAGTTTGGAAGTACTCTGTTTCAAAAAAAATTAAGGGGGTACTTCTGCACATTGAATTAGATCAAAAACTAACAACTGGACTGGGAAGATGGCTCAAGGGTTAAAGATGTTTGCTTTCAAAATCTGCCAACCTAGGTTTGTTTTGCCAGTACCTACGTAAGGCCAGATGCAGTGTGGAGTTCATTTAGAGCAGCAAGAGGCTCTCCCTCCCTCCTTCTCGCTGACACAAGCTCTGTCACCCACAACTCAGTTGTTTCTATCTCTAATGTTATCTGAAAAAAAGATAAAACCATCCTGACTAATTAGACAGCCAATGGTGCGATGCCCCACCTTGGATTTTTAAACCTACTGAAAATATTGGGCTACTTTTTATGAAGATCAATAAGGTACTGATGATACACCAGTCTTTCTGTCAGCTCATTAACAGGGAGGAGGTTTCCAGCTAGGCTCCTTGACCTGCAGCCCAAGCATGTGGAGTCTTCAGCAATAGCGTTTTACCATCTAGTTCTGGTGGGCAACCAAGAGCCTTGGCAATGGCCTATAATGTTTTGGGGGCCTCAGGAACCTCCGTGGCCAACAGCTCGCTGGAAGGTATCCCTGGAACTGCAATTTTTCTAGTAACAATCTGTGGCTTCTGGGTGAACCATTATCCAAAGGAGTAGGTTTCCATATGGCTTATTCATAACATCTCCCCACCCTTCCTTTACTCAATCCCTTCTCCTGACCTCACTTGGGCCATTGCACCCTAGTAATCTGTTCACCTACTTACATATATACAATACCCTCCCCTTAAGTCTCCCCTCTCCTCCCTCCTTCTTCTAGTTTATGCCCTCTATTAACTTTTTCTCCAACTCACATGCAAGTCTAAACATTTGAAGCTAGGATCCACATATAAGAGAGAGTATGCGGTGTTTGGCATTCTGGGCCTGGGTTATCTCACTTAGTATATTCCTTCCAGATCCATCCATTTCCTTGCATATTTCATAATTTCATTTTTCTTTAGCGATGAATAGAA
The DNA here is from genome assembly GCA_004024765.1 of Zapus hudsonius. Taxonomy (NCBI): domain Eukaryota; kingdom Metazoa; phylum Chordata; class Mammalia; order Rodentia; family Dipodidae; genus Zapus; species Zapus hudsonius. Next base: position 66,815 of record PVHP010000011.1, on the reverse strand, counting down.
CTCCATTGTATAAATGAACCACATCTTCACTATCCATTCATCAGTTGAGGGACATCTAGGCTGGTTCCATTTCCCAGCTATTGTAAATAGAGCTGAATAAACATGGATGATGAGCAGATGTCTCTAAGATAATGAGTGGAGACCTTAGGATATAATGCCAAGAAGTGATATAGCTGGATTATTTGGTAAATCTATTTTCAGCTGTCTCAGGAACCTCTACACTGCTTTCCAGAATGGCTGTACCAGATTACATTCCCACCAGCAGTGCAGAAGGGTTCCTCTTTCTCCATATCCTTGCCAGGATTTATTGTCATTTGTTTTCTTGATTCTGACAGGAGATGGAATCTCAGAGTAGTTTTAATATGCATTTCCCAGATGGCAAAGGAGGTAGAAAATGTTTATAGATGTTTGTAGGCCATTGGTATTTCTTCTTCTGAGAACTCTCTGCTCATTTCCTTAGTCCATTTTTGATTGGATTGTTTGATTTCTTATTATTTGCTTTTTAAAATATTTTTATTTAGTTATTTGCAAGCAGAGAAAGATAGAGAGAAGAGAGACAGAGAATGCCAGGTCCTCCACCCTCTTACAAATGAACTCCAGAGTCATGTGCCACTTTGTGCATCTGGCATTACATGGTGTGATGGTTATTGTGATACATGGGTACTGGGGAATCGAACCCAGGGTTGTCAGGCTCTACAGACAAGTGCCTTAACCACTGAGCCATCTCTCTAGCCCTAGTTTTTGAGTTTTCTGTATATCCTGGATATTAATCCTCTGTCAGATGATAAAGATTTTCTCCTATTTAGTAGGTTGCCTCTTTGTTCTATTGGCAGTGTCCTTTGTTGTACAAAAGCTTTTTAATTTCATGAGTGCCAATGGTTGATTAATGGTTTTACTTCCTGAGCAACTGGAATTATATTCAGAAAGTCATTGCGTATGCCACGGACCTATTTTCATCCTTCTACATATAGATAACAAGTTTTCCCAGCGCCATTTGTTAAAGAGGCTGTCTTTTCTCTGATGGATATTTTTGGTGTTTTTTTTGCCAAGACTCAGATAACTGTAACTGTCTAGGTTACATCGGGGTCCTTTATTCTGTTCCATTGATCTACATATCTGTTTTTGTGCCAGTGCCATGCTGCTTTTGTTACTATGGCTCTGTAATGCATCTTAAAATCAGCTATGGTGATACCACCAGCCTTATTTTTGTTGCCTAGAATTGTTTTGGCTGCTTGAGGATTTTTGTGCTTCCAAATAAATTTTAGGAATTTTTTTCCATTTTGGTGAAGAATGTCATTGAAATTTTGATGGGGATTGCATTAAATGAATGGATTGCTTTTGCTAGAATTGACGTTTTCACAATATTGATTCTTCAGAAACAAAAACTTGGTATGTTTTTCCATTTCCTAGTGTCTTCTTCAATTTCTCTCTTGAGTGTTTTAAAGTTTTCATTGTAGAGTTCCTTCACTTCTTGGTTAGGTCCATTCCAGGGTACTTTATTTTATTTTTATTTTTTGGAGGCAATTGTGAATGGGAGTGTTTCCCTGTTTATCCTCAGCCTGTTTGTTGTTAGTAAATAATTTTATATTCTGCTACTTTGTTAAAAGTATGTATCAGCTCTAACAGTTTTCTGGTAGAGTCTTTAGGGTCCCTTATGTATGGAATCATATCATCTGAAAATAATGACAATTTGATTTCTTCCTTTCCAATTCATATCCTTTATTTGTGTCTCTTGTCTTATTGCTATAGCTAAGAATTCCAGTACTATATTAAATAAAAGTGGGGACAGTGGACACCCTTGTTTTGTTCCTGATTTTAGTGGAAATGCTTCAAGTTATCCCCCATTTAGTATAAGGTTGATAATAGGTTTGTCATAAATGCATTTATTATGTTGAGATATTCTCACTTTCTTGAGGATTTTTGTCATGTTGGATTTCATCAAATGCCTTTTCTGTATCTATTGAGATGATCATGTGATTTTTGTCCTTCAGTCCATTGATGTAGTATTTTACATTTATCGATTTGTGTATATTGAACCATTCCCACTACTAAAGAAATTATTTCCCTAATTCTTATGTCCTCAAATACACCCTTCACCTCTAGCCAGTCTTGGTCATGGGAAAACATTACTTTGTAGTGCCACACTTACTCTGTTGATGGGAGGGAGGGAAACCTTTTCCTTCAAGCTCAGCACAATGACGGTGGTGGTGACCTCCTTTTGAACCCCGACCCTAAGGGTTATGATGAATCCCTAAAGCAGTTTCCTTCTGACATTCAACAGTTTCCAAATGCTTACATGAAAATATCAGCCCGAGCATCAAATAGCACAGAAATGCAAACCTAGAGAAGACCTCTTAATTCCAGCCCAGTCATTTTGTGAAAGGGAACCCTTCGCAACTGCCAGCCATAGATTTAGTCTTTCTAATAGAAAGGTGGGTGAGAAGCCAGGTTTCTTGAAATGCAGTCCATGCTCTTAAAGATCAATTGACATAAATTCTGCCTTGCCTTTCCACAGCCACGGTGAATCTCTTCTCATTCACTCATAGTCAGGGCGCCTTCGTTTGCTGGTCTCTAGAGGTTTCGTCATTCTCAAATGTCACATGTGAACAGTTCCCATCCCGATGGGCTGTCCCACTCTGTAACATTTGATTCAGTTGGTTAGTTTGTCAACTTGGACTCTCTGAGGAGAAAATGCTGAGATGCTGCCGGTGTCCACATGGCCATGGCACTTTCTACTTGGGTGACTTGAAAGTAAGAGTTGATTATTCTCCACGTCGATTCTGTCATCTGTCTAAATGTCCTTTCTGGGCAATCTCTCGGCTTATTGATGGACATCACAACACTGAGCTGCTTGTATCTTTGTGTCTTTTGTTTCTTCTTCATTTTTCCTACTTCTAACTTATCACAAAATACCCATTTTTCTGCCAAGATGATATGAGGATAGTTCATCCCTGAAAGAGACTTTATCTTTAATACCACTTTACCTTGCATTTGTTATTGCCTGGGATAATTTATTTTAAAATTCTATGATGAACTACTCTAATGTTGTTATTATCATAGTACATAATATTACGTAGTAAGTCCCTGCCTTTGTTCATCTGGAATCTGCCAGGAATTTATTTTTTATTTTTTAATTTGACCATCCCAAGGATAGACCAAATTTTCTTCCTAGGACTTCCACAACGTGCTTTTTATGGTTTTTTGTTTCTTCAGCTTCCAATTTGGAAATATTTTAAATTTCATTTCTCCGAAGGCCCCATTCCAAACAACCTGGTTTTAGCTTTACTGTTTCGTGCTTCCTTCTTATCTTAAAGAAATGTGCCGGTTCCTGTCTTCTTTACACGCTGTCATCTCCCTGCTGCAGAAATTGGCTCCTGGCACTCCCTGCCTCTAGTCCATTTGGGTTCCCCACTGAGAGATCTGTTCCTTCTGCTGCTCAAAGGCTCTGGTCTCTCTGCCCACCTGAGTGCCACCTTTCCCACCTGTTAACTTCAACCTCCACCGTCTCCTCCTCCCACTTAGCTCTCTCTCCACCCATGTCTGAAACATGGAAAAAAGAAAAACCTTTCCAAAACTTACCAATGATGGCCTGTGGACACAGTTAGTGGATCAGGTGTATTTTCCAGGCTCTTGAACTCTGTGCCCAATGCTGGAAACTTGCATCTCAGTAGTGAAGATGCATGATGACCCGTGGTTTTCCTTCTGTTCCTGCTTATTCTTTACATCATGTTGTGGTTTGGGTGTAAAAAGGGCCATTGAATTCATGACATTCCTGTGGGTGTACCCTGCACAACATTCTGTCATGGATGATAAAGGGGAGCATGACACCCCCATTCCTCCCTGAGGAGTTAAGTTGATGGAGGCTGGGGAGTTGGAGACATTTTCTGCAGTATGTCTTCAGTATCCCAATTATAATCTGGACATTTAGTTACTTCATTCAAAATTTAAGGTGATTCCTTCTTCAACATGTCTTTGATTATAACTCCATCCCCCCACACCTCATATACTATTATGGTGTCATTCTTTCTGTTTTATTTTTATTTTTTCTGGGGTTTCGGATAGGGTCCTGCTCTGTGGTTCAGGCTAGCATCAAACTCATGAGCCTCCTGTCTCAGCATCATGAATGATGGATTGCAGGTCTGCAACACCACCTGGCCTATTGTGATTTCAATATGTAACTGTCCACATCAAAAATCACACAGTAGCCATAATTTGTACTAGAAAAACTTCAGTGCCAGGGATGGGATACCTTCCAATGAGTTGTTTGCCAGGGAGGTTCCTAAGGCCTCAGTAATATTTCAGGCCATTGCCAAGGCTCTTGGTTAGAAACCTCCTCCCTGCTAACGAGCTGAGAGAAAGCTAGAAAAAGTTATGGCTTTATGAAGACCTACGGGAGAGAGGTTATTGATGGTGAACAGTCATGGACATTGCAAGCCATAAGACTGAGCAGCCAGGCCAAATGTGCCAACTGGGGCAAGAGTGGCATGTTTATTGTGAGGGAAACCAATTGCTCTCTAATTGGACTAGAGGCCTGCATTTGGAAACTGTTGAATGTCAGAAAGAAATTTCTTTAGGGATTCATCTTGTACGGGAGGGAATACATACCTGGTACTGAAGACCTAGTCAAAAGCCTATGGCAGGGGAGGTCATGAACCCTAGGAGAGTAATAACTGCTGTTGTCTGGCTAAATACATATATTAAGCCTACCAAACGGCCTTATAAGCATGTTAAAATATTTATATAATAATGCTACTCTCACTCTTGACTAGAGAAGCTTCTCTTTTTCAGATGGCAGTGACCACTGGGATAACACAAAAGACACCATAGTGCTGAGAAGTGACAGTGGAGGGTTCAGCACTGCGACGTCTCTATCACACTTCCCGAGGCTCAGGGTCTATTGTGGAAGAGGTGGTGGAAAGATTGTAAGACCCAAAGGAAGGGCAGGACTGTGTACAACGCAAACTTCCAGACACAAAATGGCCTTGATATTCATGACTTCACAGTGCCTAATAATACCTACACATTATGGGAGGAAAAGATGACACCAAAACAAAACAGACTAATTGAGAGGGGGAAGAGATATGGGGGAGGGTGGGGAGGGAATCATAATGTTTTATGGTCTATAATCATGGAAGCTATCAATAAAAAGTTTTAAAAACTCATCCTTGAGTTGGCCATGCTGCTTCAAGCCTATAATGATGCAATGAGGCAAAAAAGCCAGCCTGGGCTAAAATAGTGATTTCTAGGCCAGCCCGAACTATCAAAAATGACTATCTCAAAAAGAAGCAGAGTCGTATCTGGTTATCTATAGGTACATATCATTCATATTTCCTAATTTGCTATTTGCCAGGTAGTATTGCACCAAGCACTTTATGTATGCTTTTTGTCAGTAAATATACTCAAAATACAATTCTAAGGAGCAATTACTATTAGTCACTTTTATAGATGAGGAAACTAAAGATTGGAAAAGATATATTTTTATCCAAAAACAAACAGCCTATGAATATTCTGGGATTCTAACTTAAGGCTCAAAAGTAACTCTGAACACCTAGCATGCAGTCTTTGCCCTTGGACAGGAACCTATTTTTCAGGGAACTTTCCATTGTTCTCTTTTCCTAAAAGCACGCCTCCATGTCCCTGCATTTACCACTTCTCCTGCAGGACTCAGCCTAGGACACTTCAGTCCACACGGCACATGGCCCTCCCTCCTTGGGGTCATTTATTGTCACCATCAATTCTTTGCTTCTCAAAAATATGTTCCTTATCAGCATGTCTTATAATGTTATTTTGTATTGTCATTACACCCAAGATAACCAAATAAGGTACAATGAGATACTGAGATATATGGTCTCATGAACTAAATTATAAAAAATGAAGTTCTGTTACATGTTTTGGGGCCAACCTCTTTCTCTCTCCTTCTGCAGATCAGTGCTTTCTTCACAGCCCATGACTTATAGATGATAACATAACTTTATTACTTACAGTGGCTAAAAAAACCCCATAGTAGACATTGAACGACTCCAAAGGAAAAAGTGAAATACAATTAGAATGTGTCACCTACCTTTAAATTTCCCTTTGGTTGTTTTGAATATCTGACATTTCCATAAGAGAATATGACCAATCATAGAGCTGTGGTTTTTTGTTTGTTTTATTTTCTGACACAAGGTCTCATTACGTAGCCCACTCTGGCCTCCAACCTATGATTGCCCTAATCTGTAGCTCCCGAGTGCTGCGGTTGCTGGTGTGTGCACCATGCCCCTCTGGAACAGGGCCAGTAAGGTGAGTTGAAGACCAGCTCCATCTAGGGTCTACACAATCTCCACATCTGAACTAAATACTGCTGATAGATATTACACAAATATATTTCTTTCAGCACACTATAATCTATTGACTTGTTTGACCATTAGCCAAGAGACAATAAGTTTATCATGTCTTCTCATTGTCATTATTTAATTGCCACTATTTCATCATTTACTCATTTATCTATCCTGAATCAATCTGTCTTTCCCTCCTTCCTATGGTGGCTTCATTCAAAATTCTTTCTCCACCTTGATTCCTCCATAAGCATCACCTGCTCCTCCTGCCTTTAGGCCGCCAACCTGCAAATCAAACTCCCATCAAGTGCCAATAGAGGAGACCTTTGTGAATTAAATTTCTAAAGTCCCCCTCCCCTTCTTAAAAAACCTCCCAAGGTTTCCTCATCTTCCTGAGGTTTCTCCAGAATAGTGTAAGCCTTGGAGGCAGGCCCAGAAATCCCTTCTCACTCTTGCTTTTCTCATCAGCGTCATCTCTTTTCACAGAAAGCCTTTCTCCTCACACCCATGTCTGTAATTGTTTTTTATGTCCTGGCCTTCAATGATGCCATAATTGAACTTCCAATTCAATGCTATAACAAAAAGTTATGCTCAGGCAAAGGTTTGGGAATGCAAAAGTTTTTAAGTCAGTGGATAAGCCTCCAATATATGGTGCTGCTCACTGAATCCGCAGTTACCTGAGTCTGATATTTCCTCCTCTATCAATCTTTTCCTTAGAAAGAAAAGGCGCCTGGTTCACACCAAAGTGGTTTGTATGAAATCAACAAGCTCTTTAGGGATTTGCCCATCTCTACAGAACAGAGAACAAATTCGTACTGTTTGTCAGGTTTCTCTGAACTTATATAAACAAGTTTCCTAGACATTAAGGTACAAAACTCAGATGTAGTGATAGAAAAACAGCACAGTACAAAAAGGCATTCAATTCTCTTGGAAACACTGTGCTTAAGAAAGCCATAAACACTAGGTACAGAAAGTTCATTACTCTTTTTCCTAAGGGCAATAATAGATTTTGCATCACAGGATCAAATGCTTGTTCTTTATTTGAGAGCTGAAAATCAAGTGCCAATCTGGAGAGGAAACGAAGTGTAACCAAGTCACTCTGAATGGAGGGTCGGTCCTTCTCTCTTCTCAGCCATCTTCATCTGAATGGACTGACAACACAGCAAGCCTTGGCCTTCTCGTCTGCCCTGTCCACATCTCGTCAGCATTGGTTAAGAGGATGAGTGTATTGCAGAAGCCCATCAGCTCACAGCACCCTTGGCCACTTTGGCTAGCCCTGAGTATCCTGCAGAGAAGCCAGGATTCAGGACCCAACTTAACACCCCACCAAGCTTTTGCCTAGAACCTGTGGCTCCTCTATGTTCTCATGACACATCAGTACTGATTTAAAAAAAAAATGATACCAATGGCATATACCCTAAGCAAAGAAAAGGAGAGAACACAAAGACATCACACTTTCAGTTACTTCATATGAGGGTTCTCACACATTAATACTACTTAAAAGTAGTTGCTTCTGAAAGCCATGGATTACTGTTACCACGATGAAGCTGAGAACAATGAACCCAGCAGTGTCTGGTCAAGTTTTCATGGTCAGATAGTAGCAGAACCAGGATATAAGCTGACATTCAAAGGACATGTTCTTTCCTTTCCATGCCAGCTGCTTCCCAGAAAGAAGCATGGACCTATTGTGACACAAGTAATTTCCAGGAAACAAGACATCAAGTATGGAAACTGAGTCTCTCCAAGACTAATGATCTCTTTATATCTCGAGGAGTGAAATGCAGAGAATAGATCTCACACCTCGTGGCTTCTGCTTCTATTTCCCAATGAGCACAGTTACAATAATGCTGACCCTCTAGGTGCTGGATGGAGATTTCTAGAAAAGAATTTTTTTAACTCAACAAATATTACTGGGGCTGTAAGAAGATGATAAAGGAAGACTTCAAGATATCAGTCAAACCACTCCTGATTCCACATTGCATGGAATCTCGAACCTCAGATGAAATCCCTTCTTTCAGCTTTGTTTTGTGATGAACCATGAAGTACAAAGAAATGACCTTTGTGTCCTCTGTACTAACATCACAAATTCAGACACTCTCTAGTGGCATCTACCGATAACTCAAGTAAATTCAAAAGTCAGTATTTCATGGCACCACAGATCAATATATCATTGAGCTTTTGTTGTTTCTTAACTATCTCATCCCAGATAACTCACTGAAAACCTCTTTCAGCAAGACACCGACTGTGTATGGTGCAGTATGATAGAAAATATGAAAGATATACACAGGGGATTCCCTCTAAAATCAACAATTACATCATTAATGTTTTGGCCATAATTTTAAAAAAACTGCATATCAACCCAAACTGCTGTGAGAGTCCTGATTTTTCCTTTGCAGTTTATTGAAATTGGAAATAAAACTATAAAGCCCTATACTTAATACCTTCAAGTGACCACCCATTGCAATTACAATAAAAATCAATGTATCCCCTTGCTTGATCCAGAGACCTTGGGCCTTTTCTATAAAGTTTCCTTCTTCCTGGAGTTTACTTGCCCTAAATTTTGTATCTTCATTATTCAGGTTTAACTAAAACTATACTATGATGTTCAATCATGATTCTTAACTTGATTAGATCAGGAATCAGCTAAGAGACAGACCTCTGGACCCATCCGTGAGGACATTTTCAGAAAGGTTTAACTGAGAGCAGGGAGATGCCCTCTCCTCCAGAGTGAGCAGCCCTTCATACAACACACCAGTTATAGAACTTTACTCCTAATGGTGAACGTATCTACCATCGCTGCCACCCGTCATGGACATCAGAACCTATCTGCTCAAAATCTTCCCACATGCTCTGAAGACCAGCAGTCTCCAGGACTCCTCTAGGCATTCAGTGCCAGATTGAAACTGCTGAACAAACCAGCCTCATGGGCTACAGCTGGGTTGTCAGCCTTCCAGCGTATAAGCAGCCATTATTGGATTACTCAGCCAGTATCATGTAAGGCAATCTAATAATTCCCTTTGAGGCCATCTCTACCTCTACCGCTATCTCTATCTATCTATCTATCTATCTATCTATCTATCTATCTATCCATCTATCTATGTATTTATCTATATATCTATATCTATATCTATATATATATGGCTTCGGCTTCTATTTCCCAATCTATCTATCTATCTATATCTATATCTATATATTTATCTATATATCTATATCTATATCTATGGCTTCTGCTTCTATTTCCCAATGAGCACTATATATATATATATATATATATATATATATACATTCATTTTATCAGTTCTGTTCCTTTAGAAACCCCTGATTAATATAAATCCCTACTGACAGACTTTTCTGATGATGCTATCTTAAATAAACATTGTAATACTTTCTTCTTAAACATTTCTTAGAGAATTTATTATGTGGAATAATGTTTTGAGTTATTTGGCATTTGTTTCCATCATTATACTGTCAACCCTTTGGAGTCAAGGAGTGGATTGACTTTGTTTACCCCTGCTGGCAAAGCCCAAGCAGAACCCGGCTCACCAAGGTGCTCGATGAACCTGCCAAAGGCATCAAAGCAGCGGCACCTGGGACACACACATGAAAAGCTATAAAAACAGAAAAGCATCAATATAATTTTGGTCAAGATATATTTTTACAATGAATTAAATGAGAAGAAAATGATACATCTCGGGTCCTCCTACAGAGAATATCTAAATAGCAGTCCTATCACTAGAGAGAAGAAACAAAGGCAACGTTGGAATGCATCTACCAAAACATTAACACAAATATTACTCAACCCAACAATGCCACGTTTAGGTTTCTGTGCCTGAGATATGCTTCTAAATGTTTACAAAGAGGTGTCTACAAGGGTCTTTGTGGCAGCGTTTTTTGTTTGTTTGTTTGTTTGTTTGGTTGGTTGGTTGTTTTTTTTTCTAGCAAAAGATGACAATACCTAAATGTCCTTTTAAAAGGAATGGCTGAAGGAAACCTAGAGGATTGGGCAGAGAGTAGCACCAGACTGCTTGTCAAGTGTTCATGGGGCCTTGGGTTTGAGCCCCAACACCGAGGAACAAGAAGAGAAGAGTGGGAGAGAGGGAGAGAGGAAGAAGAGAACTCCCATACCATAATATCTAATGAAGACATTAAAATGACTCCCTCAGATGTGTTCTGCCAAAACACCAATCAAGACAGAGAGACAGGTGGCTCAATTATTCCAGTCAGATAATGTTGTCTATTAGAAATAAAACAAAACCCGTATGTTTGTATATTTGCCCATCTATGAAGTAAGAGATCTAAGTGGTCATTCACAGGATTGCTAGCACTCATCACCTCTGACCAGGAGAGATGACAGAAGTGGAGAAGGCTAGTAAATACTGGTTCCACTGTATAGTGGTTAGCACTCTGGACTCTGATGTCGTAAACACTGTGACATCTGAACTTTCATCATGTAATTCAGGAAATTTGATTCTGATAACAAAGACCAGTTATTTTACTTGTATAAAAATCATGTGACATGCTGAATATTAACAAAATCAAACAAGCTGAAGTTAAATAAAATACTTTCTATGCACTAAATCTGCCAATGAAAGCTATGAACATTGAAGAACTGGGAACAGGTAGCTCCTGAATGCATCCCATGTTCTATGACGTGGATGAACTTGAGTAAGATACTGAAAAAGGTATTGTATTTGGATTACCAGGCAAGGACCATGTTCTTAGCAAAATGACAAAATATGAATATTCATGTATGGTGGTTCGAGGGAAATATCTCCCAGACGCATGTGCTTTGAATACTTGGTCTCCAGCTGGTGGCAATTTGGGGAAGTTGTAGGGCCTTTGGGAGGTGCAGCCGTGCTGAAGGTGTGTCCCTGGGGACAGACTTTGAGGTAATATAGCCCAGCTCCAAGCCCAGTACTCCTTCCCTCTGATGTGGAGGCGTGACCCAGGTGTCCTGCTCAGGCCTTCTGTGCTTTCCTGCCATAAGACTGCACGTAGAAATATAGCCTTTCCTTATATATGCTCCTTCTGGCCAGGTGCTTTGTCCCAGAATGGGAAGGTAAATGCCAGGTTTGATTACATTTTGTTGTTGTTGTTGTTGTTGAAGGCAGAGAGTCTCACTCGAGGACAGGCTGAACGAGAACTCACTCTGTAGTCCCAAGCTGGCCTCCAGCTCACAGTGATCCTCCTATTTCAGCCTCCACAGTGCTGGAATTAAAGGCATGAGTCACCACAGCAAGCTTTGATTACATTTTTTAAGCAAAAGTAGTATATATGTGCAAATGTTGAGGAAAAAATTAACATCCAAGATTTTCAACATTATATTTAAAAATCAATTTTTTTTCAGATTACAGTGAAAGAAACTAACTCAGTAGGTACAATCAAGTCTAAATATGGAAAGATTATTGCAGAATGTTCAGGTTATCCTTGTCCTTTCTGTCTGGCAAGCAAATCATTGCTAACATCCATGCATTGGCACACATCAGCCAAGTCCTAATGAAACACGAAGAGCTTGGAGTTGGTTGAGAATATCCTGCTATCAAAACGATCCTCTCCTGAACACAGAATGATGAGGACCTGAGCTGTATCCACAAAAACAGTCACTATCTTCTGGAAAAAAAAAAACATCTTTTATTTGAAGATCTGCAAAGCCAGAAATCTTTAACCTTTTTTAAAGATTTATAAAGATATAACTTCTATACTAAACAATTAAAACACAGTGCAAATTCAGTATTTTGTTGTAGGTGGAAGTCTCCCCTTTCCCACGGGAAATACATTCCATGATTCCCAGCAGATGCCTGAAATTGAACTGAGGACAGTGCCAAATACACACACACACACACACACACACACACACACACACACACACACACACCACACACTCTCTCTCTTTCTCTCTCTCCCCCCTCTCTCTATATATATTTCACAAACACACACACATATATACTCTATTTTGTTTCTTTCTGTATATTTGTAACTATTATGAAGTTTAATAAGCAGGTATAGTAGGAGTTTAATAGTTATAAAGTGTGCAACCACAGCATATAACTTTTGAAAATTAAATCAAGAACTTTCTCCTCTTAAAGAATTCTGCAGCTTCTCTTTGCAAAATTTAGGTTGTTGCCATTTCTCTTGCATTTGGGGACAATGAAGTCAAACAATGGTGACTTGAATACAAGCACTGTGATATTGCACACTCAATCTGCTCACTAAGAAGGCTATTATAAGACAGATGGTTGGGTAAGATATAAAGCAGGGACTCACTGGAGAAAAGGGTCAGTGACGTAGACAGCATGAACCCACTGGATGAAGGGATGATCCAGCAGCCAGGTTGGACTAAAGAATTGCACAAGATTTCATCATTCATCTCAGAATAGCACACAATTTAAAACTCATAGATTCTACTTCTGGAATTTTTCATTTGTTATGATTTTAGAATGAGGGTGACTGTAGGCAACAGAAGCCATAGAAAATAAAACCAAGATAACAGAATGGATTCTATGTTCACACATCACCACCATCAACTGTAGGACATTTTTAAATTTTTAAATTTATTTGCAAGCAATGAGTGAGAGAATTTGAATATGAGAATGAGTGTGGCAGGACCTCTTGCTACTGCAAACGAATTCCAGATACATGCATCACTTTGTGCATCTGGATTTATGTGAGTACGGGGAATCGAACCCCGGGCTGGCAGGCTTTGGAAGCAAGCATCTTTAACTTCTGAGCCATCTCACCAGCCCAAATATAGAACATTTTTATCAACCCCAAAGAAACCTTGTACCTATTCACCTCCCACCCCACCTTGGCCTAACTATAGACTTTAATATGGGAGAATAAAAGAAACTAATGGAAGGAATAGAAATTGGCAGCAGGTATAGAACAAATACAAGCCAGGCCATGAGGGTTGAGGGAGAATGTCAATCATTGTGTACATTTCAGCCAGGATTCAGGCTCATTTCCCAAACTGATAGTCCTACTTGTTATGGAGGAAAACACGAAGGTGGCATTTAAAGAATATGATATCATGACCTATTTAAACAGAACTTGCCAGAACATGAGAAAATGAGGGTAAATTACCAGACTACTGACCACAGTTCTATTCATTAAAGTCAAAGACCATTTCATTACTTAAGTACTGAGATGTCAAAGTTTCAGTTGAGAATAATTTTTTTTCTATATCCCCAAAGGAGTCTGCAGTTCCGATTCTCTGAGATGTTAAAAAGATTTATACAATCCTTCCCATCATGTTTTCAGAGTTAATATTGTGTACCATTCAAACATTTTACCCTGAGAAGACTTCTTATATTTATACTATTTTCTCACTCATCAGATTCAGTGATTCAGGAAAGGTCAGTCTGGGACAAAGGGTCAGAGAAACTGTTCCGGCACCTTAGCCTTCAACCTCCCATGTTTAGGGAACACACTGAAATAAAGATTAGCCCGCCCAAGTTGAAAGAAATGAATCAAACGTTGCCAGCTGCAATCAAATTCCCCTTCATCTAAACTTTTGCACTTTCAAGACAACAGAAGTCTAACTCAAGAGATAAGACAAGGAAAAATACCCGGCCATAACTTTTCGGTGAGGCCAATTTTCCCTGAAGAGAATGACAAGGTGATGGTATTTTCTCAACTTCCGAGATAATTGCCACCGGGCAGAAAGGGAGAGAAGTGTGTGTGGCTGGAAAATTCTACACAGCATAGCAGTAATGCATGTCGGTACCAATTGTTAAAGAGAGCTCTCTCAACGACTGTGTTGCTAGGTGGTTGATAAATAAAAACAAACATTGACTGTAGAGGAACTGAGTCTGAACACGACTTCTTGGACAAGGAAATCAATAAAGTGCCAGTGAGTGAGGTAAGAAGAATGAGATTAAACCTGCAAAGTTTACTCACATTTTTTTTTTCTTCAAAGAAGTGATGACATGAAGACAGGTACAGTGAGAGGTCCTCAGTGGAGAAAATGGGCAGCCAGAAGATAAGAGGAAGTTTGTTTTCAAGGTGGGGTCAGAGGGAAGGTTTTTACCTGTGAGGCCACCACCCATGAACCTGTCCCTCTGCAGTCGGTTCTGTATTGTTAGGCCCTTGGTACATTTAATGAGCTATTTGCAGAAAAACTGCAATTTAGAAATGGAATCAGATTTTTCAAAGCTTCCTTTAAGATGCCAAGGCAACGGGTTTGTAAACAAGCAAAGGTTACTCAGGTGATCCCAGTCCTACTGGAAATGATGCAAAGATGGGTCCTCATTGATTGCAGGGGAGTAATGTTACACCCCAGTAAGCTCCCCAAAGGTATCACTCTCTGATGTAAACTAAATGCTCCATTTGTCCACCCTGGTCATGTTCTCTGTCACGCCCCTAAACCCCAAGCCACACGCTGTATTTTCCGGCCTGAAACGCTGTCTCTCACGTCTCCGTCTTTCTCAAAATGATGGATCTTTGAGAAATTTTCAAGGCTCACAGCCTCCTGAGGCTTCCTAGTTCTAGCCTAAAGGAATCTTTCTGTCCTGCTCTGTATTCTATGAGGTATGAGTGACAGCCTGCCTTGTACAGTTGATTTTATGGTTATATGTTTTATCTGTCCCATCTGACTATAAATTCCTTAAGGTCGGGGACTGACAAACACTCATTCATGTTTTTTATCTCCCCAGGGCTTAATGCATAAGTAGTGTTCAATGGATGTTTGCTGCTAGCTTTATATACATTTTAAAAAGGGAAAGATGTTATACTGAGGAAAAGTCAGTTGCTAAAACAAATGCTGAGCCATGGCTGACTCTGTTAGGATTTCAACAGGAGGCTCTCCTTGACACAAACATCCAACAAGCTACACTAACTCAGATCTGTCATCCTCAGCAACTAGCTTCCAAAGTCAGTTAAAGGACTTTCATCCCAGCCAATCAGAAGAGAGGGAAATCTGAATTGTAACAACAGAGACTTTCCTTCAGGATGTGAGAAGTCGCAAACATCACTCTTTTTTTTTGTTGTTGTTGTTGTTTGTTTCTTTATCTTTATTGCCCAAAAGTAGATACATTGATTGAGTAAATATTGTGTTTATATTCTCATTTCCCTCCCCCAACCCCCAATCCCCTGGGTATCCTCCTCAGTGGGCACACTGGAACAATCCATGTGGCAAGGGGTTATGGATAGCATAGGAGGCATCAAGGTTGCCCCCCTTTATGAATTGTAGCTGAGGGGGGTAATGTCTCTGGATATTCTCTCCCACCATGGCTCTTACAGTCTTTCTGCCCCCTCTTCCGCTCAGTTCCCTGAGTCATGGAGGGTGAGTTTTAAGTCTGTTTCATTGTTGTTGTTGTGAATTTAAAAGTCTCTGTGCTTCTACTTTAAGTTGTGTTGGAAGTCGCTGGTGTCTGTCACGCTGACTTAACCTGGGATGACTGATTGGCTGTGGTTATAGATCTCTTTCCTGCCCCACTACTGTCTCAAGTGTTTCACTTGGGGCCTACATGATACGCCTGGGGTGGTTCATCTCTTGCTGGGATATCAGCCTTCGGTCTGTGATTCATCGATGGAGTTGGATTGACCAGAGCTCTCTCACTGCCTTCTGAAAAATAGAAATAGAATATCCATCAGAGAGTGATATCAGTATAGGTTACATGAGACACACATTTCTAATTTGGCAAAATTCTATTGAGATTAGCCTCTCCTTAGTTCTCTGGTAATGGGCATTTCTTTTTGGAGCCCCATTTTTTGGTTCCTGTAGGATTTCGTCCTGAGTCCCAATTCTAGTTAAGGGTTCCTTGTCACTGAGTGGATTTCTTGGCCAATTTAAAAGCTGTTGACTACCCCCCCCCCGAGGTTTTGGAGCCTCTATTGCACCAGTGATCATTTCTTGGTCAGTTGATCTCTCCCAGAAGGAAGTGTGTTCAGCCTTCTCATGGCAACAGTCTGCATTTTGTATCAGTGGTCTCTGCTTTCTCCAACTATCATTGACCATTTTCCCCTGGCCGTTTATGTTGTGCCTTCCAGCACTGCACTTGCTACCATCTGGATACTGGTTACTATTCTAGATCTCTCAGGGTCTCTCATTGTTCAATGTCTTTCTGTGGTTTCTTCAGCAATAGGATCTTACCTTTGGCCTAGGGTGGGAATTCAAGAGCTTTGACAGAAACCTGTCTTGTTTTGGGGACCATGTAGGTCTCTTTGACCCACAGCTCAGTGTGGGAAGGATCCAATGACTGGGACCAGGAGTTGCAGGTCTGATCAATTTTTCATGGAGTTTGGTGATCTAGTTGCAAGAGATCCTAGAAATTACAATTTTGGCCAATAACATCTCAGCTCTTACTCTATTACTCTATTACTTGGATGAAAGAGAAATGTATGGCTTTGTTGGGAGAGAGGCATCCTCACCATGTCTGCTCAGAAGTGTCACCATCTCTACAGCTGGTCAAATTTCCATCAATGAGAAAGTGTCCCTGGCTATGCAAGAATCAGTTTCCTATTCATGTCAGCAAAGTCTCAAAACCCCTTGTATCCAGAGATGAGTCTTAATTCTCTGAAGTGGCCAAGAACCACATTTTGGAGATTATGTTCTAAGTATAATTTTCCCTCTCCTCTCCCCTCGCCCCTCCTCCTCCTCTTCTCTTTTTTCTTCTTCTTCCTCTTCATCCTCTTCCTCTTCCTTCTTCTCTCCCTCTCCCTCTTAGTAGAGAAGGAAACTCCTAACCACTCCATGTGTGACTGAGTAACAGGTGACCCCTGCCCATCAGCTTGCATCTCACAATCTGGGACATTTGAGGACCATTTCTGCTGCTGTAGATCAGAGAGACTGGAAAGTGCCAGAGTCTCACTCACTTACTAAACTACAACAGATGTATATGATGATACGTATATTGAAAGGCAACCCACTGATTATTCAATTTCAATTTAATTCTAAGACACATATCAATTGTGTATTAAGAGCAAAAGACCTAAGTGGATGCTAGGATTTTGGAAAGCCAGAATTCTTGCCCTAAAGAATTGTTGTTTGGGAGCTAATGAAAGAGAAGAGTATGAGCAGTGAGCTCCATTGCAGAACACAACGAAGCAAGTCATACTTGACACGCAAGCCAAGTGTGCTGCTGACACTATGGCCAACAGAAACTCAATGGTAAGTAGACAGCCAGGAAGGACTTGCTTCCTGGGGGAGGTGGTATTTGGGCAAGGCATCACAGGATGAAGAAATGAAGCAGAGGCAGAGAGGTGCAAATGTGTGTTGGAAAGCACCCTGGTCTGCTGCGATGGGGTGCAGTGTGTACAGATGGAGATGTGGAGAGTGGCGTGTGACAGGGAGGACTCTGAAGGCCTGCAAAGACCTACATGGTCAGAAGCAGTGATGATGGGGAATGCAGGGGCTTGATGGGGCCTTGACAGGAGGAAGTCTACTGATGCTGGGAAGAGGAGACAGGCAGGAAGACCTGTGGGCACCCATAGTCGCTGTAATTGAGCAACATCGAGTCAAGCACCCTGTGCCTTCTCTGCATCCGTGGATTTAAGAGGAATGTCCTGGTATCATTACGCAGTTACATGTGGGTAATGTCAGAGCTCCTACCCTAGGTGTAGAGACTCAGGTAACCTCTGCATGTGCCAGCTGCAGAGCTTGAGCCCTTTCCCGGCACAGGACAGGAGTTCCCTCTAGCCACGTGGCAGGCACCGAATAGATTTGCCAGTGAAGAATAACAGAAGACTCTGAGGCCTGGGGAGATGGTGGCTCAGCAAGTTAGGATCTTCAGAACCCTCTGGAAATGCCAGGTGTGGTGGCATGGCCTGTCATCCCAGCTCTGTAGAGGTGAAGGCAGGAAATCCCAGAATTCCCTGGCTAGCTAGTGTAGCCAAATCAATGAGCTTGAGGTTTGTGGAGAGACCCTGTCTCCAAGAATAAGAAGGGGAGCAACTAAGACCCTTGATGTTGACCTCTGGCCTACACACACACACACACACACACACACACACACACACACGCACACACACACACACGCGCACACACGGACACAGATATTATGAACACATATGCATACCTGCAAAAAGTAAAATGAAATAAGATATAAAATAAAATGAGTCAGAGGGCTGGGGAGAAAAAAAGACTGATTTGAAGGACTGATGATGGAAGAAAAAAGAGGAAAGCAAACTGCAGGGACCCAGTGAATTTTGAAGGAAGTTCTCAACCATCCATGGGAGAGCTGGGCCCCAGCCGAGGAGAAGCAAGCACGGAGTGTCCCCATTCACTGACATGGTGCCTTTCATGAGCAAAGCGAACGGAGGGGCTCTAGAAGGAGCTACCTGACTCGGAAGAAAAATCCAGCCTGCTAACAGTCATAAATCAGTGGGGCCAAGTGGAATTGGGTTCAGCATTAAAGGTGCACTATGTGGTATCGCTTTGCATACCAAAGTGTCCATATATCTTGGGAAAGTATCAAAAATGATGTTTTTCCTTTCCTAGAGTGGAATGTGAGTCCTCCTGGATGGCGCCTGGGTGAATGCGCTCCTTGTTATTTCACATAAGCTGCTAAAGATCTAGTGGAGGAAAATTATGGGCTCTTTGCACATGGAGTTTTTCCGCTTGATTCCTGCGCACCGAGGTAATAAATGTGACTCGGGAGCTCTCTGCTTCATGGGGAAGGTCTGCTTCCTGCCAGTAGCCCCAAATCCCTACCTAAGACCCACTGTTCTACAGGAACGCAGAGGGTAGACAAAGTGACAAGCTAAAGCCGTCTGCCAGTGTTGGACTTGCATTAGAAAGCTCAGTACACTGACAACAGAAAGTGCCACAACCTTCCCTGTGACCCAGGGCCACTTTCTCCAGAAATGACCTGCCCACATGACAAAAGCATGGGGGACTTTTCACACTCTTTCTCTGGCCTGCAGTGTGTATTTCAAGTATTTCAGGTGAGCCTCCCTCCCTCAGCACTGAAGGGAAGCGAAGGGCAGGGTGGAACTCAAATGCTTTAAGAAAAAGAAAAAAAAGACACACACACACACACACACACACACACACACACACACACACACACACACACATAGGATTCCTTTCTTCCACTCAACCAACTTTCTCACCAGAAGGAATGAGCAAATACAAGTAAGACGTTAAGGTCAACGACTTCATCAAAGCTCAGACCTGTCAAGTTTTAGGGGAGGTTGTTTGTGCCAAAACAGAATGCATAAACGTTGAGTATAGAAACTAGACTGGGAATTAAGCTCCGATCACTCAAAAAGAGCTGAACTTATCTGAAACCAAAGCATGCAGTCAGCCACCTCCACTGGCTCGGGGCGGTGATGCCTCGATTAGCTATGCAAGAAGCTACCTGCTGGTTTAGAATTCTCTCAAGTCACCTCGGGGGATCTACAAGCTTCTCACGCACAAGGTACTAACCTTTTTTTTCCCTCCTTCTTGGCTTAGAGCACAGCGGTTGCCACATCCTGGTAAGTACTATATCATGAATTGTTATTGCATAAGCAATCATTAAAGCAGCTCGCCTGCTCGCAGAATTAGGGGGCAAATAATAATGGTTTATTGTTAAGGCTCCCCCCAACCCTCTGGGAGACTAGAAAATGCTAAATATTTTCAGAGATAGTAAGGATTCCTCTAAAAGATCAGGGAGCTTTTAAAAGGTTAATTTATCTGAAAATGATTTTTTAAAAATCTCAACTTTTTCAAAATAAATGAGCTTCTTTCCTAAAATAGTAAGTGAGCCTACTGGAGGTACAGAATAGCTCACTGATAGACATCTCCCAAGGAGGCTGCCAGTGCGCATGACAGCACAGGCCCTGAGCTCCTCAGCATGTCTCTGCCTGAGGGACAGAGCTTTGGTTAGGATAGGAGACCGCTCCAAAACATTTTTAGATGAAAACCTGATCAAGAACATGAGGGACTGACAGCTCAGCCTTCAAAGGCCAAGGTTAACGAGGGCTTTTGTATACTTTCCCAAATAAATATGTTGACACAACTCACCTTTGACCTGTTACTGTCCTTAATCTCTGCCTAGGAAGGGTGTGCCAAAAAAAAAAAAAAAATTCAGCAGTCACTAAAGCTTAGACCGAAACCACCTTAATCACTCACCTTTCCAGAGTGGGACTGTTCAAACTGTGAACAGAGCTCTGGGCTTTGCCTCTTCACCACCCAAACTTGACTTTGTCCATTAATGTCCTAAGGCCTGCCTCTGTTCAGTTAGCCCAGGAGCACTGCCCACAGGTCCTGTCACCAAGCATGGACACGATTGCTTGGAATCATCTCTACCTGACTCAAGTCAGACTGCAGCCCCTGTCCATTGCCTCACTGCCCTGAGCGTCCGATCTTCCTGAGGTCTTGCTCAAAACTTCCTGACCCGTGTATACAGTTATGAAGCATGCAACTTATAGTTTCAGTTGCAAAAATTCTCCTGCAAATCCCTCTGACCCGGAATCATGGGACGTGCCTTAGACACACTGCTTAGTCAACAGCTCGACAGCACCAGCAACACCGCAGCGCCCTGGCCCGCTGCAAATCTCCATGGCTTACTGGGACACGCATGAATCCAAGCGAGGCAAACCGCTCAGGGCCTCGCATGGATGACTTCAACCGAGGCTATGCAGCGAGATTAACTTTTGTCTTTTGGGGCTTATGCAAAAAAGAAGTTGACTAAAATCCTGAGTTTCAGTCCCATGATGAGAAGATAGCCTGGCTGTTTAAGAGTTCTGGTGGAGGCCATTTTTGGTTAGGTGAGCTGCAAAAAATGAATATAAAATATTGTCCGTTTTTTTGATACATATATTTTAAAATTTAGAGGCTCTGAAATGCAAATCTGAACTCAAATTCTTTTTAGTGCACATGTGTGCTTTAAACACACTTGTTCATGTGTGTGTGTGTGTGTGGTGTGGGTGTGTGTGTATGTGGGGGGGTGCGTGGGGGGGTGTGAGCGCTTGTGTGGGTGAGTGTTTGGGGGGTTCAAGAGCACATGGATGTGGAGGCCAAAGGTCAACTTGTGTTGTCTTCCTCTGTCTCTCTTCCCCTTGTACTTTGAGACAAGGCTTTGGGCTAAATGTGCAGCTCACCCATCCAGCTAGGCCCTGGCTAGCCCTTGCCTCCACCACCAGGCACTGGGATTGCACACTTGCACCACCATGCCCTGCATTTCTACATGGCTGCTGGGATCCAAACTCAGGTCCCTGGGTTTGCAGGGCAAGTGCTTGGGCCACTGAGCCATCTCCTTGGCTCCTGAACTCTAACTTCTTGGTTGGTAACCATTTAAGGAGGGAGATCTGAAATGCGAGATTCTCTTCCACTGCAAGGTCGTTACATGAGACCAACAGTCTGAGACAGAAGGTCGAGTTGCCCACAAGGACAAATGACTCGTCCCCTTGAACTTTCCTTGCCTACCTAGACTGTGATCACTTCTCAGTAGTGAGCAGGAGCTCCACGGGGGCATATTTTAGCCTAATGCTAAAGCTGAGAAGCCTGCAAGGAACGTCTCCAGTCACTGGTAGGTCAGTCAGTATTTCCTCTATTAATATGACCTCAGCACCAGAGAACAATAGGTGAATGTATTGGAAGGCTTCCCTTGTCCCCAGACTCAAAGAGAACACTCTGCTATTGGCTACTCACTTATGTATTCATCCAACAAATATTTATTCACAGTATACTAAGTTCTTGGATACATGCATCGTTACACTAGAAACACACTTCAACAGGAAACTCTAGCTAAATAAATGCTGGTTTCCTTTTCTCCTTTCTCTGGGTAAATACCTACTCATTGCAAACAACTCACCAAGAAGCCAAACGCTCATGTCTATGGCTACCTTCAAGCTATAGCACAAAGGGTTACAAAACACATTGACTTCCTCCTTTCCAGCTACTTCATTTCCAAATGGACACTGACAAGTAGTCCAGGTTAGACACTGAGGAGTGCTCACTGGATCCTTTGCACAGGTCCCTTCCATAATTCCATATCACTCCATTCAAGAACGCATTATAGAAAATTCTTTTTTCCCTCTCGGTCTTTAAATGTAATGGGCTGATATACATTGTACTTTCTTTGCAATGTACAGAGAGACATGATAGATCTGATCAGCGGCATTTTATTACAAAATCAACAGGTGGTCATTAC
Organism: Zapus hudsonius; assembly: GCA_004024765.1. Taxonomy (NCBI): domain Eukaryota; kingdom Metazoa; phylum Chordata; class Mammalia; order Rodentia; family Dipodidae; genus Zapus; species Zapus hudsonius. Next base: position 44,425 of record PVHP010000011.1, on the reverse strand, counting down.
CTAGTTGACTCATAAGGAGGTGTGGAGCTGTTCTTAGGTTAGCTGAGAAGGAAAAAAAAGTTCATTAAAGTTCAGTTGCAGAGGACACAAACCTAAAAGCTTAGATATTTTCAGAATTGCTCAGTCTCTTGAAGCATATGTTCCCTTAAAAATCTGACTTTCACCAAGACTACGTGAATGCATGCGTATGTTAGTCATGCTAAGGGAAGCAGATTAGTTACAAGATAGGAACCATGCCTGTCTCTGTTTACCACAGATCAGAAGGCTTGACTTGCAAGAGTTTATTATCTCTGAAGCTATACTGTCATATAAACATGAATGGGAAATTCACAGACTGGATCGTGGTTGAGAACAAGTCAAGGAGAAGAAGGTCTATCTTGGGCCACTCTGCGTGGAGTCTTGTCTTTCCCCCACCGCTGTCGCTTGTGGAAGAAGTCACTTCACCAGCTTCAACTTAGTGGGAAGGCCTCAAGTCTGAGAAAGCTAGGCGGTCATGAGGAAAATGACACATGTTAGCAGAAGGCCATCCTGAAATGGATCGAATGTCTTTAATCCTGTATTCTGGCCTCCAGATGGTTTCTGGCTCTTGTTTTCTTTTCTCTCTTTCCTTGTAGGGCTTGCCAAAGTAGACTTCATCTCTGCCTTGAAGCGTGCTAACACAGACCTCTGTCTTCCCTGATGCCTCAGATGTGTGCCAAGTGCATGCTTTAATAACAAAGTTAGACTGCAAGGTGACAGTCTGAAAGGCTAAGAGAAACATCACTGAATGTTACCTTAACTGTTCGAGTTCCCAGAATACAGAGCTAGGCCATGTCCTCCTTCGTCCCTCAGTACTGACACGCTCCTCCCCTCTCCCAACTCTGGCTCAGGTATAATAGAAAAAAGGCACTGATTTATGTGTGAGGTGACATTTGAAGTTCTGTCCCACCACCTTTTGATTCTGCTTTATGACAAGTAATCGCCCTATCTGCATTCTCGAATGTGTCCCCACCCTCGCCCATGCACAGCCTGGCCTTCAGCCAAGTTGTGAAATAGACAAAGCATGTCTCTGGTACCACCGACCGCTTCTGGGTGGCTTCCATCATCGTCCACCCCCACCCTTCGAGCTTCGTGCACTCACATTTTCTCCTTTCATGATACAGATATCTAAATGATACGCAACCTATCATTTGTCATTCTTCTCGTGCTATAATTATGAGAGAAACTTTCACAGTTCTCCTTCCATCCCTCACCTACATCTTCAGTTGCAGACTGCAGAACGACCAGTGCTTGGCACCTTTTCACAGGAAGATCCACCCATTATCTTCCTTTCTACTCTGTCCTTCAGTGTTGACGTGGGATGGTCTCCTGCCCACTGCCCAAGTCCAGAGCCACCAAGGGGACCTGATCCTTCACTTTCACTACCAAAGGAGTTTTCGCTATCTGTTTATTCTTTTTTTTTTTTGGCTAATCAACAAGTATTCATGGAGTGCCTACTCTGTGCCAAGAACTTTGGAGGCTCTAGGGATATATCAGAAGAAAGAAAAAAAGAAAGAAAGAAAGAGAGAGATATATAGAGAGAGAGAGAAAGAAAGAAAGAAAGAAAGAAAGAAAGAAAGAAAGAAAGAAAGAAAGAAAGAAAGAGAGAAAGAGAGAGAGAAAGAACAAAACAACAAAGAAAAAGAGAGAAAGAAAAAGAAAGAAAGAAAAAGAAAGAAAGAAAAAGAGAGAGAGAAAGAAAGAAAGATAGAAAGAAAGAAAGAAAGAAAGAAAGAAAGAAAGAAAGAAAGAAAGAAAGAAAGAAAGAAAGAAAGAAAGAAACCCTTGCCTCACTGAAGTTGGCCATGTGGGTTTTAGGAGACCATCCATTAGGATGTGATGATGATGGTGGTGATGATAAATAAGCAATATAAATAGTTTCTTAGAAAATGAGAAGTGTAATAGAAAAATTAAAAGGAGGAGAAGGAAAAAAGAAGAAGAAAGAAGAGAGGAGGAGAAAACGTAATGCCACTTAGGATAAAATTGGTGAAATTTTAAACAAAGATACAGGTCAGCCTCATGGAAACCACATGAAAACATAATATTCAACCATGAAGTTTTCATAGAAGTTATCAGCATAACCAAGAGTAGTTTTCATAGAGGTTATAAATGGCCAGATGCTATATAAATTTTTCAGGGAGTCAACAAGATTGTTATTTATCATTTTAAAAATATTTTTATTTATTTGAAAGGAGAGAAAGAAATAGAGAGAGAAGGGGAATGGGTGCACCAGGGCCACTTGTCACTATAAACGAATTCCATATGCATGTGCCAGTTTGCTCATGTGGCTTTATATGGCTACTGGGGACTGGAACCCATGCCATTAGGCTTTCCAAGAAAGCAACTTTACCACTGAGCTATCTCTCCAGCCTCAAGATTATTTTTTTAAGAGTTTTAGATTTATAAACACTGTGCAACGATATATAGAATTCCCATACATCTTAAACACAGCTCCCCCCAATTTTAACTTATGTAACCCTTTCCCAGTGTTCAAAAATATATTTGTTACTGGCCTTATTCAAATTTCCCTTAATGTTCTTTTCTTATTCCAGTCCTTCTCCCAGGCTCTCATGATAAGTTTAGTTCTGATTTTGTATCTCCTTGATTTCCTCCAATCTGGGCAGACAGACCCTCCTTATTTCTTTGTTCTATGACCTGGACATTTTTTGTGTAATAGTTATTTTGAAGAATATTGTATACTTGGTTTTATCTGATATTTTCCCATGACTGGGTAACATTTTGGCAAGATTATTATCTTATCTTAATGAGATTATTATATTATCTTATTATCGAAATGATGTAATGCTTGCCTTCAATACATCTCATCAGAATATGTCAATGTGCTTGATTGATTAACTAGTGGTGTTAAGTTCTGAGATTTCTTGACAGGTTAAAATATGAAGAACAAGGAATGAAAGGAGTCAAGAATGACTCCAAGAGTTTTGTTATGAGAAGATGAATTTATCTACTGAGATATGTGGTAAAGGTTTTCAGAAAGACTAGTATTCACATTTGAACATATTAAGGTTGAAATATCTGTAAGATATCCAAGTGCAAGTTTGCAGTGGGGAATTGGATGTGTTAGGGTTTTCGGAGAAAGATCTAGCAAGAGAAATAATTTTAGAAATTCTCAAAAGAGAGAGAGAGAGAGAGAGAGAGAGAGAGAGAGAGAGAGAGAGAGAGAGAGTTTAGATGTACCAGGGCCTCTTACCACTGCAACCAAACTCCAGACACATGCACCATTTTGCACATCAGGCTTTATGTGGGTACTGGAGAGTCAAACCCCCGGGTCATCAGGCTTTTCATGCAAGTAACTTTAACCATTTTTATTCCTATGACTAATTTCCTTAAATTTTATCTACTGCTTTAGAATTAGGTTTCAAGATATAAAATGGGGTTTAAATTTGCTTCTGTCTTATGTTTGTTATGGTAGGAGAGGTAATGCCTATAAATTGTTTTACATAGTGTCTAACAGATGGTAACTATCAGCATTATTGTCATTTTCAGTGTCCAGGAGACTGAGAAAGTCTTCCTGAGACAGGTTCATTTTCATTTTACTCCAGGACATAGTGCTACATCTGTGCATCATTATTGCTCAACCACTGATTCTTGAAGGAATATACAGAACAAAATAATTTGAGGACACAGCCCAAAAGCTTGATACTTGTGTGACCATGCTGGGGTCAGTTATAACACTTCCGTGGGCTCTAGACCTGCCCTCTCCTAGAACCAACTCTCATTGTATATATTTTTTCAAGAATTCATGAACTAAATTGAGCTCTCCCATTCACAAAAAGTCTCTCCACATGGGAGTTCAATGGCTGGCCCTAGAGTAAAAGAACATAGTAAAGCACATACACAAATTTCTTCTTCACCCGATGTCACTGTGCTTATAGAAATAGAAATGAGCCCTAGTCTAGTCTAGAATGATGGTGCACCAAGGCCATCGAGAAGTCCTTTGTAATCAGGTGATGAGAAATACCAAGCAGCGTCCCGTTTGTTGCTCTGTAGTTAGGTGGCTGTATGAGCAAATCCTACTGACACTCCATCTCTGCAGACCTAACCAGTTCACATAGTATTAAATTTCACCGAAACTTTATATTTATATCTGCCTATATGTAATGACTTATAGATCAAAACACCGAGGCCCAAGTCCATCTGATCCATTTGAGTGCGTTTTCCACTAGACCATGCTGGAAAATAGAAGTCTCCTATGAGTAGAAGAGAACGAACTTTGCTGTCTATGGGTCTCCCACCCTAAACGTGCCTGTTCCCTTCTGATCTCAGAAGCTAAGCAGGGTCATGCCTGCTTAGTACATGGATGGGAGAACGAGCTTCGTGTGGGGAAAAAACTACATGGTTCTGTGCTTTTGCCTCCTGCAGAGATTTCTAGAAGGGTCTCTTCTGAATATCCACTGTGACACTCTAAAGGAAACCTTCAAGCAGCTCATTAACCAGCAGTTCATGATATAGATAGCTGTGAATTTCCCACACTTAGGTCAATGTTATAAATTTGCTTATTTCCAGTATTTCTTCCTTTATCAACATTGCAGTTTTCACTCCATTGGTTGAGGGGATAGAAAGAAAGATCAAACAATCCATATCACCAGTGTTAAAGTTCCCTATACTAGTACCACTAGACCTGGTAAGAACATTTCATTTATTAGTTTCTTTTTGTTCTTATGCACCATTTTATAGAGTAAGTAAGACTTAACTAGAAAATGAAAGTATATCATAGACTTAATCTCTGTACCAAAAGGCAATTTCTAGAGTAACCTCAGACTATATGAATTTGGAATTCAATTATCTATACCTTCCATGCCTACGTTACTTGGCTGCATGATGAGAATTCTTATCTTGAATCATGACCTAGGGGCACTGCAAGATAATCATTAAATATATTCACTCAACTTTACTTACTAGGGCAGAAAATTAGAATAACACACTTCAGAAAGTTTATAAGCAGGAGTTGAAAATAAAAAATGGTTGTCTAGTTAATCTTCGCTTAATTAAAAAGTTTTCACTGTATCATAATGTTGCAGGTGGTAATGAAGATATAATAAAATGATACATGTTTGTTTCCACATAATTTATTTTAGCAAGCATTCATTTAGTGCCAGGTATGTTGTTAGCTGCCAGTGATATAGGAAAATAAATATAAAATTGCCCTTACAATTTGGAACAATGTTATCAAACCATGGAACACAGCCTGTGTTTGTAAAATCCACAAGCTAAGAATAGTTTTTCATTTTTCAAATGGTTAGATGAAAAGTAAATGACAAAAAGCATTTTTTTTTTTTTGGTTATTTGAGGTAGGGTCTCTCTCTAGCCCAGGCTGACCTGGAATTCACTATGTAGTCTCAGGCTGGCCTCGAACTCACAGCGATCCTCCTACCTCTGCCTCCCGAGTGCTGGGATTAAAGGTGTGCACCACCACGCCCGGCCAAAATCATTTTTTTTTGACAAAAAGCATTTTATAGCACATGAAAACAATACTAAATTTAAATTTCTGTGTGTATAAGCTTTACTATATTTTTTTATATTTGGTCTATGGATGCCTTCAGTGTGATGGCTGAACTGAGAGATCATTTGAACTACTGGTCCTTTTGCAGAAAAACCGTGTCAATGCTTGTGTTAGAAGGTCATCCTTTAGCGTGGGGTGAGGGGCACCAGCATCACTAGGGCTGGACTCAAGATCCACCCCCAGTGACACACCTCCTCTAACAGGGCTCCACCTGCTGGAGACGAAGTAGAAAGTTGAATCTTAATCAAAAATACCTCAGGCTCTGGGGGACATACATTTACATTTAAATCACCACAGTACCCAAGATACATTTTATGTAAATTGTGTTTTTATAAATATGATATGGAAGTGGCTTGAAACCAAGCATCTTGTGGTCTGAATGTGCAATACCCCACCCCCAGAGACTCGTGTGCTTGAACACTTGGCCCCTAGCTAGTAGTGCTGCTATGGCAGATGTGAGACCTTTAGGAGGTAGAGCCTTGCTGAAGGAAGTGACTCCGTGGGAGCAGGCCTTGAGATTTCATAGCTCATGGCCTCGTTTTCTATCTGATCTGTTTCCTAACTATATAAGTGATGTGACCATCAACCTCATGTTCCTGCCACCATGCCTTCCCACCACATTAAAACTACGTCGCATCTTACACTTTAAGCCAAAATAACTCCTTTTCCCCCTTAAGTTGCTTCTTGTCAGATATTCTGTCACAGTAACATGAAAAATATTTAATGTACCTGTGGAAGTTTGAATGTGATAGTATAAATGCCTGGCCCCATAGACTCAGGTGTTTTATTAGCATTGAGTTTGCAACTTCAGCCCCCAGCAGGCAGATTCCTGCTACAGGGAATGTGTCACCGGAGGCAGATCTGATTCCAGCCCAAAATGTGTATGGAGAGCAGGTTGATCTCTGGCGGTTTGTACTTATTGGTATTGATGTCTGCTTGCTGCAGTGGTTTCTCTCTGCTTGGATGTATGGAGGTAAGCAGCTTCTTCCACCATTGATGGCGATTCCCTTGGACTTTGTCATATGAAATAAATCCCTTCCACTCATATACTCTTTCTGATTGGATGTTCCTCTCAGCAACATGGAGCTGACTATGACAATACCAAATAATTCAAGTACCTTTAAAGAAAAGGAAAGAAGTTATTTCTGCTGGACCAATCTTTTTCAATGATGAATCCATGAATCACTTAAAATTCTGCTGTCATGAATCAGTGATCTTATCTTAGTAGAAAGTGCCAGTAAAACTCAAGTAAGTCAGATAAGTACATACCCAATAAAAAGTAAATACACATGTAAATCTCTGTGCTATTAGTTAAGATTAACCAGGACAAATATTTCATCTCCAAGGCAAAGGCTAGGTTAGTTCAAGGACTACACAAATCTACAATAGATGCATTTCCACAAACAGATGAAGGAAAGATCTAGGAATTATAGACAAAATGTCATGCTTATATCCCTCATTATATTCTCTTATATATTAGTGGAATCTTTTGGCATAACCTTTCAATCAGCATCACATCTCTATTTTGCCTTTTTGGTTTTGAATACACTGGCCTTGTTAGAACAAGGTTATTCAAGGTTTTGGCTTCTCTGGGCCACATTAGAACCATTTGTCTTGGACAAATACACATGAAACACACGAACTACACAAACATAAGGACACTAGTGAAACTTGATCAGAAAAGGAAAAAGTCCTCATCTAATAATTCTAATTAGGTAGCACCTTGTTCAGAGAGTTATTTAAAATCATTGAGGCAGTCCCATGTTTTTGAATACTAATAATGAAAATGAGCATATCTAAGTAATAAGACTACTTTGTTACTTAGTATCATAAAAATATAAGAGGGAAACATAAAGATAGTGAGGCATTTGACATTGTATTTGATGGAAGTAGTTGCAATTCTCAGTGAGTTCTCAAGTGCTAATCAGATATTTTGGTTCTAATTTTACTCTACACGTGCTTCATTCTTTTTTTTCAGTATTTTTTCTTCTTTTTTAACTTTTTTGTTTGTTTTCTTTTTTATTATTATCCATAATTAGATACATTGAATAAGCAAATAATGTGTTGATGTCCCCATTTCCCTGATTATCCCTCTTCCCTGTCCCCAATCAGTTGGGTATCCTCCTCCGTAAGCAAATTGGGTCAGTCCATGGGATAGGGGGCTATTGATAGTCTAGGAGTCAACCGGTTCCACCCCCCTTTGTATGTTGTTACTGAGGGGGGCCATGTCTCTGGATATTCTCCTCCACCATGGCTCTTACAACCTTTCTGTCCTCCTTTCTGCTCAGTTCCCTGAGTCATGATGGTTGAGTATTAAGGCTGCTTTATTGTTGAGGTCTTAGGGGGTCTCTGTACTTCTGCTTTAGGTTGTGTTGAAGGTCTTTGGTGTCTGTCTTGCTGGCTCATCCTGGGTTGACTGACTGGCTGTAGTTATGGGTCTTTTGCTTATTCCACCACTCTTTGCAGGGTTCCATGTGGATCCTCCACAGTATGTCTGGGGTGGCTCATCCCTTGCCTGGATATCAGCTATGGGCCTGCGGTTCGTTGGTAGGGTTGGAGGATCCATAGCTCTCTTGCTGCCTTCTGAAAAATACAAACAGAATCTCCATCGGAGAGTGAGATCAGTATCGGTTAACTGAGATACACATTTCTGAATTTAGCTAGATTCTGTTGTTAGTAGTAGCCTCTTTGTAAATCACTTGTATTGTGCATTTCTCTTTGGGGGCCCAAGATTCTGGTTCCTGGTGCATTTTGCCCTGAGTCCCCAGTTCCAGTTAAGGGCTCCCCATCACTGAGTGGATTACTTGGCCAAATTAAAAGCTGTTGATTGCCTCCCCCAGGCTTTGGCTCCCCCATTGCACAAGTGCTCATTTTTTGGTTCGCTGTTCTCTCCCAGTAGGAAGTGTGTTCAGCCTACTCATGGCTGCAGACTGTGTTTCATATCAGTGGTCTCTGTTTACTCCAGCTATCATTCACCAATTTCTCCTGGCAGCTTATGCAGTGTCTTCCAGCACTACACTAACTACGTGTGCTTCATTCTTGAAATCGCTTGCTCACAAATGTGGGCTCAGCCAAAAGCAGAGACATGGAGAAGGTCATTATGAGTAAAGGATATTTGTCTCTGGTAAGACAGGACTTACAAAAGTCTAGTAATGAGACATGCTGAAATTTTTCTGTAAACTGAATTTTGGATCGTAGCTCTATGTATCCATTTGAAAATTGGTAGTTAACATATTTATGCCCACAGAAAATGGAGTTGAATTTCAAATAGACCAAACTATTATTTTTCAATAAATGTTGAAATCTGTTTCCAAATTCTTGTATCAAATTGAAAAAAAGGGATGTCTATTTTTCACTGTTCACAGGACTGTTTAGTCAACACGTCAAATTGCATAAAATCATTTGCTGTAATTTGAAATTGCCATAATTTCAGTTTCATTTAGAATGCTGTTAAGATTTGAAACATTGTATTGATAAGCTGTTTTTCACCCAATGACACATGTTTAACTCATTTAAATGAATGGTTAAATTCATTAAAAATGATTTCTGGTTCCTGGGGAGATGGTTCAGCAGGTAAGAGTACTTCCGCAAGTATGAGGAAGTGAGGCTGCATGAGTTCTATCTCCCAGGACCCATATAAACAGCTGGTGTAGTCGTGCACATCTGTAACACTAGTCCTGTGGAGAACAGACATCAGAGAATGGCTTGGGCTCAAGAAAGCTGTAGCTCCACGTTCCCAGAGGGACTCAGGCTCAAGAAAATACCCAAGTAATCAATAGAGGAAGGTCATAAAATGTTCTCCTCTGGCCTCTGTGAGTGTACATAGGCATGTGTATTAACACATACATGAGTATATATCCCCCACACACCCTACCACCATCACCACACATATTACACATATTCCTGGGCCTATGGTTTCTGTCATTTAAGATAGTCCATATATAGCCTATTCCTAGCCAGGCCTGAGAAAACCCTGGTAACACAGTAGGTTACATAAAGAAGTCAAAATGCCATTATCCCAACTCCTACCACATTACCCTCCCTCACCCTGAACACATCCATGGCCTCCATGGGGAGTTTGCTACAATTGGTTGACAGAGAAATTGAAGACACAAGCCTAGTTGAGAGATGGTTATGAACAAGATGCAGGTACCACCCAAAAGTGGCATTATATCTAAGTAATATGAGGAGCAGAACTGAAAGATAAACACACAGGTAAGTTGAAAATGGACAGATGAAATCACTTGTAGCATACTTTTTACTTCTTCATAGGAATCTCTTGATGTAGTTGCATCTTTTTAAAACTTTTCATTGATAGCTTCCATAATCATAGACCATAAACCATTATGATTTAGTTGTATCTTTTCATGGCACTCAAGAAGCTATTTCTTCAGTGACATACTCATCTCCAATACCTCTAATAAAACATGGCAGGTTGATCTGTATTTGTAATATTAGTTCTGGCCTCCATCACCAAAGCATAAAAGTTAAAATTATTGGTTTGGCTATTCAGATGTCTTGTGATAGATTTCATAATTGAGATAACTTTGAGACATGCCCCCAGGTTCTCACTTTGATTAGAAGAAGAAATAGTCATATGTAAGTTGCATGCCAATTTGTGGTCTGTGGCCAACGGTTTGGCTGGATGATTGGGGACATGGAATTATTGTGAAATTGGTGACAAGAACTTTTAGAAAGAAGTTTTTTATGGGCCCTTCTGAACAGGCAAAACATGTGAAGACATGTGTGTTCCATATGAATGACCTCAACAGAGCAAGGTTTCAACGATCAAGTGGATAGATAGCATGTCTGTTTGGTATTCACCAGTCCTCCTCTTTTCCTCATCCAAACTTGTCATTCTCAGTATACCCATGGAAAAAAAAGTGTTTGTATTGTCAAAGATAGAGTTTCTGAATAGATTCAACAACATAGATCTCTGCTCACCCTGGTTGACCTGTCAAAGGCCACCAATAAGTGTTCAAAGTACCAGCAAAAAACACCAACACTTAATCTCAAACATGGCATCACTTCTCAAGTCATCATTCAGTTATTCAGTGGCAGGTTAATTACATTGAGCTGCTCCCATCATGGAAGGGGTGGTCTTGTTCTTGCTCAAAAAGACTCTGGTGCCCAATTTATCTTCTCTACATATAATCCTTCTGCCAATACTACCACCCATAAAATTATGAAATTCCCTTCCTGTAATCATAATATTCCATATCACACCATTTCCTAGGGAACTCACTTTAGAGCAAAGAAAGTCTAACAATGTCCCATGCTCATGGAATTCACCAGATTAATGGTGTTTCCAGACTGAAATAACTGGTTTAATAGAATGGTGGCCCTTTATATACTCAATCCCAGAGCTAGCAATATTTACAGGGTTTGGGCAAGGTTCTCCAGAAGGTTGAATATACTCTGAATTAATGACCAATATATGATGCCATTTCTCTCACAGCTAGAATTCATGGGTCTGGGAATCAAGGGATAGAAATTGAAGGAGCACCATGTAGTATCATCCTTTGCTATGTGTGGATTAGATATAATTGTACCCACCAATTCAATTTAAATGACATATTAACAGTATGGGGAAGTGAGGCTCTTAGGTGATGACTAAATAAATAAGAGCGACTATTGGCATTTTCGTGGAGTTTGATTACCACAGAAGTGTAAAACCATGAGAGTTTTTATCATTATAAATTATTATTATTATTTACTAAGTAGAAAGTTTGTGTGAACAAGTCATATGTTGGTACCACCATTTCCCTCCTCCCTGTCCCCATTAAACTGGCAGGCACCAAGGCCTCTCTCCATTTGGTCTCTTCTGAATACATCCACCTGTCATTCTGGTTTCAACAACCAATGGAAGAAGCACACAGCCTTCATCAGTATCTAGTTCTTAGACTTCCCAGCATCCAGAATCGTAAGCCTCAATTTTTTTGGAAATTGCTCAGTCTCTAAACTTCTTTATAGCAATGGAAAATGGACTAAGACACCCATAAGTTCTCACAGTGATTCTTAAAAGTTGACCTAGATGTGACAACTCTAAAGGAAAGATGGCATCCAGCAGGAGGCACATTCATCCCATTGAACTGGAAGATTGCCACCAGACATTGTGGGATCCTATGGCACTGAATCAGCAGGCAAAGAAGACAGTTGCTGTGTGGCCTGTGGAAATCTATCCTGACTCCCAAAGAGAGGCTAGACTACGTCCTCATAATGGCGTAAGGAAGACTATGCCTGGAATACAGAAAATCTTTATGATTCAGCTTTTTAACTAGAGCTTGTGATTCCATAGGAGGTCATGTAACTAAATGTGGGGGTAATGCAAAATTTAGCAATATTCAGAAATTAATCCCAAATCAAGCACATAATGAACCCCCAGTGTTTCTGGAAGTGCTCGCCCATGTTGTCTTGTGTGATTTCACTGCATCCTTAGTTCTGAACACCACAACTGATTTTGTACTGTGCATAACACCATGCAATGTAAATGAAATTTGCCTGATACAATTTGACTCACATTCAAGAATATTGTATGTTATGAATTGTAGTGCTTATGTTGTGCATGTAAATTTTCTGCTCTTATGGAAACATAAGAGTTTTAAAATATTCTTAACACCATACCCTGTAAATATATTAATATGTTTTGGGGATTGCATTGTGTTACAATGTCTGACTTCATAAAGAGTCATTTGAGTTAATGATTTAAATTTCAAAAAAAAGTCATCACTCGATTGATTTTGGCATAGCATTAGGACAGATTTTCAAACAATTCCTAAAATAGCCCCAAACATGCTTTTGTCTATTTGTACTATGAATTTATGTAAAATGCCATTCTCAATAGTGACAATTATAAACTAAAAATATTTTGTAGGTAATGTGCCTCCTATTTTTAAATGATTCTTGTGTTTGCTGTTTTGTTCATTTTAAGATTTGCACAGATATTTTGCTGCTTAATTCTTTAATTCTGTATGTATATTTATTTCTGATATATATTTGATTTCTTTTTATTAACCATGCCTGGAATTTATTGGACTTCTTTTTGTCCTGTGTATGTGATGTTCATGTATGCGTGTACGCATGTGTGTGGGTTATGTAACCCAGAAGTTAACTTTGGGTATCTTCCTTGATCACTCTCCACCTTATTCATTGAGACAGAGTCTCTCACTTGACCCCAGAGTTTCCAGATTCAGCTAGTCTGGCTAGCCAGCTTGCCCCTTCCCTCCATCTCCCTAGTGCTGGGATCATAGGTACACAACATGCCCACCTGGCATTTACATTAGTAGTGCTGGGGATCCAAACTCTGCTCCTCAAATTTGTGTTGCAAGGACTCTAACCACCGAGCCCTCTAGACTTCTTCATTCTAGAAGCTTGTTTTTTTTAATCAGTTCTGGAAATTTTCAGCCAATATTTCTGTAAATATTACTTTACCTTAACCTTGTGTTTTTATTCCATTATAAGTATGTAAGACTTTTTATCTTCAAAATATCAAAATATTTTTCCATTCTGCCTTAAAAGCAAAGGTTATGGTATCATTTCATTATATAAAGATATTTGCTGTTTCCCACTGCTTATCCATTTATTAAATATTATTATTGAGCAACTGCTCAAAAGGAATCAGTTACACCTGCCCCTGGGTGCTAAATATACATCATTGAATAAGAAAGAAACAGTTTCTGTCCTCATAGACTTTAACATCTAAAATACTAACAGTGGAGTAACATCAAAATAAATAAAAATACAGTGAGCATGGTGGCACATGCCTATAATCCTAGCACTTGGGAGGCTAAGACAGATGGATCATAAGTTTGAGCTACATAGATCCTATCTCAAAAAAAGTATTGACACAGATTGTATGATGTGAGATAACTTCTATTTGTTTATACGTAATAGGTGCCAGCTACCATGCTAATCACTTATTTTTACAAGGTAAAATTCCAGATGTTTCAATTAGACACAGAAACTTGATATTCTTGTCTTAGTCATTTTTAAAAACTTCTTTTGGTGTGGTGGTGGTGAGAGAGAGAGAGAGAGAGAGAGAGAGAGAGAGAGAGAGAGAGAGAGAGAGGTGTACAGATGCATGCACCACATGCAGAAGCCTGAGGAAGACATTGGGTCTCCCCCTCTATTTCCCTCAGATAGTCTCTCACTGAACCTGCAGCTCCCTGTTTTTGGTTAGAAAGGCTGAGTTGGGAGCACAAGTGATACTCATGTCTTCACCCCACTTAGTGCTGCTATTACAGGCATGTGTGGAAGCAAGAAAACAGGGTAATAACTGTTCAACTAGAATTTCCACACAGACATTCAAGACATATTCAGACTCAGAAAACACAAGAAAATTTATCTCTGCTAAATCTATAATTGTTGAGTCACATGGATGTTCAAGGATTAAAAGCTATGATTCAAAGGTAGATGTAGACACAAGAAGTAAATAAAGAATTATAAAATGCATGAATCATGTTTATTTTTTCAAAGAACATGCTCTGTTTGATTGATTCTACCTATTATTTTTTAGTCTCCATTTTATTAATTTCTGCCCTAAGCTTTCATCAACTATTTTTTGGTTTGAATTATTCTTTCTTTTCCTAGGACTTGAGGTGCATCATTAGATTATATATTTAAATCTTTATGTCTTTAATGTAAGTCTTTATAGCTATCAACTTTCCCCTTAGAGCTTTAGCTATATCTCAATAGTTCTGGTAAATTGTGCTTTCATTTTCATTTGATTATAGGAATTTCTCAATTTCCTCATTGACTTCGTCAATTACCCATGAGTCATTCAAGAGTATGTTGTTCAGTCCCAATGTATTTATATAGTTTCTAGTTTTCTTTTATTGATTTCTAGTTTTATTATACTATGATCTAATACTACATAAGAAATTATTACAGTCCTTTTACAATCCTTTTGTGTTTTATAAGGTATCATAGAATGTGGTCTATTTAGAAGTTTCCATGGGCTGAGAAGAATCTGTATTCTTTTATCTACTGGATGGAATATTCTGTATATGCCTGTTAAGTCCATTTGATATATGGTATGATTTAACTTTGAAGTTCTTTTGTTGAATTTTAGTTGGGGTGACCTATTTGGGATGAGAGCGGGGTATTAAAAGCACCTATGGGGGCTGGAGAGATGGCTCAGCAATTCAAAGCACTTTCTTATAAAGCCTGATGATCTAGGTTCCATTCCCCAGGACCATGTAAATCCAGATGCACAAAATGCTGCATGTATCTTGGGTTCATTTTTAGTGGTAAGAAGCCCTGGCATGCCTATTCTCCCCCTCTTCTCCCTGCAAATAAATAAATGAAAAGTATATAAACAAGTTATGTCAGCCTGCTTTGGGCTTCTGTCCACTTGGTAACTGTCCATCCTTTAACTCTCAGTCTGAAGGTGATTTTGCTAGTGAGGTATGTTTCTTAAAGACAGATGGTTAGATCTAGGTTTTTTTAACTGAACTAGTCTGCATCTTTTTATTGATGAGGTGAGACAATTTATACTTAATGTTATTATTGAGAAAGGTCTACTGATTCATGTGATTTTGTTGATGATTTTCATACGGAGGAGGATATCCAGCTGATTGGGGACAGGGAAGAGGAAAATTGGGCAATTGGGAACACCAACACATTTTTTCATTCAGTGTATGTAAATAAGGATAATAAGATAAAATTTATTTTAAAAAAAAGTTATCCAGAGTTAAAAAAAGAAATAGTTAAAGTGATGTCAAATATTAACTAAAAAAGAAGACAGATAATGTCAGACAAAGATGACTATGGCAGTTTGATTCAGGTGTTCTGAATGCTTGACCCCCTGCTGATGGCAATTTTGGAATTGGAACCTTGTTGGAGGTATGTTGTTGGGGGCAGGCTTATGGGTGCTAAAGCCAGCTTCCCCTTGCCAGTGTTTGGCACACTCTCCTGCTGCTGTTGTCCACCCAATGTTGGCCAGAGGTGATTGTCCATCCTCTGTTCATGCCATCATGTTCCCTGCAATCAATTAGGGAATTCATGCCCTGTTCCATATACCACATCTCAGCAGCAGCTCCTGGAACGGTGTGCACTTCATGATCCACTCCACGCATGCATTTCTCGTGCTTCCAAAAGCAATATGAGGTATGCAGGACACAGCCATGTTGTTAATTCAGAGACAAAATAAATTGTGAAGTTGAAGAGCAAGTTTGTTCCTTTCAGCTATCTCCTTCCAAAAGAATTTGCACAGTCTGTCATTCAGTCCTTCCTGGATTGAAACACCTCAGACATCCTTCCCATTGTTTTAAGGTAAAGCAGTTGGGCCATCTTCAATCATGATAACTTTTTAACAATAGTGCTTTTAGCAACCAGTCTCAATGCCCAGTAAATTTTAAGCTTGCTTTCAGTTTTTTTCAACCTTAAATTTTAAAATTTTCAGTTCCATATTATTAGTCAAGCACATTATTTCATTACTTAAATTCAACCTTGATCAATCTCTCTGAGCATGGGCAGCAAGCAGAACACATCCATCCCTTATTACAATAATGTCATTGCAACAAAGTTCTCTGTTGTTTCTCCTTCCCATTAGAAAGTTCGTAAGCCAAGCCTCCAAATGCAATTCTCTCTACACTTAGCATTTTCAAAATCTCACCAGAATAGTCCATAAAACATGGCTTACCGCTCTGGAAGGCATCTTCAGTTGCAAGTACCAAATCCATGTCCATTCATCCAGCACACAACTTTCAGAAAACCAAACTCCACATGGTCAGATTCATCTCAGCGATATCACCCAACTCCTGGTACCATTTCTGTCATAGTCAGCCACATGCCCTTGGATGACTCTCCAAACCAGTCACAGTTATGGGAGGAAAGGATTTATTTGAAACTACAAATCCAGGAGAAGTTCCATAATGGTGAAAAAGGCTCCCTTTCACATGCCCTAGAAGAGAGAGAAGCTCACCATCACCACCACCACACACACCAACAAAACAGGCAGGGAGGAGAGAGAGATTCCCCCCCCCTTTAAACAGACTTAGCCCAGTGTTTTGCAACCCTTTACCAGACTTGTTGACTCTCTGAGTCTCTGGCATTTCCTTCCTTCCTGCCTTTCCCTCCCAGGAAAGGATGTTTGTTTCTAGCTCTCCTGGGCTTCCTTAAATCCTGCTCCCTACTTAGGGGGTTGCCTTCCTGTAAACAACCACAGAGATCCACCTAGGAGTCCTAAAATAGTCAAGTTGACAACAAAACCTAATCATCACACCAGTTAAGGAAGGAGCGGGTTATTTTGATAGTCCATCATGAAAGGGAGAGGAGTGGGAAGAGCAGGAGACTGCAGTTCACATGGTAGCATCCAGTCAGGAAGCAAAGAAGCAAAGGCTTATGTTCAGTTTGCTTTCTCCTTCTGATTCAGTCTGAGACCCCAACCATGCAATGGTACCACCAAACTTAGAGTTGATCTTCCTACCTCAATTACCCTAATCTAGATAATCGCTCATAGACACAGACAT
The DNA here is from genome assembly GCA_004024765.1 of Zapus hudsonius. Lineage (NCBI taxonomy): Eukaryota > Metazoa > Chordata > Mammalia > Rodentia > Dipodidae > Zapus > Zapus hudsonius. The sequence continues at coordinate 27,412 of PVHP010000011.1, read as the reverse complement.
AGAGATGGAACTGGAGACACCAAGACAATCAGTGAGATTTACCTTTGTTCTTTCTCCCAGTTATTTTTTTTTTGCTCTGTGTTTTTTCTCATTTAACAAATGTACTCATAAGCAAAGAAAAATTTATAATGGCTATGATTCCATTTCACTGGAAATAGTAACTCAGGTTATATTTACTCTTTGCTTAAAAAGAGGTAACAGTTTAAACTATATTTCTAAAGTATTGTGAAGTTTCTCGGTTTATTTCTTTATGTGTTCATTTGCATGTGTGTTGGGTGTGGGTAGGGGAGACAGAGACAAGCTGATCTCTGGAACTTGCTGGCTAGCCAGTCTAACTTATCAGAGTATTCAAAGTCAATGAGAAACTCTGTCTGAAAAATAAGATTCCTGGAGAATGACAGCTGGGGTTGTCCTCTAGCCTCCACACACGTGTACATGCACACCTACACACATATACACATCCATACATAAAAGAACGTGCACACACATACACATATGAATCAGTTAGGATTAAAAATAGTACAAGAAATGAAATGTGTCATATCCAACAGATACAGTGCAAAGGTACAAAGAATCAAAATATAAGGTTTTAATAAGAGCAAAAGTGATTGAAGAAATGGAGATAGCAAAACTAATAAGCCATGGAGACAGTTATAACTCAAGAACTCCTTCCTTCCCACATTTCAGAAAATATCCCTGTGGTAGAGTATCTTCTTTCCCACATTCCTTGTCACCACACACTCCTCGGTAGGAGATGAGCTGACCCAGGACTATGGAGTGGGCAGGCCATGAGGGGAAGGTGCCTGTGGTAGAGACTGTGTCTTAATGACTGAGCAAGGACATACAACCACATGCTGATGGGCTGGGAGTAAGAAATTAGGAGGGCTAGAGGCAGATAGTATATCAAGATATTAGATACAGAAAGGTTTAAAAGAGTCCCAAGTCTTCTACTAGCCAATAGATGCTATTACCAAGATCAAACTTTAAACAGCAGTTTGAAAACATACATACATACATACATACATACATACATACATACATACATACATACACAAGGTTTCCTGAGTTTTCTTCTTTCCATTTTTTTCATCATTTTATATATGGACTTTAAAAAATATTCCACACCAACTGAAAAAAATCAGAAGGCACTTTGGGTTCAGTGTTTGCTGAAATGCCTGCTACCATTCACACAGCCTGTGACAGCTCCCATAATAATGACTGGTCTCTTCTTAGATGTATTTAACACATCCACCCACCTCAAAATCCTTCACTGAGTTGTAGTAGCTGAAAATCTCCATGACATAGAATGTTCTAGAGGAGAAGCTGCTGCTACAAGGGGGTACTTATACCCTACCAGGAAGCCTCCTTGAGTGGGCAGCAGACTAAGGGCCCAGAGAAAACATATGGGTGTGAGAGAAGGGCCAAGAAGAGGAGTGCACCTTTCAGACTAGAAGAGAGACTTTGGGTTTTGAGAGTGAGTTCAAATTGATGAAGTCTTATGTCACCCAACCCTGATTCCATAAGTAATTCCTATTGGTGGCCTCCCTTCTCACTAGTCATTTTGAAATTGTAACCCCAATTCCAGGGCTTTCTTTAAATACTTCCCACCATAATATGGAAAATATATATCTCTCCCTAAATTTCTAGGACTAAATTAAGAAGTTTCTTCATCTCATATGCATGTGCTGGGCTATGTTAGGTGGGATTACAATCAAATCCTAGCAAGGACTACTTAATGCATACATATATAGTGCTCATCTTAAAAATGGCTGTATTTGCATTTTTTGACTTTACAATGGTGCAAAAGGTATATCCATTCATTAGAAATCATGGTTTGTGTTATGATGGTTTTTTTTCACTGAGCAAGCGATATGCACTTGACATGCTTCCTGAATGCTGGACAGTCCAGTAAACCACAATGCACAATCAGTGACATTGCCAACAGAGTCAGCACCCCATACTGCACTCAACAGTACATTGTATTCACTACATTAGACAAGCTAGGCAACACTATCTTGTACAGCACATAAAGTAGTCAACATTATCTTATACAATAGGCACTGTGTCAGCTGATTTTACCCAACTGTAGGTCAATGTGTACTGATTATGTTTATTGTGAACTAGATAATCTATGATATTTAGTAGCTTAGGTATATTAAAGTCATTTTCAACTTGATATTTTAACTTAAAATGGTCACATTAAGAGGTCACATAATCATAAATCAAAAAGTGCTTATACTGTGCCTCGTCAATGTTTTCATTTTAGTTCTTGAAAAAACAAAAACTCATACGTATTATAATGTAAAGTAAATCTAGTGCAGATTTATGATCAAGATGGGGAATTAATAGTTCAATAATATCAAAAACATGAATCAAGACAGATTAAAAAGTCTCTAAATAAACCACCTTGGGCCAACATCTTAACACGTGGGGCCATTCTCCTAAGGATTTGAGCAAACTTGCCAACAATATCATCTTGCAGATGGTGAAGCAAAAATATATGTTCACTCCAACATTTCAATTTTTTTTCCTTCTTTCTTTCTTTCTTTTTGAGCTAGGTTCTCACTCTAGCACAGGCTGGCCTCAAGCTCAGTGATCCTACTACCTCTGCCTCCCAAGTGCTGGGATTTAAGGCATGTGCTACTATGCCTGACTCAACATTTCAATACTTTTAAGGAAGTGGGGGTTTTTTAATGTAATTTTTATGAAAAAGATAAAACACCTCCCATTTGGCTTAAAAAAAGCTTCCTTCTCTGAAAAATAGTAAATGAAAACACTAGAGTTGTGAGACGCAAAAAATTTTTCTTAGCACAATTTCTAAAATGTTGGTGTCAGAAGGAGAGAAAAAGGGGCATTTTTTAAGTTTGGTTTTCATCGGTCATTAAAAAAAAAACCTTTTCCCATAACCACCTATTCCATGGACCATTTCTGCAATCCCACCGAGGAGGACCCTCAGCAGTTTGGGGAGAGGGAAGAGGGACATGGGGGAGCACCATCACAAGACATACTCACACAATGTATCTAATTATTAACAACAAACAAGTTTTAAAAACCTTTTTATTGACAATTTTCATACATTTACATACTATATTTTAATCATAGTCTCCTCCTATTGCTTTCTTTTGAGTTTGGGGTGGAGCTGGAGAGAGAGGGGTGTTCCTAATTTGTCTCTTTCTCATAAGAACATCACAGAAAAGGTGAGACCAGCACTAAGAGCTTGTCTGTGTAGGTGGGCTTCCCTTCCTACGTGCCTCTTCTACCAGACCCCTTCCTTGCCCCTTTCTACCTAGATGTCTTTTTGTCTTAACCAGCATTCATTAAAACATGTCAACGGGCCCAACTTCGTTCAGGTAACAACCACCTCTGTGAAGTCATGAATGCCTCAGCCACTTCATGGATTTTGAATATTTTATCCAAAGCATTGCTTTCTTTTCCCCACTAGCAAATTCTGTGGGCCTGAAAGGATGGAAAAGGGCAGGGTAGCATCTTCCTGTTGGCATACCCAGCACCTGTCTGATTCAATACTCACCTCACCAGCAGGATGGACGACAGTCTTTGCAATACATTTGTACCTAATTATGACAACTGTTGCTAATTGATTTTAGAATCTTCCATATCTGGTTGTATTTTAAGCCCAAGTAAAAGATGTGATTCACCTGCAAAAAAAATCAGCAGTTTGTGGCTTTCTGATTCACTCTGGAATTTTAATCTGCAAATGTCACTGCTACTTTTGTTTCCCAGAATGCATAGTAACCGTGTACATAGTTTATACCTAATACCTAGGCCCAACAATCAGGTCATTAAAAGCTATGCCAATTAATATCAGGACGCTAAAGATTGTATTTGACTATGGTACTATTGAATTGCATGCATATAGAAGAAACCACACACAGTGCAGATAAATATTATGATTCCAAGTATATATACATAAAATAGCCAATTGCACAGAGACAAAAAAATTGAATAGAAGTTATGAGTTGTTTGAGGGTAAAGAAGAATGAGGAGGTGTTGTGCAATGGGTATGAAGCTCCAGTTGAGATGAGAGAAATGCTCTGCAAATAGTACTTATGGCTGCAATGTGTAGCAATTACCTTCTTGTTTCTAGGACCAAACACCCCATTACAAGCAGCTTTTGGAAGGACAGGGTTGATTACAGTTTTGAGGGGAAATTTTGCCATGGCAGAGAAAGCAGAGCAAACAGCGAGGGCATCACAGCAGGCCCCTCATATCTGGGGCGTCACAACAGCAGTAAAGAAGTAGTGTAAGTGAGCTACCTCTCAATGCCTAGAAGGGCTGGACTAATAAACCTCAAAGTCTACCCCCAGCCACACCTCCTCCAGCAAGGCTCCACCACCCAAAGACTTACCAGCAAAGGATTAAGTAGGAGACAGACTTAATCACAAACACTTGAGAGGTGATGGGGACATTTTACATTCAAACCATAGCACACAGTATTGTGAATGTATGTGATGTCATCAGAATGCATACTTAAAAATGGATAAAATGGTAAATTTTAATGTTCTCTTTATATGACCACAGTAAAAGCATAGAAAATAAATGCCTTTCAAAAATTTGAAGAAATGTAATGTAGCTCATTCAAAATAAAGTCAAGTCCACACATAGAACTAATCTACTACACTGACAAAGGACTCAAGAAGGGAGTGGGAGACCCTCCGTGCTAGAGACAGGCTAGCCCAAGGCCTAAGGCCAAAACAATCCCTCAAAAGATTAGTCAAAACCACAACAATGTCACATAGAAAAAAATGGCTTCATTGACCAAATATTTCACTTTCTAGGTAATTGTCTGAAATTTGCAATCTAAGAATTTAAGAAATGTATGTCTTTATTCTTGTGCTGAAACACAACCAATCACTTCACTATGCATTGGTAGTAGAGGAATTAACAGAGCTGCCTTCCTATTACTTCACGTGTAGAGTCTTTATATACAATTCATTTATTAAACAGTTTTGCTTTCATCATATGCAAAGACATAAATCAAAAAGAAAAATCTCTTCTGTACAAAATCATCAGACCACAAAGCCCTATTTACTTGCTATGTAATTTCAGGTCAATTCCCCTGAATTCGGGAGCCTTAGTTTCCTGATCTGTATGCCAACACCACAAAAATCAAAGAATAAAATAAGGTGAAAGTACCACCCTTGGCACATTATGAGGATCCACACTTTTTGGTGACATGAATAAATAAATGAATTATTATTTTTTTAAAAAGCAACTAGAAGAAAAGTAGAGAAAACTACTAAAATTTTCTTCAGGTGGCCATAATAACAGAGGGCTTCTTGTGATCTATGGAACCTTTTTACTAAAAGGGTGCGGAGATATGCAAGATTGGAGCTGAAATTAACTTACACACTCAAGCATGCTATATGTTGGGCTTATTCTAAAATAAAGCAAAATAAACAAAATGACACCCATAAAATATACAGGCAAGATGGCACAGGAGAAACCACATGTAATTGGATAATAACCACCATAACTGTGAATAGCGTGCAATTGTGAATCACAAAACCTTTGTTTGCTATGGTTTCCTTTTCTTTTCCTTTCTTTCTGGTTTTTTTCCCTTTGTCTCTTTTCATGGAAACAAAAAGTTTGTTTTTCTTCAAAATAAAAACACTGGTTTGTGGGTTTGAGCTGATTTTTTTTTTATATTCTTTGTGTAAAAAGGTCAGAATGACTACCAAACAGTAATAGTTTCTGGCTTGGGAAACTTGATTATTGAACAAAAGAAAAAAAGAGACCACCTTGTAACACTAAAAAGAAAATATGACATGCTTCCAACTTTTATGTCATAAGGAATTTTGATCGCTTTGGCACTGGTGTGAGAGAAAACATCACAAGAATGTTTGTTTTCCTGACACTTTAAAAGTGATTTCTTACATCCAAATAATAAAAGCACGTAACTCCCCTGACAAAAAGAAATTTTTTTTAAATAGAAAGGTAAATGATTCATGAGTTTGTTTTACAGGAATTTCACTAAACACTGCTGGTTCTCTAATGCAAGCTCTCGGAAAATTAAGATTGCATAATGGTAATGATAACACGAGAAGTGCCAAAGAAACAATGTTTTGCTCGAATCCATGGCAACATCACAGTCGTCACATGTATGGAACAAGCCTCTAGAACATGAGGTCGTATTTATCTCATCAGGTAAAATTCTGGATGGGTATAATTCCTGGGCGTTGCTGTAGCCCAGGAATTAATGAGTTTATTTTAAACTAACTCCTCACTCTTCTAAATAATAAATTTAGTTCTGACCTCTAAATTTCATTTTCCCAAGAATCCGGCTTGTGTTTCATATTTTAATATATCTGAGGTGATAGATCATGTCAGTTTTCCTGAAGTGATGAGATAGCTTCATATTCTCTTGGAAACATCATCTGCCTTAGTATACACTCTGTGGAAACATTTCATGTTTCTTGCCTGAAAGTCAAGACACGTAAAATGAATTCACTCATGTCTCTCAAGATAAATATTAAAAGATAATGTCTCCTTAGACCAAAGAGCATGCATACTATGAGATTCCAAATTATAATTCTATTCGCCTGTCTAAAAATAAGATGTCTGCTTCTTAAAAATATTTTATTTATTCATTCATTCATTCATTTGAGAGAGAGAGAAAGAGAGAAAGAGGGGAGAGACAGAGTATGGGCTGTCCAGGCCTCTTGCTGCTGCAAATACACTACAGATACAGCAGTCACTTTGTGTGTCTGGCTTTATATGAGTACTGGAGAATTGAACCTGAGCCCACAGGCTTTTCAAGTCAGAGCCTTTAACCACTTAACTGTCTCCCTAGCCACTGGATGTCTGGTTTTAAGAGAAAAACTTTTTCATTAAAGTTAGTTTCTCTTCCAAGCCATTTCTTGGTTTAAAAAGAAGATGGAAGAGACCTTTATGTTTTCATTTGTAAATCAGGCTTCATTATTAAGTAAATGAAAATCGGATGTGAAAAGTAACTGTAACATCATTGCATGCTGACACAGTATCCAGAGGAGCAGACTGTGGAGTTGAGGAAGGAAGGTTTTCACATTCGTCAAGAATGATGCTCCTCTGATTGCCATTCATGCTAAGCTCTTTCTCATTCACTGCGTTTCTTAATGAATACTGTTCTACACGTGGGTAGAACCCACTTAAGTCGCAGGAGGAATTGTAAGATAATAGGTTACATTTGCAAAACTGCAATTTTTCCTATGGTAGAAGATCCAGATTTTCTACTTGGGATTAAAGTTCAAAGGGAAGTGAATTGATACAGTAGCAGAAAATATTCTCCTCTTTGAAAGAACGTTTGACTGAAGAACTTTGTAGTTGGGGAAGAGATCCCTGAGGCATAAAGTGGGTCCTAAGGCACAATGGGATTTACCTGAGTAGTATAGTGGAACTCAGCCAGATATTTGGGGGATAACTGGAGGCCCTTCTTTTTCTGTCACCACTGAGGTGTAGGTGAGTCTTTAGATAGAGGAAGCCAGCAATACCACTCAGCATTAAGCATCCTGTAATGCATAACATCCTCCCCAAATGTCATGATCCTGAGGCCAAGAGATTGTGAATTAGAATGTTGTAAGAAAGGGGGTAAGTAAACCTTTAAGAGCCAGAAAATACCTATTTTAGGCCTTGGGAACATACAGTCTCTGTTACTACTAGCTGACTCTGCCTACATGTAGCACAAAACCAGCAGCTACGGGCAATTATCAAATGGATGTATGTGAGCTCCACTAAATCTTATTTATAAAATCCCACAGGTAGACCTATTTGATCCTCCGGACTTGGTTGGTCTTCTCTTGATATAATCATTCTGTTCTTAAAGATTCCTCTAATTTTCATTGTTACAGCTGAAATCAACTACAATTTTCATCACATGACTCTGATAGTAGAATTCTAAAGTTAAGAATCACATCAAAAGTGAGACCAGATCTCTAAGTAGTAGTCAGAAAATGACATCTGTAGAATAAAATTCACAGATTTTTAAAAATAAAGTAGATGTTAAGATTTGGCCTATGCCCCCCCTAAAAAAGACAAATAACAAACCAGTGCAGATACACTAATTCCCTAAACCAGATATTATTGTATTAATTACTCTTATTTTCTACATGATACCATGGAAAGTCAGCAAAGAAATTTGGGAGCATTTTACAAGCCTATTGAAATATATGTAAAATATCATGTCATTCTTGTGACGCCCTTCAGCCCCCAAGAATAGGAATTCAACTGCTAACCTACACAAGAGAGTGTGTTTCAAGAGTGAACTGCTCTAAGGATCTAACATCACTGAAAATTAACTGCATGACAGCAGATTGGGTTCTGTCTTTGACAGATCAAGCTAGTTGTTGCAGATTACCACAGCATTTCTGATCAACTACGTGAAACCAGCCCTTGAATTTGTGAGGTAGTCAGTTTAAACATCTGCCACAGAGACAGCTGTGAACCTAAAGTTTTTCGTCTGCTTGATATTTATCCCTTTATGCTCCCTTGCTCTAAAAAGCCATCTTTTAGGTGGCGCACACCTTTAATCCCAGCACTTGGGAGGCAGAGGTAGGAGGATCGCTGTGAGTTCAAGGCCACCCTGAGACTACAGAGTGAATTCCAGGTCAGCCTGGACTAGAGCGTGACCCTACCTCGAAAAAACAAACAAACAAAAAAGCCATCTAAAATGGTCTGCAAAGGTTAAATGTATATGGTGACAGAATGGAAATTTTCAAAAAGAAAACCTGTAAAACCCAGCACTGAGGAGGCTGGGGCAGGAGAATTATGAGTTGGATGTTAGCCTTGGCTACATATAGAGACTGTCTCAAAGAAAAAGGGATAAAAGACTAAGATGAATGGGACAAAAAGAATATATATATATATGTATATATATATATATATATATATATATATATATATATATATATATATTCAAGGACATCAAATAGAGCCATTTAATAGAAATGCTTCTTCTACAAAGTCCTTTGCATACTCATCAAGCATGTCATTTGATTTCTTAGCTCCTCTATTTCCTAATCTTTAGGACTGAATAGGTGTTTTCTTCTGGAGGCCATCTTCCTTATACTCGGGATTTCTCAGGGTATAGTAATGAGTCCACAAACATTTACTAATCCCCGCTGTGAACACAGCGTTTTCTTAGGTGAGTCACAAGTAAGAGTTTCGCCTACTGAGTCATTCACCTCATTTCCTGTATTAAGTGTGCCCTCTTCCGTGGTTCTCCTGTCGTCTGGCCATGGCAATAGGCTTATGAAATCCGATTTAAGTTAGAGCTTAACTAAGAAAGATCATATGCGTCTCCTCAGAATGAGAAGGCAAAGAAAGAGGGATACACATGGGAAGAATGAGAGGATCTGGACAGACTTTGAGGATGTGAGAGACAGTGACCTGCAAACACTTTCTTTTAGGCCATTCAGAATGCGAGTAAAATTTTGCAAAGCTTTATTTTAACACAAGTCTCTGAAGTCCCCAACATGAAGACAACTAAAGGACATCTTTTTTTAGAGAAAAGGGTACACAAGGAATCAGGGGAGAAGAGAGATAGACTCATCTTTCAAGATTTACTACTGACAAGATAAGAGTGAAGCGACTGTCAAAACCCATTCTGGGGGCTGGAGAGATGGCTCAGTGGTTAAGGCTCTTGCCTGCGAAGTCTAAGGACCCAGGTTCCATTCCCAGTACCCACGTGAAGCCAGATGCACAAGGTGGCACATGTATCTGGAAGGCGTTTACAATGGCTAGAGGCCCTGGTGTGCCCTTCCCCCCCCTTTCTCTTTCTCTCTCACTTTGCTCTCTGCCTCTCTCTTTCCCTCAAATAAAGAAATAAAATGTTTAAAAAACATTCTTAAATATCACATGGCTATTTCTTTTTTTCATTATATAACTACAAGCATATTAAATTTATCTAGCAATTTCCTCTCTAACAGAGATTTCCTCTGTAACAGAGATCAGCTCTATAGTTTCACAAATGGGATATTAGTTGCTCTCACCATCCATGTTTTGGTATGTACATATGTGAAAATTCTTCATGGTTTGTACATCCAGAAATGGACGTTGGTCTAGAGTATTTGCATGGTTGCTGTTTTGCTAGCTGCTACCAATTTCCCTCTGAAGTTTGTTATTCAAATTTATCTTATTTTTTCCAGTTATTCCTTTAAAAATTGTATTGACAACTTCCCCAAATATCAACAATATACCATGATCATAACCCTCTCCTACCCCCCATCTAGCTCTTTCTAAAGGTGCTGCACTGAGTTTAGAGGCTTCAACGTTCTTGAATACTAAGTAGCCTACCCCCACACACCACACTTAGCCAGACTTGAAATTTCTACCTTTCTTCATTTTGCTTCCACGACATAAGATGAAATTGCTGAATCATCATGACGCTCATGGAGGGCAGAGTCATTCTTTAAATTATGGAACCCGGCTAGATCTTGCTGTGGTAGAACAGGAACACAGAATCGCTCCAAGCCACGAGCTCTATTTTTACAGAGTTACCACGTAGTCACAAACAAAAATCGATGGGGAAAGAATGAAGTTAATCTATCTCGTGCAACATCATTAATCACTTCCTAGGTGCTGGAGCTCCCTAAAGCAAAGAGAGAACAGAATTTCAAAATATGACATCGCTGCTCGGTTTTATAGAGATCAAGTTGGTACAGGCACGTAAATCAGAATCTATTCAGAAGAAAGAGCAGCTGTTTGAATTATTCCAACAAAGTAAAATCATCTTCTCGCTTATCTGCTACAAATCCAAGGCCTTTTCATAAAGATGAAAGCTGTAAAATAAATTCAGATTCAACATCTAGGTAATTTACATTCGCCTTGAGTTTTTGCAGCAATGTGATGGAACCTGAGGACATCCTGCTTTTGATTTCCATAGTCATAAAAGTTGTAACAAGTACACTCACTACACATGGGGACAAAAGCTGGCTGATAGGAGCCTTTATCATTGGTTTTGTTTTGATACTGGATCTTTCTATGCAGCCCAGGCTGGCCACTCTCCTTCATTCATCTCCCAAGTGGCAGGATTCCAGGTGGGTTCCACTACACACAGCATCCTAAATTTTATACTAATAATCTGCTCTCTTAGCTCTTATTCTAAGATATTTTTTCCAACCAAAATTAGAACCATGGTGGACATGCAAAATTACCAACAATGAAAGTGAATTCCAATTCCGAGGCCATCGTTGAGTCTTAGTTGAAACACCGCCTCTTTACAAAAGGCAACTTATCAACTTTCACATGGAGCAGACATAGTAAAATACTTGATTGTAAGATTAAGCCGAGTCTCCCTGAAAGATATCAAGTGATTCTATTGCTAAAGAGTTGTTTCCCAATGCTCCTTCCAGCTCATGTGCCTGTCTGTTCTGTGCACGCCCTACGAGACTCAAGACGGCCAAGCCCAAGTCTATGATTTTCACATAGACCACAACTTCCAACACACTTTGTATAAGCAGAGCTGTAATCATCCATAGTGAGCATGTTTTCTTGTCATGAAATCTGAAGTATATAGATAGACATATGCATCAATGAAATAGTCATTTTCTGAGTTACTTTTAAACTTAGGGAGAGGAGCACTTTTATGTGGAATACAAAGTGAACACATCTTACACTGAAATACTTAAGGAAACTTATTCAGAGGCGTTCAGCATCACAAATGAGTAATAATGCAAATCATCATAGCAGCTGTATTCTAATAAAATGTTAGGGTTACAGTCCAGCTCAATGTCAGATGTAAATACATTATAATAATAATAATGATCTCCCCCCTTGGGGAATGTCTCTTGCACATTTTTAATTGGATTCTTTTTTATATTTAGTCATATATATTCTGGATTTTAAACCTTTGTAGAATAATAGTTTGTAAATATTTCTTCTCCACTTCTAGGATGGCTCTTCTTCCTTTGACTTCCTTGGCTGTGAAAAACCTTGAGATTGACGGAATCCCACTTGGCTACTTCTGTTTTTGTTGTTTGTGCTTTTGAATATTGTTTTAAAAAAATCTCTGTCCACTATGATGTCACAAAGCATTTCCCCTACTTTCTTCTAGTAGATTTTTTTAGTTTGGGGTCTTTTAATTCATTTTGAGTTGGTTTTTGTACGTGGTGAAAGATGAGAGCCTAGCTTCATCTTTCTGCAGATAAATATTCAATTTTTACAGTACTCTTTATTAAAGACTATCCCTTCATTATTGTGTGTTCTTGGCCTTTGTTGTTGTGCATGGATTTATTCCTGTGTTCTTTATTTCCAAAGAGAATATTTTGGAAATTAACCTGAATAATTATCTTCACATAAAATTTTAAAATAAATCAGTAAATTTAGGGCAGTAGAAAAGATTTTCTGCAATTTCATAATTATTGTCTCAGTGAAAGTTAAATTTATAAAGGGGAAATCATATCCATGTATTTAAAATGCCAAGAAAAGAATGTGACTGTTAAAATATTATTTAAAATATAAGGAAACTAGAAAGTATAAATGATTTTAGAAGTTAGAATATGTTCATAGTATAAACGTGCTCTGTTCCACTAACTATAAGAAAATTGGAATTATCTTTCTTAAACTATATATGCCTAATGCACAGCTGACATATGCTATCGCTTCATGAATTACTTTACAACAAAAGCAATAAATGGATAAATGATTTGGATACCAACTAAAATAGTATCCTTCATGTATGAAAGAGTACAATAACCACAGAATGCACTTGTTGACATTCTTTTTTAACCTTGGGTATGAAAGCTGATTTAGTCATTCCTGCCAACACTGTTCTATTCTAGCACCTGTCAAATAGACCAGATCAGAGAGGAGTACAATTTATTAACAAAATCATCCAGTCCAGTGTTGGACAATCTTTGTATCTCTGGAATATTTAGGGGGTCCTGCTTTAGGCTTTGTTGGGGTTTTTGTCTTAACTCTTGATGGCTTCTGTGGGCTCACAGAGTATTAATGGTGTTGTGTTGTCTCCTCTCTGTCAGGGCTCGTGGGTCAATATGGCTCTCCCTTTTCTTGGTGTTCTCAGCTGTGATCTACTCTTCTCTGGGTCCTACAGTGACCACCATTCAGTATGCTTCAGATGGTCTCAGCCTGTACATGAACACACCAGTCCTCAGACATGGGCTCATGACCGACCCCATGCTGGAGACCTTCTGCGGGAAATCTCTCTCATTGATGGTGTTTCTTTGTATAGAAGAGAGTCAAAAGTTTGATGATCTTTGAAGCAGATCAAAACATTTACCTTGACTTTTTAATGTATACACATATGTAGCCTAGGATGGCCTTGACACAAGACCCTCATGCCTTGGGCTCTCAAGGGTTGGGATTAGATATTGTGCCATGTCTCATAGTTCTGGATTTCTTTAATAATCCAGAATTGAATTCATCACAGACATAATGTCAATTCAAATGATTGCTTTAAGATTAATACTTTTATTATAAAAGTTATATATTATATTACAAATTATAATATAAAATTAAATTATAAAGTATAAATCTATTTTTCTACCAAAAATATTACCGAGAATTTAGGCAATGCAACTTAGAGTTTCCAGACACGCAGACCAGCCTCGCACTCATCTCCTTGTGCACCCTTGATGATTCTCTGGTATCCAGACACTTGCCTGGCTCAGTCATCCAGGGATCTTGGTGAAAAGACAGTTTTGATAGGTTTAGGATAGAGCTTGAATTTCTGTATTTATGGCCAGCTTTTAGGTGATACTTATGCTGAAATAATTGGACTAGGAAGCCTGCAAAGCAGCGGTCAGCAGAATTTTTGCGAGAGCCAGGACACGGGTCTGTGTGCCATCTGCTGGCACCTGACCTGGAGTAGCCATGGACCATAGAAATACCAAGTTACATGTAGAATATTTTTAATTTTAAATAATTTATTTTTTTCTTTTTATTATCCAAAATTAGACACATTGAATGAGCAAATAATGTGTTGGTATCCCCAGTTCCCCAATTTCCCTCCTCCCTGTCCCCAATCAGCTGGGTATCCTCTTCCATGGGCAGTCTGGATCAGTCCATGGGGTAGGGGGTTATGGATAGCCTAGGAGTCAACCCGGTTCCACCCCCCTTTGTATGTTGTAACTGAGGGGGGCCATGTCTCTGGATATTCTCCTCCACCATGGGTCTTACAATCTTTCCGCCACTCTTCCGCTCAGTTCCCTGAGTCATGGTGGGTGAGTATTAAGGCTGCTTTATTGTTGAGGTCTTAGGGGGGTCTCTGTACTTCTGCTTTAGGTTGTGTTAAAAATCGTTGCTGTCTGTCTCACTGGATCATCCTGGGTTGACTAATTGCCTATGGGTATAGGTCTCTTGCTTATCCCACCACTCTCTGCGGGGTTCCATGTGGATCCTCCACAGTAGGTCTGGGCTGGCTCATCTTTTGCCAGCATGTCAGCTATTGGCCTGCGGCTTGTTGGTAGGGTTGGAAGAGCCGCAGCTCTCTTGAAGCATTCTGAAAAATACAAACAGATTCTCCATCAGAAAGTGAGATCAGTATAGGTCAACTGAGGTACACATTTCTGAATTAGCTAGATTCTATCGTTAGCAGCCTCTTCTAAATCACTTGTAAAGTGCATTTCTCTTTGGGGGTCCCAAGATTTTGATTCCAAGTGCATTTCACCCTGAGTCCCCAGTTCCAGTTAAGGGCTCCCTGTCACTGAGTATATTACTTAGCTGAATTAAAAGCTGTTGATTGCCAGGCTTTAGCTCCTCCATTGCACAAGTGTTCGTGTCTTGGTTCACTTTTCTCTCCCAGTAGGAGGTGTGTTCAGTCTACTCCTGGTGGCAGACTGTGTTTCATGTCAGTGGACTCTGTTTACTCCAGCTGTCATTGACCAGCTTCCCCTGGCAGCTTATGCAGTGTCTTCCAGCACTGCACTAACTGCCATCTGGGGGCTGGTTACCATTCTGGACCTCGCAGGATCTCTCAATGCTGATAGATGGTTTTTTTGTGGTTTCTTCAGCATCAGGATCCTACCTCAGGCCTGGGGTGGGCATTTAAGAGCTTTGACAGAATCCTATCTTGTTTTTGGAACCTCATGGTTCCCTTTGGTCAGCAGCTCAGTGAGGGAAGGAGCCGGTGACTGGGACCAGGAGTTGCCAGACTGATTGATTTTTCACAGGCTTAGACTCTCTCCCCTTCTATTCATGGCCCCCCTTGCCAGACGCCGCCGACTACTTGCTCAATAAGTTACATCATGAACATGAGGATTTTATGATTTTGAACCAATTTTGGTTTAGCTTCATGTTTGTCACTCTTCCCCCCATTCCTTACCCCTCTTTCATAAACTCATTTATAGAATTCTAAATTGGCAAGGAACATATTAAAGATGGTAGGGAGGTAGGTAAAGTTATTATAATCTCTTTTATTAAATCTAAAATATCAACATTATTTTTCAACATAATGAATACGAGAATTATCATATATTAGATGATACCTTGTCTCATACTAGTTGTTAAAAATCAATGTATGGAGGGGTGATGGAGGAGGACAACTAATGGGAATAAAGTAAAATGACACACATGGATACATGGATAAAGAAACTTGTCACTTTGTAAAATAATTTTTTAAAAACTAAAATAATAAATGGAAAAGGCTAACCCGAGGAGCTCAAGATGAAAGGAAATAATTAAAATCACAGCTGAGATTAATGAATTGGTAATTGAGAAAATGATTTAAAAATAGATAAATCAAAGAGTTTGTTCTTTGAAAAAGTTAATAAGATTGACAAACCCCTGGCCAATCTAATCAAACGAAGAACTGAGAAAGCCCAAAATAACAAAATCAGAAAGGACAAGGGTGAGATCACAACAGATCCCAAAGACATTGGAAGTATCATCAGGTCATACTTCCAAAACCTCTACTCCACAAAATTAGAGAACCTGGAAGAAATGGATGAGTTTTAGGACACCTACCAACTGCCAAAGCTTAATCCAGAGCAGATAAAATCACTAAACAAACCTATCACTTCCACAGAGATTGAAGATGTATTAAAAACCTTCCCAAAAGAAAAAGCCCAGGACCAGATGGTTTCTCATCTGAATTCTACCAAGCCTTCATCATAGAGCTGAAACCACTCTTTCTGAAGCTTGTTAGAAGCATAGAAAAAGAGGGAAGGCTTCCCAACACCTTCTATGAGGCTACCATTGCCCTAATCCCCAAACCAGGCAAGGATGCAACAAAAAAAGAGAACTACAGACCCATATCTCTGATGAACTTAGATGCAAAAATCCTGAACAAAGTCCTAGCAAACCGGATACAATGCTGTCAAAATATTATCCACCCTGACCAAGTTGGCTTCATCCCAGAGATGCAAGGATGGTTCAACATACGCAAGTCGATAAATGTAATCCACTACATTAATCGGCTCAACCACAAAAACCACATGGTTATCTCAATAGATGCAAAGAAGGCCTTTGACAAAATTCAACACCACTTCATGTTCAAAGCTCTGGAAAGAATAGGCATAGAAAGCCTATACATCAACTTAATAAAGGCAATTTAGAAAACTCCTAAAGCACAAATCGTTCTCAATGGGGAAAGACTTGAGGAGTTCCCACTCAATTCAGGAACATGACAGGGGTTTCCACTCTCACCACTGCTCTTTAACATAGTGCTTGAAGTTCTAGCCCAAGTGATAAGACAGGAGAAGGGCATAAAAGGGATACAAATCAGAAAGGAAGAAATTAAACTATCCCTCTTTGCAGATGACATAATCCTTTATATATCAGAACCAAAGAATAGTATCAGTAACCTCTTAAAGGTGATTAATGCCTTCAGCAATGTAGCTGGATACAAAATTAACACACAAAAATCAGTAGCTTTTCTATATGCAAAAGACAAGCAGACAGAAAAAGACATCAGAGAAACTGTCTCGTTTTCTATAGCCTCAAAGAAAATCAAATACCTTGGAATATCACTATCCAAGGTTGTGAAGGACTTATATAAGGAAAATATTGAAACACTCAAGAAGGAAATAGAGGAGGACATGAGAAGATGGAAATATATTATATGCTCATGGTTAGGGAGAATCAATATAGTAAAAATGGCAATCCTGCCAAAAGCGATTTACAGATTCAATGCCATGCCAATAAAAATCGCAGCCTCTTTCTTCACAGACATAGAAAAAATAATCTCTAAATTTATTTGGAAGGGCAAAAGACCTCGGATAGCCAAAACTATTCAAAGTAAAAAAGCCTACTCAGGAGGTATCACCATGCCTGACTTCAAAACATACTACAAAGCCATAGTAACTAAAACAGCATGGTACTGGTATAAAAACAGACAGACAGATCAATGGAACAGAATTGAAGATCCAGCTTTAAATGGAAGTAACTTCAGTTATTTGTTCTTTGACAAGGGTGCCAACAATGTACTCTGGGCCAAAGATAGCATCTTCAACAAATGGTGCTGGACGAATTGGATAAACACATGTAAAAAAATGAAAATTGACCCACTCCTTTCACTATGCACAAAGATCAACTCCAAATGGATCAGACACTTCAATATTAACCATACAACCCTAAACACGCTGGAAGAAAAAATAAGAGGAAACCTACAGGACATAGGAGTAGGGAATAAGTTCCAAGTAAATCTCCGGTAGTCCACGAAGTGCAACGGTCATTTAACCAATGGGACCTGATCAGTTTCAAAAGCTTCTGTACAGAAAAACAAACCATACTCAGAGCCAATAGACCCCCATCAAACTGGGAGATGATTTTTACCAGCTATAACTCAGACAAAGGACTAATCTCCAGATCTTACAGAGAACTCAAAAAAATACATAATAAAATTTCAAACAGCCCCCTCACAAAATGGGACACTGATCTCAACAGAGAATTCACAAAGGAGGAAACACAAATGGCCTTGTCCCATCTAAGAAAGTGCTCATCATCCTTAAGCATCAGGGAAATGCAAATCAAAACCACAATGAGATACCCCTGTCAGAATAGCAATCATAAAGAAAACCAACAACAATCGTTGCTGGTGAGGATGCGGGGGAAAAAGGAACCCTCATTCACTGCTGGTGGGATTGCAAACTCATTCAACAGCTATGGAAAGCAGTGTGGAGACTCCTAGACAGAATGGACATAGAACTACCAATGGACCCAGCTATCCCTCTACTAGGCATCTACCCGCAAGATGTCTTACCTCAACGCAGAAAATTTTGTACAACTATATTTATAGCAGCTCAATTTATAATAGCCAAGTATTGGAATCAACCCAAATGCCCATCCATGGAGAAATGGACAGCAAAACTGTGGTATATTTACATGATGGAATTCTACTCAGCTGAAAGGAAAAATGACATATCGAAATTTAGGAAAAAATGGTCTGACTTCAAGCCGATCTTACTAAGTGAACACTCAAAGATCAGAGAATCGAACGCTGCATATTCTCCCTCATATGTGGTCCTTAACCAGGCTAACCGTTTTCTCTATGCAGACTAGTAGAAAGAAGTGAGAGGTTATGAATGAGGGATAAGGGGTGGGGGAGGGGAACAGCTTAAGCATGAAGGTAAATCAAATTAGGTTCGAAAACATAAAATCCTCACGAGCATACTGTAACCTATTGAGCAAATAGTGGGCTTTGACTGGTAAGAGGGGCCATGAGTAGTAGGGGAGAGATTCTAAGCCTGTGAATAATTGATCAGTCTGACAACCCCTGGACCCAGTCACTGGTTCCTTCCCTCACTGAGCTGTTGACCAAAGCGACCCATGAGGTTCCAAAAACAAGAAAGAATTCTGTCAAAACCCTTGAATGCCTTCCCCAGGCCTGAGGCAAAATCCCGTTGCTGAAGAAACCACAGAATGCCATCAATCAGCATCAAGAGACCCCTCAAGGTCCAGAATAGTAACCAGCCCCCAGATGCCAGTTAGTACAGTGTTGGAAGACACTGAACAAGCTTCCAGGGGAAGCTGATCAACAACAGCTGGAGTAAACAGAGACCACTGGCATGAAACAGTCTCTGGCCATGAATAGGCTGACCACACTTCCTATTGGGAGAGAACAGTGAACCAAGAAAGGAGCAGTTGTGCAATGGAGAAACCTGGGCCTGGGGGAGACAATCAACAGCTTTTAAATTCAGCCAAATATTCCACTTAGGAGGGGGATCCCTTGACTGGAACTGGGGATTCAGGGCAATAGGCACCGGATCCCATACTCTTGGGTTCACAAGAAAACATGCACTATGGGAGCGATTGACAGGGAGGCTACTAAAAACAGAATCTATTTTACTAACCAATAATACATTCTTTTTAAAAAAAAATTTACTTGTTTGTTGCTTTTAGTTGAAACTGACCAATGGCATTGAGCAGTGATTCATCCTCAGCCAGCATCAGTAATGTATTAGATATTACACCTACAGCATCAGCTGCAGAGCCTTGCTAGCCATAGATAGGCTATGAGGATGCTCTTCTCCCTCCATATTAACTAGATAACCCCCTGAGGATGCCCTTCCCTTGTGACCCTTAGTAATTCATCATGCATCGTCGTCAGCATCTTCTGGAAGGTCTTTAAAATACAGTTGCTGGGCATCATAGCTCAAGACTGTCATCCCAGCACTGAAGATCCTGAGTTCAAGGTCAACCTGGTCTACAAAAAAGATACCAGGTCAGCCTCAAAGTAACAATAAGAGATGGAGAGAGAGAGGCAAATCCTGGTGTGGATGAGGCAAAAAGGACTATGAGTTCCAGATAAGACAGGATTATAGAGCGAGATCATGTCTTAAACAAAGAACAAATAAACATACAAAAGGCCAAAATGATAGGAAGGAAGGAAGGAAAGAAGAGAAGAGGAAAGGAAGGGAAAGGAAGTTAGCAAGAAAAGTAAGGAAGGATGAAATGAAGAAAGAATGGAAAGAAGGAAAAAGGATGGATACAGAGAAGAAGGGAGAAAAGGAAGAAAAGAAGGACGGAAGGAAGGAAGGGAGGGAGGGAGGGAGAGAGGAAGGGAGGGCGGGAGGGAGAGAGAGAGAGAGGGAGAAAAATCCAAGTTCCTGAATCCCACCCTTAATCTACTGAATCAGAGTCCCTAGGGTTGTAAAGCTCAAGTTTTTAGCAAACTTCTCAGATCTTTGTACATGTTAGTATTGGCAGAGAAGAAACATGTGACTATAGACACAGCCATCAAATTACTCCTCACCGTTGTGGTTAATATCCTGTCTACTACAACTCCTTGAGGAGCAGAGAGGCAGGCGAAGCTGCTGCTGAAGGTTCTTATGGGGATAAGGGAGATGTGGGGTTGTTTTGTTAAAGAAATAAATAGCTCTGCTTACTAAAATAATTTCCTTTAAAAATTTATTTATTTATTTATTATTTACAGAGAGAGAGAGAGAGAGAGAGAGAGAGAGAGAGAGAGAGAGAGAGAGAGAGAGAGAATGAATTATGGCCAGGGCCTCTTGCCACTGCAAACACCAGACCCACAACCCCCTTTGTGCACGTGACTTTATGTGGTGCTGTGGTGGTTTGAATTACATGTCCCCCATAGACCCACGTGCTTGGAGTGTTTGGTCCCCAGCTGATGGCAATTTGGGAGGTGAAGTCTTGCTGGAGGAGGTGTGTTGTTGGGGGTGGGCTTAGAGGTTTTCTAACCGGCTCTCCCTTGCCAGAGCTCACCTTACTGTCCTGCTGCTGTTTCCTGTCTCCAATGGCAGAACGTGATGTCAAAACTGTTCTACTGTCATTTTCCTACCATTATGAAGTCATTTAGGACCATAAGCCAAATATCCCTTTCCTCTCATCCACTGCTTTTTTGCTTTGTTTTGTTTTATTCATTTTTCGAGGTAGGGTCTCCCTGACCTGGCTGACCTGGAATTCACTATGTAGCCTCAGGGTGATCTCAAACTCATGGTGATCCTCCTACCTCTGCCTCCTGAGTGCTGGGATTAAAGGTGTGCGCCACCACGCCCGGCTCATCAACTGCTTTTAATTGGGTTTTTCTCCTAGCAATGTGAGTACAACACTTGGTTGAGCCCACATGGCATTGAACCCAGGCCAGCAGGCTTTGCAAGCAAGCATGTTTAACCACGGAGCCATCTCCCCAGCCCCTAACATATTTTCTTGAGCTTGAAAGGTTTTTCTGTCTCACAGTATATGAGAGCTGCAAGAGCTCTTCAAACAGCCTCTCATTCAATCTTTTATAAGAAAGACAATGTTTCCAAAGTCATCAACCGGTGACACCATATCCCTTGAGGGCAAACAGCTGTAGAGGGTTCTTTTCAAAGGTAAAGATGCTTGGGTTGCTGACTCCGTGAGAATGTGGCTACAGAGTCTTCCCTGGCCACAATGTGTGCTTACACAGCTTCCTCTGTTAAAGACAATGTCTGCTCTTCTCTAAAACTTGCAAACACGTCCCATTTCACAGGTGTGAGGAGCAGACAAGGAACACAAGTCTCAAAGATGCAACTGAACACAAGGAGACAGAGAGCTGTAACAGATCTGGAAATGATTGACTTGGAAGCACATGAGACTCTTGGTGGAAAGGGACTCACAGAAAGGCAAATGACTGTCAGAGTCACAGTTCTATACAGGTGAAATGAGCTAACTGGACTCCAAGATGGAAGTTGAAGTTCAGAGGCATCATTATCATTGCCAAGTTCAGAAGAAGAAACGCAATGAGCAGTGGAAAGCGAGCACGCTGGTATCCCTAGAATAGTAATCTTCTCTACAGTCATGGGTTTGGAATTCATAAATGTACATCTACAGATACAGGAAGCATTATGCTTGTTTACTTAGCTTGGCTTCCTACTATTATTGCTTTCAATTTTATTATGAAGTGGTTTTTTTTTATGTTTCTGAAGCTTGATTCATTAAGTAATTGCCATCCTTCTATCTGGGTCATTGGTCATATTTATTGCAAAAGAAAAATACAAATCATTATTCAAGAGCAAATTCCACATATTTTCCATGTCCTAAACTTTTCAACCTCTCTTATTTTGTTCAGGGATGACTCGTTCCAAGGAACAGCACATTCCCAAGAGGTAATCAGACAGAAGCAGGAGGGGAACAGGGCTGGTCCTCAGCAGAGAGCTCTGCAGTGTTATTGCCATTTTCTTTCCTCAGCATTAGGCTCTGTTTCCTAAACATCCCTAAGAGGTTTCAAAAATAAACCTGTGGTTGAATTGCGTAAAATCATCGTCAGTCTCCATTGTGGGACAATTCACACATGCATCTCTACAAACACACAAGCATGCTTCCCTCTCCTATTCTTCATGGAATGAGCAAGTCATTGTTTCTGTCTATTCATTTCACTGAAGAAGAAGAAAACATAAATAAAACATGGCAGGGAGAATGGATCATGTCATCAACTTAAACTGCCCCATACTTGAGAAGAATATACAATTTACAAAGTAATGAGGTGCCTGGAGTTTGTGTGTGTGTGTGTGTGTGTGTGTGTGTGTGTGTGTGTGTGTGTGTGTGATTTTTCAGTCCATCCTTTTTTTTTCCCACCACAGCCATGGAACGGTCTAGATTAACCTTTTGTAACAGTGTGTGTTGAATGGATAGCTAACTAAACTATTCACTAAAACTAATACAAGATCAATAACCCAGACTCTTCAAAATCAAGAATTATTTGACCCCCCAAAATTAATGGAAAGAAAGGATTCTTTCACCTTCTGACATGACCTTTGCTGAGAAGAGTGAGTAGAGTCAGTGAGGGAGGAAGGGAGTGCACTCGGAATGTACAAAGGTCTTAGTGCCAAGCATTTTGTTAGGGACTTCATGGTTTTTTTTTCACATCACAGAGAAGACCAAAATGACTGTCTGCCCCTACCAGATAGACAAGAAAGACTCAGAGAAATAACCTCTAGGGAGATTACTCAGTGCTTAAAGGCACTTGGTTGCCAAGCCTGCAGGCCTGGGGTTCAATTCCTCAGTATCCACATAAATCCGGATGAATAGGGTGGCACACGTGTCTAGAGTTCCTTTTGAGTCACACAAAGCCCTGGCATGCCCATAGTCTGTCTGTCTTTCTTTCTTTCTTTCTTTCTTTCTTTCTTTCTTTCTTTCTTTCTTTCTCTCTCTCTCTCTTCCTCTCTCTTTCCCTCTCTTTCTCTCATAAATAAATATTTAAAAAGTAAATAGAATGACTGAGATAAAACAGTAAATTAGAGGAGAGATTAATCTATAGACCAGATTTTTGTTTCCATATTGCTCAAAGATGAGCATGTTTTTCTTTGAAAAAAAACATGGGCTGCTTCCATCAACCATGGGATTCTTTTGACTGTTCCTTGCTTTAAATTAACTAAATTCTGTGTAATTAGATGTGCCAGAAGAGAAAGATAATTAGGACCTTGGCTGTGTGTGGTTTCTAAAGCAAAGTTTGTCCTCTTCTGAGTTCACCTAAACTTTAAGCGATAGTGATCAGTTATGTCTGCAGCCAATTATCCTCAATGGTAAAGGCAAACCAAGACAATCCCACCAGGATAACCCATGCACAAACAGAATATTTGGAAATGATTTGGATAGACTGACGAGCAGGGTGTGAGTTTAGCTCATTGACAAAGTGCAGAATGGTGTCGCCTTGCTTCTTCTCAAAATGTTCCATGATCCCTGTCTTTCCTCAGGAATCTGCACATGTGGACACTTGGCTGGACATTGGATATTTCTTGACCCTTGTTTCTGCTTAGAAAGCAAATGACATTTGGACTCAGATGTTTCCAGAAGTGGACGCTGCAAGCTTTATGGCTGACCAGCCATGTCAAATGTGACAACTGGTACAATGGTGCCATGTCTGTTAGAGGGGAAGCAACTTCTCTCTGATTAGATTTGAGGCCAGCTTCATGGAAGAGATTTCATGCATGGTGCTGAAAACCTAATCAAAAGCCTAGAGCTCAGGAGGTTATAAGACCTAGAGGGGAAACTACAGCTGTTTATATTATGCCCACCAAACTGCCCTCTGAGTACCAATGTTTATGTGCATGGACTTTTAACTTTTGCTGAGAGAAACTTCTCTTTCAGATGGTGGTGACCACTGGGGAGACTTAAAACTCATCAAAGTGTTGAGAAGAAGTAACAATAGTGTTTGGTACGGAGACATCACTACCCCCCCCACACACACACACACAAGGCTCAGAGACCATTGCAGAAGAGGTGGCAGCAGAAAGAATGTAAGAGCCAAAGGAAGGCTTTGTGATATTGTCTCCTAGACAGTGTCCATGGTATTCATCACCTCACAATAGGAGGAGAAATAAATCATGACATCAAAACAGAAGAGATTCTTTTTTTTTTCAGGTGATGGTAACCATGGAATAACTCAATGGACACCACAGTGCTGAGAAGAAATGACAGTGGAGTGTTCAGCACTGGGACATCTCTGTCACACTTCCTGAGGCTCAGGTCTATTGTGGAAGAGGTGGTGGAAAGATTATAAGAGCCAAAAGAAGGGTAGGACTGCTTACAATGCAAACTTCCAGACACAAAATGGCCTTGATATTCATGACTTCACAGTGTATGATAATACTTATACATTATGGTAGGAAAAGATGATGAGACCAAAACAAAATGGAGACTAATTGAGAGGGGGAAGAGATATGGGGGAGGGTGGGGAAGGAATCATTATAGTTGATTGTCTATGATTAGGGAAGCTATCAATAAAAAGTTTAAAAAAACAGAAGAGGTACTGGTTGGAAAGAAGAACGGATTCATTGGATGGGCATGGAGGAGGGGGAAGAGAGAGAGTGGGAGGGAGTTTGTCAATAAAAATATAAAAAAAAGAACTCAAATGTCTCTCATCCTAACACCTCAGAACTTAATTGAGTCCTGGTCACAGCCTCTGGACAAAAACAAGAATGTCCTCAAACACAGGCTATTGTTGCTTTAAAGAAATATCCTTTGACACCATTAGAACCTTCCAGAATCCATACAGTACCCAGTATAAGTGTCCTAAGGAGTGTGGACTCTGAAATCCGACAGATCTAATTTTGTATTCCCAATAAACAATTGACTAATTAAATGGAGCTGCTTGAGTCAGTATGATGTCGTTTGTAGAACAGGAACCAGAGTACC
Source organism: Zapus hudsonius (assembly GCA_004024765.1). NCBI lineage: Eukaryota > Metazoa > Chordata > Mammalia > Rodentia > Dipodidae > Zapus > Zapus hudsonius. The sequence goes on along the minus strand of PVHP010000011.1, from coordinate 2,404 downwards.
AACCTTACCACATTGTTGTGAGGATTAGACCTAATGGAAGTAGAATGCAGAGAAGGTACTTGGGCAAGAGCCTGCCATGCTGGGATAGTTCTGTCAACCCTACATAGCATGTAGGGCTCCATCTTGAAAGGCTGGAGGCATCTTAGAGACTTACTCTAGCAGCTTTCCTAATGTAGAAAGGCGTTCCTACCATGCCAGATCCATACAGTTTGATCACTTGGTTTTGAGAGACAATCTGAGTACACTCTATAATATCATAAACCAAAAGATGAATTTGTTAGTTTCAGCTTTATTCATGGCTGGAGGAAGGTCTTAGCTGGAGAATATGAGGGCCTGATGAGGCCTGAGAGACCACTCCAGTTCGATTTCCAGGACCCACATAAAGAGCTGGGCATGGCTGACATGCACATGGGCAACTCCAGTTCTGTGAGATGCAGAGACTAGGGTATTGTTGGACCTGCAGAAAAAAATGACAAACTCCAGGATCAGGTGAGAAATTTCAGCTCAAGTCTGATGAAGTCTGATGAAGGGGGTCCAGGCTTCTCCTACTGCAGACAACACAACCTGCCAGAAGCAGGTACCTTGAGCACACCCACACAAATACACCACCATCCCCATCACATTACACATTCACACATGTGCGAAAAAAAAAAAATTCCAGATGGCAAGAAGTAAAGTCTAGGTGAGTTTAGAGCAAGACAGGATACATGAGTCAGTCAAGTGTTACGCAGTGATCACGGAGAGCATGAAATGCATTAAATTTCTTGGAAGGAAAAGTGCTTTTCCTCCCCCGAAACAATACATTAACATCACAATTAAATTCATATGTGTTTAACTATCCTGGAAGTTTTGATGCTTAGTTTGAAGGAATAGACTTGGAGATTTTCTTTTCATAGTTACTGAATAAATGTGCTCAAAATATGGAAAGATTTGATCAAATATTCAAAGATTAACTTTACCATTTGATTTTAAAGAAATTTCCTCAGACAATCCCCATTCTTTTGGTCTACTCAATACTCAACTCAAAATTTAGTAAATAATCATTTCAGTAATGTCAAGTTCATGATAAAAATAAATACTCTTAACAGGCATTCTGGGCTGGTATAGCAACTCAGCTGGGCCCTGTTCAAAGGAAAGGAAAAATTATGCCAGTGGGCTGAGTGAAAGAACACACACTGATGTATGTCCCAAAGCTAACATCCTTGTCAGTTTCCAAGACCTGATAAGTGTGTTGTCTTTGGAATCCATCTTACCCATGGGAAGATGCTTCAGAGATTACACTCACCACCAAATAGAATGACTAGAAAGAAGTTTAAAAATAAAAGACCTGGGCCATCCATAGTATGTGGTATGTGCATGAGTACATATGCATACTGTGCAGAAGTGTATGTGAGTAGGCACACATGTGTACATAAGCATGCAGAAGCCAGAAGCCAACATCACATGTCTTATCCAATCACTCTCCTTCTTCCTTCCTTCCTTCCTTCCTTCCTTCCTTCCTTCCTTCCTTCCTTCCTTCCTTTCTCTCTCTTTTTTTTAGGCAGGGTCTTTCACTGAACCAAGAATTCACTGTTTTGTCTACACTAGCTAGCCAGTGAGTCCTGGGGATCCATCTTTGTATGCCCAGCACTGGGATAATAGGCACAACTTTTCCATGGTACTGGGGATCTGCACTCAGGTCTTCATGTTTACATGGCATGTGTCATCTCCCTAACCCTGTTGTAATCATTTTGGTGTTGCATTTATCATGTGTTGTGCACAGAACTGTGCATGGGGATAAAACCAGTTGAGTTGATCAGTAAACCACATAGCAGAGAAGGTAAGAAAATCTGCTGGTGTCTTACAAGGGCGCTAATCCCTTCCATGTGGGACCAGTTCTCTTGGCCTAATCAGCTCCTAGAAGCTCCTAGAACCATCGCCTTAGGACTGCGTTTCAACATATGAACTTGGGGTGGGAGGGCAGACGTTCATGCTACAGTGCCTGCGCTGTTCTTCCCCAGGTTTGTTCTTCCTTATCTTACGCGGCGCCTTTTCATTTTCAATCCATGTTTACGTGTGCTTGTTTCAGTCAGTCCTTTTTGAAAATATTTATTGAGGTGTGTGTGTGTGTGTGTGTGTGTGTGTGTGTGTGTGTGTGTGTGTGTGTGCTCATGCGTGTGAGCGCAGGTAAACTCGTGCCCGATGGACGTGTGGAGGTCAGAGGACAGATTTGGCTTGGTCCTCACTTGCCACCTGATTTGAGGCTTCTTTTGAGGCAGGTCTCCCATTGTTCACCATTCCATTTGCAAGTTCTTAAGAATGGCTCCTGTCTCTTCTGTCTTCTCTCCTTAGACATCTGGGAGTACAGAGACTGCTGCAGCTTCAGGCTTTTTCTTTTTATTGCATGTGCGTGTGTGTGTGTGTG
>PVHP010000010.1:35956-302491 GCA_004024765.1 Zapus hudsonius | reverse complement strand
GCTTGAACTTATGTTTGTTTACCTGCCTTCTTGCCACTAAGATCCTTAAGGTCAGGGACCACGTCATCTTGATCACCATCATACCTGAGTTTCATAGTGAAATTAGCACAGAGAATGTGCACAGTAGGGCTGGAAAGATGGATCAGCAGTTAAGGCACTGGCCTGAGTCCCCAATACCTACATAAAGTCAGATGCACAAAGTGGCACCTGCATCTGGAGTTTCTGGAGTTCATTTGCAGTGGCTGGTGGCCCTGGTGCACCCATTCTCTCTCTCTCTCTCTCTCTCTCTCTCTCTCTCTCTCTCTCTCTCTCTCTCTCTCTCTCTCTCTCTCCCTCCCTCCCTCCCTCCCTCTCTCATTGCAAATAAATAAATATTAAAGAATGTTCCCAGTAAACATTTTTTGAATGAATTAACACGTGAATGGATAAGAACTTTGACCATGATGGTTACTCCTTTCACTCTTGTTTAGAGCTTCGTGTTCCTTGGGTCCACGGGAGGCTTTGTATGTTTCAGATGAATAAATCAAGTTTCTTTATTTTCATTCACCATTCTCCTTTCGAAAGCTTTCATATACGCTGTTTATGAGCAATTTCCTACTGTCCTTAGCCAATTGACCTCCAACTCTTCTATCGTGTCATTTGAAGCATCCTGTCATCTCAAGCAGACTGACCCCTCCCTCATCTGTAATGGTTATTTGTCTCTTGAATGCATTATCTCAGCCTGCCCTTGGCTGCCTCTTGATGAATACTTTTAGAGGTAATATCACTGCTAATCACTGGAGATCACTCAGGCACCTGGGCCTCTCTTTCTCCCTCCCTCCCTCTCTGAATTCTTGATGGTTTGATTTATTTTCTAATTCACCCATTTAGATGTACATTCTGGGGGCATATATGCTTTCCAATTCTTGAATCTAATCAGTTTGCCTGATGAGCCTATATTCTTAAATCTGGAACCCACATGATTCCCCAGCCCCATTTTAAATAAACTTTCTGTCTCTTTGCTTTGTCTGTACCATCTGTATATCTGACAGTTATTTGTATTCCCATTTTTACTCAGGTTTGCTTCTTTCCCACCTTCAGTCATTTGGTTTATATTCTTAACTCTATTACTCTATTCTCTTGTTTTCCTATGGCAGTTGTTAGCACTGGCAATGGTTTTAAAACCCTGAAAGTCAGATTAAAGATTTGTTCCCTTACCTTCATCCCCTTCCCTTGCCACCAACCAATGAGACTGTGAGTTCTAAGTCACCAAAGCCCTCCTTTCACCCTTGAAAGGAATACCGACTTCTCAGGAAATTTTGTACCACTCAGACTCCTCCGGGATTCTCCATCCTGAATAGTTGTGACGTGGGAGAGGGGAGAGAGCGGGAGGAGGACACGGAAGAGGAGGAGGAGGAGGGAATTCAATCCACTCTTCTTGGCCTCTGTTTGAATGTGAATTCTTCCATTCCTCACTGTTGCCTTCTGGCATTTTCTGATTAATCCCTTAACAGAGCTTTAGTTTTAACCTTACTCTTGTCACATCTTTGCACATTTATTTTCACTTTTGCCTCATCTACTTCTCCCCCAAGATGCCTTCCTCCCCCTCAGGTTCCTGTGAGGATAAAAATGAAATCTCAGATGTGAAAAGACTTTGAAAAGTTGAAAGTCCAACACCTTGTGCGGCTTCACCATGACAAGGCGCTTCTATTCTCCGAGGCGGCTCAGTGCGCTCCTTCCTTCTCATCCTGTCACGTCCTTTCAAAGCCAGCTTCATCTTCTGCCCTCCTCCCGCCACCCTCACGCAGGCATCTTCTCTGGTCTTGCTTTCACTCATCTGTAGTATGATCTTGTCGGTCGGTCCCCTTCCTTCTTTGTTCAAGCGCCTGGCTTTTACGAAAGGAATTCTGTTGTTTCTATTTTGTGCTCAGAAAGAAGCTATCTTATTCCTCCTTAGGTTTCTACTGCCTCCTTTTCCTCTTTCAAGTGTGCTGGTCAGAAGCACAAACTCACATAGATCCGTTTGGGCTGCTACCAGGTATGTTCCAAGAAGCAGCTTTTTATTCGGTGCCTTTACAACCATATTAACAATATTTGTCTTTGACTCTCTTTTCCACTATCCCCAGCCCATTATCTTTCCTAAAGACTGGGGCAAGTCTGGTCTCTGGGTTGATGGAGTATTGTTTTGTGTGATGAGACAACTCGCTTGTTTTGTGCCAGGGAGGGAGAGAATGAAGATACAAAAAGAAAAGGGATTTAGAGTGCAGACTGATAGGCAGAAGGAGGAAGAAGTACAGAGCAGCCAATGTAATGGCGGCAGATTGAAGGAGTTCCTGCCAGAGAGGGCATAGGCTTTTCCCAGGGAAGAAAAGAGTAAAGCAATTTGCTGAAAGCCAGGAGGGCCCAGTCCCATAGGAGGCCTAAAGAGAGAGGGGCAGAGGTACACAGCCAACTTCTGCACACATAGAAAGAATTCCCAATAGCACTGAGGCTGAGAGCCATGAGCTTGTTGCGGTGCCAATTCACCAAGGCATTGATTAATTTTCTCTTTTACTATGTTTGGATTTAGCTAGAGATGATGCTTCTAAAAGTTCTACAATAAAGATATGGAAGGGAGCAATGGCGCTTAGGCATTTATAAGATCGTGGTCCAGATTCAGCTTTATTGGATCCATGTTCACCTAAGTCAAGGTGGTAAAGGTGAAGAAGAGAAAAACAAAGATACAGTAGCCTAAGCATTTCATGGAAGTAGATTAACATGTGGAGTGGGGTGAAGAGAGCGAGCCCCTGGAGAATAGGCTGTCATAGTCCTGAGTGGATATGCAATATCAGTCATGGGGCAGCCTCCAGGGGTGACAAAGTCCCAGGTGCAGGACCTGTGTGGGGCAGCACAATGGGATGGAGTTAAGTTCCATGAGGACAAGGAAGACCAAGACCCATGAAGCTGGGCATTGCCAGCTCATCCACAATGACATTTAAGTTGACGAGGATAATGATGGAACATGGACCAAGTTCCAAAGCCCCTCATGACAGTAGTCTAACGCTGGAAGTTGGTAGAAAGCAAAGAGCACAAAAAATAGTAAGCATAGCTACAGAGCATGTGCATTAAAAGAAGGTTTTATCGGAGGATGGAAAAGTAGCCAGAGCACCCTAGAGAACTGTCGCCCTTTTGCTGAGCCCCATGGGGACTTGAACTTGAGGACCACAGGAGCTACAGGGACCTCACAGACATGAGAGGGAGGCGAAGCCCACCAGGAGAGTTTAGACAGCGTTGACAGTCTTCCAGATGAAATGGCCATCTGCAGAGGTGGGCATCTGCAGAAAGATAGAGATGGGTGACAGGAAACAGGGGGAAACCATGGAAGCCATGGCACAAAGCAGTGAGGGTGACCCCCATGAGAACATCACTCCCTAGGGGAACTGGCTCCCCGCCTAGCAGGTGTCTAAGAGCCTCGATGTTCAGACGGCACCTGCAGTTCACCTCACGCACCATGAGGCTCATGGGTAATGCAGTCATAGCTGACTGTCAATGGTCACCCTTCCCAACATCTGCAAGATCCATTTCTCCTCTGTCAGCCTGGACTAATGCAGATTAATCCTGCTGGCTCTGCAGTGTAAGGTTTGCCCCCGGCCCTAGGACCCCTCCGGTCTGTACTTTCCAAAGTAATCTTTTCCCTATATCCTTCTCTTGCGAATAAAGGAAATAAATGGCCTCTTTTGTGAGCAAAAACGTCACAGGCGCAATCTAATAATCCGGGGACATTTTATCCTGGTGTTTTCTCTGGAATTAGTTGTTTATCTCCCCCATTCTAAAGCTGACATCAAATGTACTGCCAGTTAGGATTTATAGAGTTTAATAAAGGTTTTTCTTGGGTTCATCTCAGCTGAATCTATAATAACTATTTCTCAATACAAAAGTCATCATCTTCCTTGCGCTCCGTTGAGGAGAGCCCATACATTTTCTCTTTGGTATTTAAAAGAAATAGCCAATATGAACTGTTTTCTTTTTGAAACTTTTCTTGGACAAGTATCCAATTGCATCTTCAATTTAATTTCTTCTGAAAGTAAATGTGAGTACCAATTTTTATTCTTTTTCTCTTTTGTAACTTTTCTTTTCTCTCATCTACTTTGCCTTCCTAGAAAAAAATGCTTGCTGATTCCTTCATGGTATTACACAATTTTATGACTCTTTCATGTAAAGAATGATGTATAATTTCTCAAAAACTTTATTGGGTTGAGCTAACAGCTAATGTGTAAGTAGAACGGTTCCTCTATATTAAGATCATTTTTTTGTGTTCAGTTTTCTTTGGATTTAGAGAGTGACTCCTGAATATTGGCCCAGTCCATGGTGTGGCTATGATACTGTGTTAGTTATTATTGTTTTACATCCCACACCAGCAACACAATACAACATTCACAACTGTAGCCAAGCTCTGGTCTTGTTTGGCCTTTGCTTCTATCCACTCTGATTTCTGCAAAATGATTGAGACCAAGTTTTCTGTATTTTGTCAACAATAAAGGAGAAGGCATTAATGAGGTAGAAAGTTCAGAAGCCAGAATAAACCGAGTCCTGTCCTAACTGAACACACCTTCCTGGAATGTTCCAGAGAAGGCTTGACATACATTCAGAGGACAAAGCAAGCCAGAGAGGACCACACCTGCACGTTGACTCTCTGACCCTTTTCACACCAGCACTCTGGAGTGCACCAAAGTCCAGTCTCCAAGAGGGGGCCATGTAGGAGACCACCAGCACCTCAAAGCAATCTGTGAGGGTAATGTGTCCTGGATATAGAAAAGCGTTTCCTTTTAACTAGGACTAAAATCTGAAGAATGGAAAAAAATATTGGGGATGGGAATGGGGTCACGTGTGCCCAGGTTTGAGGGATTATATGGGAGTGTGCATTTCCTTTGACTATTAACCAACATGGATGATGAGACTCAAGAAATACTTAGAACAAATTCCAACAAACTCTTTTTAGGAAAAAAACTTGGATATACCTTCAACAATCGGAACTTCCACAATGTGTCTTTGGGGCAAGGACAGGAGGTCGTGGCTGAGGCTGCACTGGACCTGGCCGCCAAGAAGGGACACTGGGTTATTCTGCAGGTATGGCCAACCCTTCTGCCCTGATGTAAGTCCACTCTGTCCCCACTCTGAGCTTCTCTGTGTCTCGTGACCCTCTCCTCCTTCTCTGTCTCCTTCACTGACTAATCTCCTCTAATCCTCCTCACTCCCCACCCTCTGCCCCCCCACACCATCACCAGCACTTCTAATTGTTCTCTTGCTCACCTGCTCCACCACTGTCTCGAAACAGCTCTACTCACAGAAGGAAGTGGATTCCGCCAATACATGCACAGGAAGTTATTATCTAGGGGAAGCCATGGTGGATATATATATATATATATATATATATATATATATATATATATATATATATATATATTTACAAGTTATCTGGAAAAATAAAACATGGAATCAGCTTGGCCTCTTCATTGGGAGCTCATGTTGGTATCTGGAAACGTGGAAATCTACTGTAGTAATTTCATGGAATAGCAAGCAGAGGGGAAGAGTACCATAAGTTGCATGTCCTCCATGCAACTTACATCAAAGCAAGGGCTTGGGAAGAATAAGTAGCTCATTCTGCTTTTCTCTGAAATCTGTCTTTTGAATATTAAGCCTCCATTGCTATGTCGGCATGATTTGTTATGGGAGTTTCCCTTTACAGAATTTCCTTAGAGAAAGCGATGCTTCTTACTAACCTTGACTAAGGTCACTGACTTAAACTGCTCAACAAAAGCCTGTGGAGTGGGAGGAGTGACACGCAGGGTAATAGGAAGGGTGAATATAATTGACAACTGCAAGCAGGGATGCTGGAGTCATTCACTTGTAGCTTATGGGTGCTGCCAACTAACAGGAACTCTGGCTCTTCCGGAATCCCATTGGACTCTCTGCTCCAATAATGTTATTATAAATAAATTCTTTGACATATTTTCATTTCAACCACCACTACTAACTCTTAACATAGCATTTTACAGAATACAAAGCCCTTTCAAATCCATTACCTTTGGTTATTTGCTGTAACTCTGAAGTATGGCAAATATTATTGTTGTTTCTTTTCCTATAGAAAACAGTTTTCAGAGACCAAATTACTGTGGTCTTAGTTCAGTGCTCAATGCTGTGAACACCAACTTCCTCAAATGTTGATTTGATAAAAAGTTGATAAAGAGCCTTTATGTGTCCATCATAATGAAATAGATTGCAATAAAGCCAAAATGACTCTTCTTACTAAAGTGAAAGGTGCATTCTGCAAAGTAGTACTAAGAAGTAAAAGTCAGTCTTGATAGGCAGACAGGAAGGAAGGAAGGAAGGAAGGAAGGAAGGAAGGAAGGAAGGAAGGAAGGAAGGAAGGAAGGAAGGAAGGAAGGAAGGAAGGAAGGAAGGAAGGAAGGAAGGAAGGAAGGAATCAGATTTGGGAGCAGAAGGCAGGATCAAAGGCCAGAAAAAGGAGTTTGGGATCAGAACAGGGACCTTTGTGAGCCTCTATCAGCAATGACTCGGTGTGTTTTAGGAAGATAAATTTGGTGGCAATTAGCAAAATGGTTTGGAGATGGGGAAAAAATGACTTAGGAAATCTAGTGTTGCGGTCAGCTTTCTAGTTGCTGAGCAGAAAGAACCCAAACAAAAGTGGCTTGTGGAGGAATGGGTTTATTTGGCTTACGGACTCAGGGGAGACTCCATCCTGGCAGGGAAAACGATGGCATGAGCAGAGGGCTGGACATCACCTCTGCCACAGCACTGCAAACAGCGGCAGGAAGGTGTGCCAAATACTGGCAAGGGGGAGCTGGCTTATAACCCCCATAAGACCGCCCCAAAAATACAGCTCCATCGAGGTTGTAAAATCCAAACTGCCATCAGCTGAGGATCGATTACCCTGAACACATTCATTTGTTTGTGGGGAACCTAGATCAAACCATGACATCTAGCTAGAAGGAGTTTAAATCAATGCCTTTCAAACTTTAATAGGGATACAAACTACTGAAGGATCTCATTAAAATGTGTTGACTCAGTAAGTCTGGGTGAGACCTAAGATTACATTTCTAACTAGCTCGCAGGTACCAGAGCAGTGCTGGTCCATGGGTCCCCTTTTGACTCTCAAACAACTCAGATATCAGGTAGTGAGGAACTGGACTTAGCATGTAGCTGTGAGACTCAAAGTGTGGTTCTTGGCATCACCTGAGACTTGGAAATGAAAATTCCCAGGCTCAATTCTAGTGATGGAGAGAGAGGCACTGGGGGAGGGCCCAGCAATCTGTGTTTAAGCCAGTCCTCCAGGGGCCTCATACAGTCAAGCTAGGGAACCTCATGAATATCAAGGAATAGGGCTCAATTGCACAGTGGTAGGAAGTCCTCATTACTAGGTACATTGGTTATTTTCTCATTGCTGGGAAAAATACTTGACCAGACCAACTTAAAGAAGGAAGGAGTTTAGTTCAGCTTACAGTTGTGAGAAATTTCATCATGGCAGGCCAAGAGCATGAAGCCCACATCACATGTCACCAGAATCAGGAAGCAGAGAGAGAGCAGAAACCACATGGGACCAGGTTGTAACACTTCAAGGCTTGCCCCTAGTGACACACTTTCTCATCAAGCTCCACCTCCTAAAGGTTCCACAACCTTCTGGAACATTGCTACCAGCTAGGGATGGAATATTCAAACCCATGAGCCTGGGTAGAGGGGAGGGCATTTTACACTTAAACCATAGGCTCCCCAATTCTTTCTATGCTGTGATTTTAAACATCTCTATTACTAGAAGGCTTTGAGTTGTCCAGTGGAAATATATATAATGGCATTGCATGTATTAAAGTGCACCTGATAGTTCTAAAGGCATAGCTAGGTGATAAGCACTTGCCCTTGCGTGTGTAAAACCATAGGTTTAATCCCAAAAAGTACATTTACGGATGATTGAGGTGCTGCTGCATTTATTTTATTGCAACTTTTCTCTCTCCTCTAGCTGCCTATCTAATTACTGCTAATGGAGTTAAGCATATATTTACACTGGGCTTGGGGGGGGGGCTTCCTTTCCACCAGAACATCCACTTGGTGGCCAAATGGCTCAGCACACTGGAGAAGAAGTTGGAGGAACTCGGCGAGGACAGCCACCCAGAGTTCAGAGTGTTCATCAGCGCCGAGCCTGCACCTTCTCCTGAGGGCCACATTATCCCTCAGGGCATCTTGGAAAACTCCATTAAGATCACCAATGAGCCCCCCACAGGCATGCATGCCAACCTGCACAAGGCCCTGGACAACTTCACTCAGGTACTTCCCAGGAGAGACAAAGAGCACCCACTCAGTACAACCCAGATCTCACCCTTCACATATACCAAGGAGAAGGTTGGGACATTCTCTGGTAAAAGGTATGGCAAAATTTTTTGCAAGTCTACTGGATGGGGAAGGATAAGTTGCTACATATCTAATTGATGAGGAATATGTATCACACGCTTATTGGCTAATCATCCTATTGTCAGCCAGGACAATCCTGATCTCCTTCAGATATTATCGCTTGCCATCTGAAGGTATCTTGAATATCAAGGGTTATTAATCCAGGTGTTGGCATGTATCATGCTAGAAGCTTAAAGTGTGGTCTCTGGACCAACAGCATCACCTGGAAGTCACGTAGCCTAACTCAGGGAGGGAAGCTTCCACGAAGATCTGAACAGCAAAACTCGTCCATTCCCTTCTTTTCCAACTTCCTTCCCAGCCCAACTCCAAAACTGACATATCATCTGATAGAGGAAAAGGGAATAATAGCAGGAGATTCAGGATGTTTTAGTTGGAAGATGTGTTACAATATACCATGCTGGTATATTGTAACACAAGTAAGCCTTGACCCAGTTCCTAGGTACATGGACCAAGTACAGACATGAAAACTTCTAAATCTTCTGACTTTTATATTCCCCACATGGGGAACATACATGCTTGAGTTTCTAGTCTGCAGCCTTCTTTATGGAGGCAATGGCTGGTTCCAAGTAGACAAGTTCTGTCCTAAAAGGCTTTCAGTTGGACAGCACTGATGCAAGCATATTAATGATGGTACTCTTAAAATGGTGAAGAGGAGAAAGTTTATGTTATGACTATCGTAGCAGTTAACCTTCTCATTGCTGGAATAAAACACCTGACCGAAAGCAGCTTATGAGAGGGAAGATTTGTTTCAGACTTCTGGTCTTGACAGGAAGCTCCATCATGGCAGAGGAAGCTAGATCACTCCCTCATACATCTGCCACAGAGAGAGGAAACAGTCTCAGCAAGCTGGCTCTGAGCATGCAATGAGCTGGACTAATCAACCCCAAGATCATCCCCAGTGACACACCTCCTCCAGCGAGGCTCCACCAGCTGGGGAACTCAGCAGGAATGTTAATCACAAACACTTCAATCTATGGGGGACATTTGCCTTCAAACCACCACCAATGGTTTATCAAGAAAAAATGCAAAGTTAGGGGACGGGGATATAACTTGTGTAGGGTGCTTACCTAGCATGGGCAAAGCTCCAGACTCTATCCCCAGTGCTGAGAAGGGAAGAAAGGGAGTGAGGAAATGGAGGGAGGAAGAAGAAAGGAGAGACAGAGGAGCATTCGGAGGTAGCTCCACCCAAGGCCCCCAGCAGCAAAGGTTCTCTGCTGTCCCACCCTGAGGGTCTTGGGCAGAGTTGGGAGAGCAGCCCAGGCTCATGCGCTATGCACCCTAATTCTCAAATGACCAAATAACCCACCTGATGGCCTCTTCTCAGCCAGCCATTGCTTCTGGGCTTCTTCCCAGCACTCCTGATGCCTGTTCTTAGTGGGAAAGATACCCTGAGGGATGCTGTGTCTTCTAGTTTTTCTGCCACAAATGATTCATTCCCCTTTAAGACCACTTTAAGATATTTATTGTTTACAACAGAGGCCTGTAATGCGTCCAGCCTGGCCCTGCAGAGCCCTGTTTTAACCAGGTGAGGGATGGATTACAGAGCTGATCTCTTTCTCATTCATGCTTCCCTGCTCGAGGGTGATTATTTTATCCTGACTTTCATGTGAAGGTATTACTGTCAGCCAGTTTGGACATTCTAATGTATGATTTCTTGTGTCTGCGCTTAAAGACATTTTTCTGCCGGATCCAGTTTTTCGAATGTGTAAGAAGTAACAAGTAAAGCCTCATCCTTTATGTCTGTGGAGAATAGCTCTATCCGGGAAGCAGTCTTTATATTCATTTCCAAGTTAGGCAATGGCTCTGCCCTTCCTACCACCTCTGACCTTGTAACAAGTATGGCACCCAGCCCAAGCACCACCGACTTCCACATGTCCAGGTAGAGGGTCTCCATAGGAAAATCAGACTGTCCAGAAGCTCATCTGTCCTGCCTCCTCTGTGGCTCCTGCCCATGTCACAAAGTCTGAGAGCAATTCCCAGAGGAAAAGCTGATGCTCCTGGGAGCCCTAAAAGCACCTTTCTTGGGCTCCAGCTGCCACATCTTGCTCCCATCTCAATAGTACTTCATGCCGAGAAAGATACTGTTGTGAATTCCAAAGAATCCAGGAGTTCTCCTCCTACCATCCCTTAACCCGGCAGCTTTTCGTATCTGTCATCACCACCACTCCCGTTAAACTCCATCAAGGACACGCTCATTGCCTTTGCCCGAACCATTTCTTGCTTCTCTTTCCATCTGATGCTTCTTTCTTCTCTTCTTCGTGGGCCTCATGCTGGTCCACCACACTCTCCTGTCCTCAGTTTCCTATCCGGCCGCTCCTGCTCATGTTGGGGGTCCAGCACCCTCCTATTGCTTCGGCTGTGACTCCCATGATCCCCCCTCTTCCAGCAGCTGATCCAGCACAGGGAGCCTGCTAAGGACTCGGAAAGCATGGCAGGAGGAAGTGGTGATGCCCTGGTAGTTCCCACCTTTCCCCTGGGGAGCAGCAAAGGAGACATCGTTTATCATTTTCATCAGCCAAGTCAGGGAACCTCATTAGCTCCACTGTGTACACAAACTTGACTCATAGACCCAACCTACTGCAACCTGGATCTAAACCATAACTCAAATGCCAAACTAAATCCAACCCTCTTGCAAGGCCTCTGCAAACCCACCTCAACCCCCTGCCTCACCTCAGGGAATTGTAATCAACAATCCTCTCACAGTAGATCAAACCCTAAGCATGGACCAGGACCAGGACCTACCATAGCCTGTCTCAGGTAAGGGAAGCTGTGTGTCATGGTGGCGAGTGACGCTTTCCTTGCAGGACACGCTGGAGATGTGTTCCCGGGAGACAGAGTTTAAGAGCATCCTCTTTGCTCTCTGTTACTTTCATGCGGTGGTGGCAGAAAGACGGAAGTTTGGTCCCCAGGGGTGGAATCGATCCTACCCCTTTAACACTGGGGACCTCACCATCTCTGTGAACGTGCTCTACAATTTCCTGGAGGCCAACACAAAGGTAAGGAAAGGGGTGCAGGCGTTGATCAGATGAGACCACTCCTGAGGAGGTGACATTCCCACACAGACAAGTGGGAAGACAAGGTGCCAACCGCAGGAGCAGCAAGAGGCTGAGAAGTACAACCAGAGCCAAGGCAGCTCAGGAACCCAAACTCTCAGTAGCCCCATGAGAGCTCACCCCAAGACCCACCAGACCGCATGTGTCCATGACATGCAAGTGGGGCTGCGGATTGGGAGGAAGAGACCCCACACTCACCTGATATCACTCTCCCCTTTAATTAGTAAGGATGCCTATGTCCCCTGGGCACACGGCTCTCTTGATATAGCTAGTCTTCTCTACTCTTTGGCCAACGCCATCTCAGAGAAGACTTAGGCTAACACGAAACTCTTCCATTTAAAGGACCGCTCACAACATTGAGGCTCCTCCAGTTTCAAGCAAAGCATTAAGAAGTCCACCAACTCTTTCTTGTGGGGAAAATGAATTGGACGTAAATACCCTGTGAAGTCCTCCTGCCTGGAGCCCCTGAGCCCTGGGAAGCCCCATAACCTCATCCTCCATTGGCTGGCTTCCCTCCCGAACTTCCACCCCAGGGATCTTATAAACTGCATTTTATTTAGTCTGAACTTTCAACGGGGACTATTAATTAATCCTGTCATTAATGGCAGAAAATTAGAAATGTATCCTGGTCCTCACTTCTCTCCATTTGGCATCCGGCCATCTAAAGGGCTTTCAGGAAGAGCCTGACTTCACTGTCCATCAACAACTCTGAAAGAGCTGGTCTATATGTGAGGGTCTGGCAGCTTGCTAACCTCACCCCCTGACGTAATTCTTCAAGCCTTTAGTGATCTCCCAAAACATGCCTAATGCTACTGGGCACTGGTGGCATAAATATTAATCTAATCCAACCCCAGAGTTGGTGTGTTCTCTTTCCTGCTCTTTTGCCCGGCTTTCAGGTGCCCTATGATGACTTGCGTTACCTGTTTGGTGAGATCATGTATGGTGGCCATATCACGGATGACTGGGACAGGAGACTCTGCAGGACCTATCTGGAGGAATTCATTAAGCCAGAGATGTTGGAAGGGGAGCTTTACCTGGCCCCAGGGTTCCTACTCCCAAACAACATGGACTATAGCAGGTATCACCAGGTGAGGTGCTAACTAGGGCATGATGGTCCCAAAGGGGCCCAGGTATTCCTCCATCTGCCCTGCAAAGCTGAGCACGCTTCATTGGAACAAGGTGTAGCCCTGAGGAAGGGGGCAGAGAAGAAAGTAATCCCTAAAAACCTGAGCTTATTTCAACGTGGCTTCTCTATCGGAAGTTTTCTCTGGTCAGCCTAAGAGGTTCAGGATTTCTAGCCTCAAATTAATAACATTGAGCCTTTAGAGATTTTGGGGGTTTTTTCAAGGTAGGGTCTCTCTAGCCCAGGCTGACCTGGAATTCACGATGTAGTCTCAAGATGGCCTCAAACTCATGGCAATCCTCCTACCTCTACCTCCTGAGTGCTGGGATTAAAGGTGTGCACCACCACGCCTGGCAAGATTTTCTTATGTTTAATGTTTGATTCAATGATTCTATTCTTTGTTCTTTTCTACGGATAACTTCTGGGGCCATTGTTTTCTTATTTTTATTCAGGATCTTGGCAAAGCCATTGCTATTGGAGAAAATATTCAGATTATAATGTAGAGAATTTTGGGTAAAGTTTGTCATTATCTTCAGAGGAAACCATCTTATAACACCATCACTCACCCTTCTGATTTTCTGTTGGCGGCTGTGGAAACAGAAGTGTGTACCCACATAAAAGAAAATAGTTCCCACAAAGACTTTTCTTCTTGTCACTTCAGTTTTTAAATTTTATTTTATATTCACATAACAAGTTATAATATTTTATCTCCTCACCCCTGCTTCTCTTCCTCCTCAGTGGGGTTATTGTATTCACTTGTGGGATCAGTCAGTCCCTGTTGGGTAGTGGGAGGGACTATGCTTCAGGGTATTCCTACCCACTCTGTGGCTCTTACAATCTTTCCACCCCCTCTTCCACAATGTCCCCTGAGCTTCGGCAGGCCTGTTGGCAGCCTGATTTAGTGTTGAATTCTTTGTAGGCTCTGGATTTCTACTTTGATTTGATTTGATTGATCACTGTGTCTGTCATAATCACCCTGGAGCTGGTTGTCAGGCCAGCAGTAAGAGAAGTATTTATGGTGAAGCTTCCTGTGTAACTGCTCCTGGTAGAGATGGAGAGAAGTTGGCTAGCTTCTTATCTTATTGATGGCTCTCGGTACTCCAGGATTTTACAGGTCTCTGTGACCTGTAAAATAAAACAAATTCTTCAACCAAGAGTGAAAGAAGTTCTGGTTAGGGGGTATGCGAAGTTATGTGAGATATTTTTGGGGGTGTAAGCCCACTCTTCTTCAGAGAGCAGTGGGGGCTTGTCTCCGAAGCCTTAGTTGCCTGACCATGGGATCCTGACTTGGTTTACAAGACTCAGTATAAGTTCTCTCCCACTGAGCATGTCCAAGCAGAGAACAGAACTGCTGGTTACCTACAGAGGCTGCATGCCACTCTGGCACAAGTGCATATTCCTGTCCAGCTGGTTGATTGCGTAGTCTGCAGGGTCCCCTGCTTATTCATAGCATTGGTTGTCACTTCAGTTTTTCATGAACTAATACTATAGTTATTTTTTGTTTGTTGGTTTGGTTTGGTTTTTCAAGGTAGGGTCTTGTTCTAGCCCAGGCTGACCTAGAATTCACTATGTAGTCTCAGGCTGGCCTCAAACTCACTACTTCAGCCTCCTGGGTGCTGGGTTTGAAAGCTTACTACAGTTAATTTTAAAGCAACCCACTCTACCTATTTAACATCACAGGGAATATATACTGGAACATATTTTTAAATATATATATATATATTTAAAAATGATTGTTAGACTTTTAAACATGATTCAATGAACTAAAACTTACCAAAGTTTACATCAAATTTAACATTGGTAATAATGTTAACTATAATTTTTTTTTAATTTATAAAGCCCGAAAGGGGGCTCAGGGTTTCCCAAAGAGCAAAAGGAGTTTCTTGATTTTTAAAAGTTTCAGATAAGGGGAAAGGTTCCATTCCATATTACTCCGCCTACATGATAGGAACCAAAGAGATACCAAACAGAAGGAACCCAAAGCCATAGCTCAGAGACCCTGTGATTCCCTGGCAA
Source organism: Zapus hudsonius (assembly GCA_004024765.1). NCBI lineage: Eukaryota > Metazoa > Chordata > Mammalia > Rodentia > Dipodidae > Zapus > Zapus hudsonius. The sequence continues at coordinate 287,860 of PVHP010000010.1, read as the reverse complement.
CAGGGGACAGGCCTTGCTCCCCAACTTAGAAGAAATATTCCTTCTAAGTGTTACTGTCATAAAAATCATTTGGTCTAGAAAAGTTATAGCTATGACAAGAAATTAAAAACAATAGACCCTTTATAAGAAAAATAAGGGATTTTTAACTACCTTGAAAGGTTTGGCCAATAATAATGATGCAAGATCGCCCCCTAGTGTCCGTGGAACAGTTAACCTGCTGGAGCGGGCGGACAGCACAGGAGTCCTATGGAGGTCTGATCCTAGGATCCAGCAGGAACAAGGTTGCACATTTCCAGGTGACTGAGGCAGACTTCCTCTTCCTCATACCTTCTGCTAGTCTGTCAGGTCACAGATGTCATAAGACACCTGCCAAAGTCCCAGGAAGGGACTGAGTACTGGAAGAAATGCAAAGCTAGCCATGCAAATTTGCCTTAAAGGAATAAGCTATATTTACTTAGTCTAGTTGTTAGCAACACTAAGAATTCATCTCGGCCACATTAAGTAAGGCCTTAATTTGGGAGACATTTGCCCACCATCATAAAAGGAACTGTGATGTACACAAAACACTCAGCGAAGAAAGTGACCCATATCAACTGGGCAAGAGTAACCAGAGGTGTGTTGTCTGGGTGGTATGTGGTTTTAAAATGTTTAAGTCTCAATGCTTTTTACTAGTGATAGCCAAGCTCACGGCTTTCCCACAACCTAAAAACATACTTATTTTCTATGCACAGTCCAATGTGTGTGTTTAAGTTGGTCACCAATGGGAGAGGCAGAGCAACAGTGGGAGAGTCAGTTGGTTTGACGGAGGTAGCTGAGGTGGCCATCCTTTTAGAATTACAGCTTTCTGAGGACAGTTGAAGCTGGTGGCATGGTGCTCAAAGCCAGAGAGAGAAAGACTCCAGAAATCTGGCAAGGAAGGAGTTAATACACTGTGAAGGAACATGACAGGGCCACAGAAGCCATAAAGAGAACAAAGGGCGTTTCTTGCTTTTTAAAAGTTCTGGATAAGGGGAAAGGTTCTACTCCATGTTCCTCAGCCTACATGGTAGGAGCTACAGGGATACTAGACAGGACCGTAAGCCATCGATCGGGGCCCTGCATTGTCCTCACTCCCACACTTGGCCTTAGACTCAGGCAGCAGAAGATCATAAAGTGACTGCGTCGGTGTTCTAAACGTTAACCTGGTTTAGGGAAACAGAGGGAAGAGAAAACTAAAAGGAAGAGGATAGGATGTAAAAATAGCCCAAGTGAAAATATCAGAGAGATAATCATGTTTCGGAAAATGTTTGAGAAGATGTGACAGCTCCAGGGTGTATCAGGAGCAGGGCAAGGATCAGGACTGGGCATGGTGGGTCATGGTGACAGCTGGAGATGAAGTTGGATAATATCAGACCTGCCCCCAAGACATGTGAGGATAGTTAACATGGGGTTTCTGGGGAACTTCATGGGAAGACACCAAGAACGGGCTAAGGAAAGCCTGGGCAGAGTGCTGAAGTCCATCTACCACAGGGTGGGGCAGTGACCCATGGAGGACCTCGCAGACGCTGAGCCCATGTAGGAGATGAGAGTCATATGTTGATTCTTGTTTCAGTACATTGACACTGAGCTGCCCCCAGAGTCACCCTACCTCTACGGCCTCCACCCGAATGCTGAGATAGGTTTCCTGACCCAGACATCGGAGAAGCTCTTCCGCACAGTACTGGAGCTGCAGCCTCAGGGCCGCCAAGCTGGGGAGGGAGCTGGTACCACGAGAGAAGAAAAGGTACGGAGTGGGGATTTCCAAGACTGTAAGCTGCCATTCTCTTCCTGCTGGCAACACCGGTGGTATGTGGTCTGGATGACGTACAGCTTGAGATGCTGAGCCTTGACCTTCACCTGGTCACGTCAAAATCCTGACCTCTACCTTGAGATGCTGGTCCTTCACCTCCATCCGGTCACATCATAACTCTGACCTCTAGAGGTTCAATCACGGCTTGGTAATCCACCCAAAGTCAGTTTTTACTGTTTTGTTGTTGTTGTTGTTTTCTGAAATGAGAAAAGACCAAATCTGTGTAATGGTGGTTTGGGAACCTTGAAACTGACTTCAGGATTCCTTGGCTACAGAACTTCTAACCACCCTCACCCTCAGTCTGCCAACTGGGCACTGTTAGAATAATCATGCTTCTCTTCTTGAAAGGCCTTCTTCTCTTGATGTGAATGACTTTCCACCTGAACATCTCCAAACACACAAAGTGCTTCTAAGTACAGGGCCCCAAAGCTTCATGAAGGTGGAGAGCAGTTATGGAGTAAGAGGTAAACGAGGGTGAAGAATGGTTTGAGGACAACAAAAGGCAATGTGAGGGTCTGTCCCCAATGGTGAGGACAGAAGAATGGACCACCAGAGTGAAACCTCATGATGATATCTTTCCTCAAAGTATCGACTTCCAAGAGACATACAGCCACCAACCCACACACCTCCCTGCCTAGATCCCTTTAATCACAGACACTGTTAGGTTCACAGTTGGGGAGGGACAGCCTTGGAAGGAAAGGGTTAAAAAGCCTGGGTGCTTCTCAAACTGTGATACTGGGGAAGTGAGTTCAAGAAAGCAACCTGTTGCTAACAGAAGGCCCTGGGCTTTTGTTTAAAGATTTGGAGTAATATCATCCAAACAGAAGTTACCAAGCTTTAGTGTGTTCAAAAATGTGCTAAAGAGCTTGAAATGATGATTCTCGTGGGGGTAGATGTGGTTCAGCAGTAGAGTACTTGCCTGGCATGCTCAAGACCTCTGAGTCCAACCCTCAGTACCAGAGGAATTCTGAGAGAGGTCTAAGGTTTACTTTTCCATCTCTGCAACCAAAATGCCTGGCAAAAACACCTTAGGGGAAGAAGGTTTTTCTTGGCTCATGGTTTCAGAGGGATTTCCAGCCATCGTGACGTGGAAGGCAGTGCAGAGCTGCTCCAACCACGGTGGCAGAGGCAGGAGGCAGCATAGCCTTCAAAAGACAGAGACCATGGCCAAAAGCAGGGGCCAGTATAGCCTCCAAATGCCTGTCCCCAGTGACTTAATTCAGGGCCCTCCTCCTAAGGCTCACGACCTTTAAAACAGCGCCAAAAGCTGGGGACAGTGTTTAAAACATGAGACTATGGAAGACATTTCAGTTTCAAAATACAATGTGGAGTTAGGCCTAGGGATGGACACTCTAGAGACTTTGAAGTAGGTGAGCCTACTACTCAGCCTCTCCCAACATTCCATATCAGTGATGTGATTCTAGAATAAAGGTAAGCATCGAAGCCACCCAGAAAGCAAAATGCCCTCAGCTCTAATAGTAAACACAGCTGGAACTATATAAAGTCATAGACTTGGGATTCTTGAGACAAGGTTAAGTGTGTGTGTGTGTTTGTGTGTGATCTGAGCTGTGATTACACCCATGTATGACACCACTGTGGAATGACATACATGCAGGGTGCAGCGTGCCGACACTCAGCCATGCAGCTGTTTTGTAGATGTTCTTGTGAACTCTTCTCCTTATCCTCCATGCAGCAGGTGGTCAGGAGAAGGACCATTGAGCAGGTGTGGTGTTGGGTGGTCAAGGACCTGGAGCTTGACCTCTCATCCACACTTACAAGATCCAGGCACAAATCTATTCCACACCCACATCTCAGACATAAGGAGACACTGGGGAGTTTAGTGTGTGGCTGATCGTTATGTGAATAGGGAAAGAAGAGGGGCTGATAGTTGGGAGAGTTGAGGAAAAGGTAGCTAGCAGTCTGCCACACTCTTTACCAAGCACGGGTTTCTTTCTAGGACACCACGGTTCATTGGACGACCTGATGCTGGGCTGCGGCTTGGCCTCCAGTGTTCGCCTTGGGCAGGTGACTCTAACAACCATCTGCATGCCTCTACTAAGGCTGCCATAGCAACACAGCATGTGCTGGGTAGCTTAGGTAGAAGTTCACGTTCTCATACATCTAACAGTTAGAATCCCAAGTTAAGGTGTAGGTGGGTCCAGTTTCTTCTAAGCTTCTCTTCTTTGCTTACAGTGGTCACCTCCTCACTGTGTCCTCAAGTGTCCTGTGCTGTTGAGGTGTCTTTCACATGTAGCCTAATCTCTCTTTCATATAGGACACCAGTAAGATTGGACTGCAGCCCCCCAAATGGCTTCATCTTAACTTACTCTCCTCCTTCAAGTCCCTGCCTACAAACCAGCCATCTTCTGAGAGAAGACTGGGGCTTTAGCATATGAATTTAGGGAGCACACGGGTCAGCCCACAGCACTTTGGCTTCAGTGGCTCTTCCCTTGGATGCAAGCTTCCTTCTTTAGTGATGAGGCGATCTGTCTTCCTCCAGTCCTGGATGTCTTTGTGCTGAACAACCATTTAGAGAAAAGTCAAACAGGTTCGCTCGCTTCTTTGACAAAAGTGTATTTCAGATGGCTCAAATATTTAAATGCAAAACATGAAACCACACAAGCACTGGAAGATAGCTTGGATGGATGCTTTTATGATTTTACAAAGAGGAAGGCCTTTTGCAGTTTTTAAAAGCTCAATCTGTGAAGAAAAAGATTGACGAATGCAATGACCTAAAAACTTTGAAACCCCCCCAGAGCAAGATTTAGCCCAACTAAATGAAAGCCAACGAGCAGCACTGCCTGGCAGCACAGACCCTTAGCAGCAGGAAGAGTTGCTGATAGTTTTCATAATGTGGGAAAAGACGAGGAGAGAGGAGGATGAGCACAAGGAAATGCACGTGATAAATACAAATGACCATAGGAATAGTGAGACGTTGTCAGTGTTGTTCAGACCTAAAAGAAACAAAACACCACTTATGAAAATATGTGGTGCTGAGATATGGGCAGATAGGCACTCTCAGAGCTGGGAGATGGCACAGTCAGTAAAGTGCTTGCTTTAAAAGCATTAGGACCTCGGTTCAAGCCCCAATACCACATAAAGGGCTGGGCCTAGCAGCGCGCACTTGTGATCCCAGGGGTAGGGAGGCAAAGACAGGAGGATCCCTGGGGCTTTTTGGCTAGCCAGTCTAGCTAATCAGGTGAACTCCAAGTTCACTGAGAGACTGTCTCAAAACTAAAGTGAACAGTGCTTGGGGAAGACCCCAAACATCAGCTTGTGGCCTCCACATGCATACCTACACACAGGTGAACAGGTGAACGTGTATACACATATATACCCCACACACACATAGAGAGAAGGGGGAGGGCTGGGGAGATAACAAGAACACCTGCTGTATAAGCATGAGAGACTGAGAGGGCCCAAGATGGCCTGACTTCAACCCCCAGCACCTCTGTAAACAGCTATGTATGGCCACGCACCCCTATAACCCTAGTCCTGTGGAGTCTGGAGACAAGAGAAACACCGGGAATTGCTGGTCAATCAGTCTAGCAAAAAATGACAGCTCTGAATTCAGTGAGTCTCCATCTCAAGAAAATAAGGTAGACTGAATGTTCTCCTCTAACCTCTGCATGCATGCACACGGGGTATGTACATGTGTACACACATATGCAGAGACTCCACACACACCAGGAAGAGAAACGGGAAATGGACATTTTTGTCTGTGTTGATGAAATTTAATTTATATATCTATTTAGATATCTAGATTCAAAATGTTCATATTTTTAATTTACAATTGTATTTCTAAGAATCAGCCCATGGAAACCCTCAAAAGTGTACAAATTTTATTATCATATTTACATTTATTTATTTCAGAACTTTTACGGTAGTAGAAGTGTTGAACAGACCAAATATCAATAGGAGAATGACAATAAGTTATGTTACATCAAAAGGTGAAATAATACACACTTTAAAAGGATACAACAAATCCATATGTAGCAACAAAGATATGTAGTCGAGATTTGTGAGGTCAGCTTTGTAGCTCAGTGGTAGAGTGCTTGCCTAGCAGACATAAAACCCTGGGTTGAATCGCCAAAACCAAAGGGGAAAGTTCATTGTAATATGGAATAAAACAAGCTCAAAAAGCTCTTTAGTATGATTTTATGAGAGAGAGGCTGGTTGGCATGCTGGATGGATGGTAATCTGTGAATAATGCTAAGTGAATGGCGAGTGGATGGATAATGGTTGAAAAGGTCATGTACACTGAAGGAAACCTACAAAGAGACTATAAACCAAACATTCTTCGTTTAATAGTGCCCCCTCCCCAAATACATGTGCTTTGTCAGAAGTCAAGATTATACAAGGGGTTTGCTTTTAAACATATGTATCTGTAATGTTTAGATTTTTCTCATAAATGTGTACTAATTTTCTATAAAGGAAAAAACAGGTGTTAATTTGTGGAGGTGAAGTAGACTATATCCCACGGAACCCACCCCTCCCATCGGAAGGACCCCTGGGTTCCCTGAACAAGAGAGCCCTGCCATGTCTCTGACTGGCTTACTCCCCATCTATCCACCAGCTTCCTTATTGCCTGATCAGAGAGACAGGAAGGAACCCTGTGTCCCCACGTTCTGTGTATTTTGGAACAATGTCTTCAGACTATCTTTTCATCTCTTTGTGAGTCACATCCAAATGTCAGCTCATTGATATCAGACTATTTCTTGAAATTCCAGTGCAGAGACAGAAATAAGTTATAAATTTATTCATTTGTCTTGTATCCTGGCAGCAGCTTTCAGATACCATTAAACTTCTGCTCAACTTTTTGCTGACAGCAACCAGAGGCCCATTCACCATGGGATAATGGGCTCTGGACTTCTTTTGTCTAATATCAGCTCTTTCTTGGAGACTGTATTGTGTGTGTTAGCAAAATAAGGCCCTGTGAATATTAACCATCTTTTACACTTATACCGCTTCTGGATGCCACCACAACCATTGGCTCATTGATTTGATCTTTGCTGCAGTCAGGTCCTCATTGCTGGGACAAACATCCAGCCAGACACAGCTTACAGGAGGAAGGGGTTTATTTCAGACTTACAAAATCCAGGGGAACACTATCAATGGTGGAAGAAGCTGGCTCACTTTCATAGATCCAAGCAGAGAGATGTTCAATCTGATCCCCACACACCTTGCAGGGCTAGATTGAAGAGCCACCCCCAAACACACCTTAGGGATGGATTGCAGGACCCACTCCTAGTGACATGCCTCCTTGTAGCAGGGGCTCAGGTAGGAAGTTTAATCAAAAATTACTGAGTCTATGGTGCCAGACATACAAACTATCACATTCAAGCTACCACAATTTTCATGCCAACCCTGGGAGGTGAGCGAGAGCAGCCAGATGAGAAGGGCGTACTTGAGAATGTTTAGGGATGAAAAGGCCTCAGTGATTTGCTCGCATTCTTGTGAGGACTGTATTAACTATGACGGGGCTCTTTGGTTGTAAGCAACAGACACCGATCTAGGTCAACTAAGCATATTAGTGCTCACCCTACCAAATGAGTCAAAGGAAGAGAAGGGCATTATATCCAAGGCCCCTGAGAAAAAGAAAAAGTAGACAGCCTTTCAGGACCCAACCATTCTCCCACTGGCTCCCTGGTCCAAAGAATATCTAATCAGTTTGACTTGGGTTAAGAAAAACTATGTCCAGTGACTGTCCCCAGAAAGACAGGGAAGAGGTCATTTCCCAAAGGAGCCAGAGATCTGCTCCTGGAACAAGATAGAGGTGATGAGCAAACCCAGACAGGCACTGCTAGCCTCTGGCTCAGATCTGAGCACTCCAGGAGGGGCTCGCACACGCTCCCTGACTGCCACCCCTCCCTTTCTCCAAGCCAGCTGGCCATATGACCATATTATCTGTATGCTCCATCTTTCTTTCTCTGCTGATGGACCTCCTGGGCTTACTCATTTTTTTCAAAATGGCAGACTCTACCTCCTAGTGATTGCCCTGAAACAACCCAGAATCTCTCCACCTAAGTTCCAATTTTCCAGAAGAGAGACCCTGGTTGTTCTATGTCCCCTGATCTAATTAGCTGACAGTTCATGTGGGAAAAGGAATTATGGCCAGAAGAGGTTTAAGTGATAGATGGCCATGCCTCTTCTAGAACTCAAGGATAGAAGCCACAGTACTGTGTATCTCTCTCTCTCTCTCTCTCTCTCTCTCTCTCTCTCTCTCTCTCTCTCTCTCTCTCTCTCTCTCTCTCTCTGTGTGTGTGTGTGTGTATACCTCTTCACAGGAACAAAAGTCCACAATGCTTGAATCCCTTATGTCTAATGGCATAGTATTTGTATTTAACTTATACATACTTTTTGCATATTTTTTACAATGCTAAGGATTAAACCCAGGGCCTCATGCTTGCTAGACAAGTGTTTTGTATTGAGCTAGACCACCAGCCCTTTTGTACACCTTACACCATTCCTAGACCAGTTAAAATACTTAACACCATGTACATAGTTGTTACACAGAGTTGTTTAGGGAGGACCTGTCGAGTACAAATGAGATATACACGTATGTGTGTTGGTCTACGGTTGACTGGATCTGAAGGTACAGAAAGCACAGGCTGTGTCTCTGCACATGCGTGCGTGCGCGCGCAGGCTCTCTCTCTCTCTCTCTCTCTCTCTCTCTCTCTCTCTCTCTCTCTCTCTCTCATTGTTGCTTACCATTTTAGGCCAAAGCCTACTGATGGCTTTCTAGTTTGATTTCCACAGCGAACTGAGTTAGCCTCTGAGTTTTTCAACCGCAATTCTTGGGAAGGAATCTGTGTTCATCTTTTTAATTTGGTCGCCTGAGCCTCAGGAAGCTGGCCGGCCTGTAGAGCAAACTCTCTTGAAGTCAGCCTTCCACCCTGGCCAAGAGTTCAGAGGATGACGAGGAAGAGGGCAGCAGGTGACCTTCTAGTGTCCCTCCCATGGCACTGAGAAGTCCCTGAGAAGTAGAGCCACGCCCTTCTTAAGCCTGTTTTGGTTCTTGTTTTTATTTTGCTGTGGAGCAGGTCAAGGCCCTTCTGGAAGACATCCTGGAGCGGGTGACAGATGAGTTTAACATCCAAGATCTAATGGGCAAAGTGGAGGTGCGCACCCCCTACACCGTCGTAGCCTTGCAGGAGTGTGAGCGCATGAACGTCCTCACCAGAGAGATCCAGCGCTCACTGAGGGAGCTCCAGCTGGGCTTAAAGGTGAGTGAGGCTGTGGGAGGGACACAGCTGGACCCCAGAGGGACAGGAGGACATGGAGGGGGATGGAGGACAGTTATCCTGTAGCAATGTTGAATGCCCAGAAGGCATCACTCCACAGAGCCAGAATCTGAAGATGTGTGAAAGGACCAACGTACCATTCAAACCTTCACACTTCTCTTCAGAGGACTCCAACAAGTCTACATTGACAGGTTGGCTAATATAATCCCAGTGGGGCTCTGTGGTAGGAAGCTTTCTTACCATTCATAAGGTCCTGGTTTGAATCCCAGCATCTCAAAGAAAGAGAACTGTAATTTAAAGAGAAAATGACAGTAGCTGACAGCGAAAGCTCAGCCAAGCCCAGGTGTCCATGTCTGTGTAGACAACATAATTGTGAATTTTCCACACGTACACACGCAGGAACTGTGAAACAGAGTACGAAATCTATCTAGGTTTTTTTTTTCATCTTTTAAGTTGCTTTTTCACCTAATTTGAGTGGAGAGAAATAAAAAGGAAGACAAGCCAGAAACCTGCTGTTGAGGGCTGACAGTGTTTGCAGATGCTCCCAAGTTCACACCAATCTATGATCAAATGAAATAAGAAACTTCATGCTACAATCTCAAATGAAAACCAGCCATGGCCTGCCATATTCCTGCATCTTCCTCCCTGGGGAAGGAAGTATTTAGTACAATCTCTGCAAATGTAGCTTGTTGAATCCATGCAATTTGATGAAGTCTGTTTAGCTGGCAGTTTGACTTCCAACTCACTCACTCATTTTTCTTCTGAGATCCTTCACTGAGGTTCTGTGTCATGAATCACAAAGGGCACCTGGGCAGCAACAGGGAGGGTGGTGAAGTTTCTCTTCTTTCAGTTCCGTTCACACGATGTTGATTGATGAGCTCACTGGGCAAGTCTCAGCGCTCCATGCAGGAGGATGTGAAGGAGGCTGAAAGTGGAGCTTTTCCTTCCAGGACAGTCTTGGGGAAACCAACACAAAGACAGACCATAATACAAGGAAGGATTCATAGAGAGAAGCTGGGGGAAAGGAGAAACATGCCTGTGAGCTAAGGAAAGGCCTCAAAAAATAAAAAGGAAAATCAAAGGGCCTTTGAGGATAGGTACACTGGGGTAGTTGAAGCAAGGAGAGGGGCTTCCAGAGTCAAAGCGGAGACACAGAGCCTGCTCTAAGAGTTGGCTTTATTTTCAGGGAGCCAAGGGGAGCAATGGTAATAGGAATATGGCAACCTTCCAGAAGGTGATGGAACAGTAACCCTGAAGTAATCAGGACCCTGTGTGACCTGAAGGATGGAACGTTTACCATCTAGAATGTTGTCAGAAAACCTAGTGGTTTTGTTACTTTTCCCATTGCTGCAACAAAATGGCTGACAAAAGCAACTTAAGGCAGGGCTTATTTTGGCCTGCAGGTCAAGGGTGGCATCATGGTGGGGAAGGTATGGCAGGAGATGTATGAATCAGCTGGTCACACAGCACCCATGGTGAGGAAGCAGAGAGAGATGAGTGCTGGTATTTAGCTTGCTTTTTCCTTTTTATTTAGTCTAGGACCCCTCCCAACCTATACCACAGTTAGAATGGGTCTTTCCAACTCAACCCAATTTAGAAACTCCTCACAGAGGTGATTCTAGATCCTGCCAAGTTTCCAAACAATACTTCCCATCACAAGTCCACACTTTGTCAACCTGACACCAAAACATCACTGTTGAGCTATAACCTTCCATGCCTTGTCCCCATAGGCTATGGCCATCTCCCAATGCAAACGCATTCAGGTCCACTTAAAAAGGCCCCGTACTCCAGCTGACATTTCTAACACTTCTAAGACTCAGGCAATCTCCTCTTTTAATGTTATTTATTTGGAAGGAAAGAGGGGGGATGGAGAGAGGGACAGAAAGACAAAGGGCAAATGGGTGATCCAGAGCCTCTTACCACACTGCAAACAAACTCCAGATGCATGAGCTACTTTGTGCACTTTTCCAGCTTTATGTGAACACTGGGGAATTGAACCTGGTTGGCAGGCCTTGTAAGCAAGTGACTTCAACCACTGAGCCAACTCCATAGCCCACTCAGGCAACCTCTTGTGAGTCCCTTATAACCTCAAAAAACAAGTCACATACTTCAAACACAGAGTAAACATTTCTGTTCCAAAGGGGAGGAATGGAACAAAACAAGGAATGATAACAAACCCAGTAGGGCAAACATCGTATTCTGCAGCAACTTGTCAGACATCTGGAACTTAGATGGAATGGTCCAGGCTCCAAAGGGCATAGGTTAGCCCCACCCTTCTAGCTCTGCCATGTGCAGCATACAGAGCCTCTCTCTTGGATGAGGTTCACTTGGTACACGCAGCTTTTCTCAGCAGATGTCCCATAATCCTGGTGTCTCTAGCATGCTAGTGTCTCCATGGCAACTTAAGCTCCACCTTTCCAGTTTCATGCACTGCACCTTGAGGAATCCAACCCTGCCACACCTTGCCTGGCCTCAGGAGCCTTCTGGAACCTTGGCACAAACCTCCTGTGGGATCTATCATGCCAGTAAAACCAGTGCCATATGGACAAGGCTGTCAAGTTCTGTTGCCAGCTTGAGGTGGAGCCTGGCCCCTTGGACCACCTTGCATTGGCTTCTATGTGCCTTCCAAGGTCATCTGGAGGAACACTTCCCCAGACAGCTAGGTTTGAGCAGGAAACCCCTTCATTGGCATTCTCAGACTCTCCTTTAATGTGGATTTGGATTTTCACAAGATGGAGCCTATAAAGGGTCATCTTATCCTCAGGGCACCTTTTCTATTGTCCCAGACCAGTGTAGGGGTTTCTCTTTAACGGTACTGATCTCTGTAACAATTACAGCTGCTTTCTCTTCACCTGCCCTAACTCCTTCTTCATCCCCTTCTCCTGCCAAACAGCACATTTTCATATCTCTCTGCTCCATTTGCTGTTCTCTCTCTCTCTCTCTCGCTCTCGCTCTTGCTCTCTCTTTCTCTCTCAGAGCAGTGAGCAGTAATGACATAGCCTGCATGCTATTCTGTCTTCAGACTTCATCTAGGAAACAAATTAGTCTATTATTTTTTAATTCTGACTCATTCAAGTTCTCAGGAAACAGGTAGACTACAGCCAGATTCTTTGCCATAAAACATGAACTTCCTGGACAGGAGACCATGTCTACCCACAAGAACCTAGCTGCACTCTGGCTCTCAGGACTTTGAGAGCTCAGAGTACATAAAAGTGGTAGGGGAAGGGTCAGAGGTCACCTGTGGAAGGTCAGCTGGCCACAAACATATTCCCACGAGAGGACTGCCTTGGAAATATACCAGTCAGACGTCCGGCTCTCAGCCTTCCAAAATAAGAAACCAGGTCCTCTGAGTATCCCAGAGCTAGCTAAGCAGTGTTTGGACTCCCACTAGACAAAAAAAAAATGCATAAAAGCCTGTCTATAAAACCTCCAAAAGCTGATTTAGTCTTTCCTAGTGTGGAGGGGAGCTGACTCACTCAAGATGGTATGTGTATCTGTGATGGAGGAAATACCTGGCATTGTCACCAAACCATGTTCTGTGGATTGAATACCTCTGTGGCTACATGACCACATGCCCAGCTCCCAGACGGAGGTTCTTGGCCACACCCATCTGCCCTAGGGTGTTGAGTCCTTAGAATTGGACTGGAGCCTATGAGCCTAGCTTCTGACAAGTGCCCTGACTTGAAGGCATTCAGGCAAAATAAGCTTTTGGGTCTGTATTGTACCAAAGGAAGGTGATGAAAGCATTTATTTATAGGGATGAATAAAGTGGCTAAGGGCAAAGACAACTGACCTTCATACCCAGGAAAAGGTGCCACGCAGACTGTACTTCTAAAGTTTCCCCTGCAGTGAGGAAACCAAGGAAGCACGCCACAGCCCCAGAAATGCACTCTTGCCTAGTGGACTTGAAGTTGGCATTTTTGTTGACTCAAACTGTGAGCAAGGAAGTAGTGCAGATAAGAATCTGTGTTACATGGATCCAGGCGAGAGAAAACTGGGAAAGCAGGCTTAAACAACTATAAACCGGTTTTTCCTTATTGTACCATGATTTTTTTAAAGGGCCTTCCTGGACACCTATCCTGCTTCCAGGAAGCAACATTTCAGGAAGCAGACGTTTGTGTTTTATTTGCTTGTTTTTTTCTGAGCATTTTTCAGGAGAGGCGGGCCTGGAATCTGCAGGTGCTGTCTTGCTCTCTCCCATGGCACTGGGGACAGGAGGGGGGATGTGAGGGAGGCAGGGTAGGGTTTTGAGGTTTTCTCTTGTTGCTCAGCCTCCAAAAATCAATCCTTTCCCATCAAATTACAGTAGTTCACAGTATGTTCATGTACTAAAGTTCTCGATAAAAAGTGTAAAATAACAAAAAAAGTCAATCCTTCTACTTCTTCTGTTCAAGCTAATACATGAGCTCTTAACCAAACTACAAGGTGTCTTCTTTTCCTCAATTCTGGAAAACCTAAAATGAACTGGAAAAACCCAAGGGGCCATACATACAGTCTTTAAGTTTCCACTGCTTGCAATTCAATTAGTGTCAAAATAAATTATAATATAAGCAGATATGAGAAACTGTTAAGGAAGCCATTTTCTGTTCTTCTGCTATCAAAATGAATTTAGACTTCTGAAAAGTTTTAAAAATTAGTCTTGCATTTAAGGACAATTGAGTCTTTTTTAGAACAGCTTTTAAGCTCAAAGCCACACTGAGAAGAAGGTGAAGGGGTCTCATGTGGCCGCTGTCCACCACACAAACTACTCCTCCTACCTTGCTTTACCAGAGTCCAGAGTTCACATCAGAACTCACGGGGTGTTGTCCTGTCCCAGGGTTTAGACACATAGATCACAACACATCTCCACGATCCCTGTGTCATGGAGTAGTTATTTTCATCTCTTCTTTAGCACATCATTTCCTCTTATAACAAAATGCAGTAGTTTCTGTGGCTTTGCTGAGGCCTGGTGACACAGAGTAAGCTACAAGAAGAGGGACAGTAGCTACAGGGGCATCAGATGTGGCTAATGAAACTTCAGAAGTGAGTTTTTCTTTTGCTGTGCTGTGCTGGGGATGGAAGCCAGGACCTCTTGCATGCTGGGCAAGCACTCCACCACTGAGATATTGGATTCCTAGCCCTGCGAACCTAAAATAAGTACATGTGGCTCATGGCTCTCATACACTTAGTGGTCCTCATCTGTAATGGGCACAGCAACGGAAGGCCAGGTGAAGGGCTGAGGACTCGCCTTGTAGCTATGTCTGCTAAAGAAAGTGTGGAGTAGTTTCCTCACAAAGCACAGTGCTTCATCCTGTTGCTCAAGTCCTCTTTCCTAAATGACTTGTGACTCTCAGAAGTTTTGTTTTGTTCTTGAACTCCCATGGTACTGGGGGTAAAACCCATGGCCTGGCACATCCTGGGCAAGTGCGTACCACTGAGATACATCTCCAGCTCTTGAAGATCATTTCTCTTATGTTCACTGCAGGTACTGCTCTCATTGACCACTTTCCTGATTCTCTTCTCCTGGCTGCCTTAGCGTGGGCTGCTTTAACAGAATAATACAGATTGTTAGCGTAAACAACAGCAGTTCATTTATCAAGTTCTGGAAGCCTGATGTTCAGACACTGGTGTGTTCACTTTCTGGCGAGGGCTCTCTTCTCTGCTTACAGATGGCACCTTTTCTCTGTCCTCAAACGGCACGGATAAAGAAAGGGGTGGAGGGGATTTCTTCCTCTTCTTCTGTGGCTACTGTTCTATCAGATCAGCACTTCACTCTTGAGTCCTCATTTACCCAGAATCACCCCTGTGCAGGTCTTCTTCTAAGGCACTCACATGGAGGGAAGATGACGCTTCAACTTGAACATGCAGTCCAGTCCTTAGGAAGTCTCTCTCACCTGTCAACCTAGAGGTGAGGGCTGCCTCCTCATGGAGAAGTTAATTTGCTTGAGTTGTTGGAACCTCTCGTAACAAGGCTCAGAAATTCCCCCAAACCCCAACTCAGGACATGTGTACTGTCCAGGCCATGTGGGGCAGCAGTGTATTGGGGCAGATATGAAGTGGCCACAGAGGGCAGGATGTGAGGGACCAGTGTGGTGGTTTGATTCAGGTGTCCCCCATAAACTTAATTTGTTCTGAATACTTGAACCACAGCTGATGGCAGTGTGGGTATTGGAACCTTGTTGGAGCTGTGTTGTTGAGTTGGGTTTATGGGGGTTATAAGCCAGCTTCCCCTTGCCAGTGTTTGGCACACCTTCCTGTCACTGTTTGACACACCTTCCTGCCACTGTTTGCAGTGCTGTGGCAGAGGTGATGCTCCCCCTCTGCTCATGCTGTCATTTTCCCTGCCATCATGGAGCTTCCCCTCAAGTCTGTAAGCCAAAATAAGCCATCCACAAGCTGCTTTTGGTTGGGTTCTCTGCACAGCAATGATTCGCTGACTACAACAACCAGCCTAAGGTCAGCCTTGTAAAGCACACACAGCAACGAGACCATCGCTATGGCACCTATCACTAGAATCTCCCACTCAAGCCAGAGCACACTGAGGTGAGGCTTTCCAGTGACTTCTGCCTCCTTATTCTCTCCAACTCTTGGTCTTCAGGGTGAGCTGACTATGACCAGCGACATGGAAAACTTACAGACTGCCCTGCACCTGGACACAGTGCCTGAGCCATGGGCTAGGCGAGCCTACCCTTCCACGGCAGGCCTGGCACTCTGGTTTCTGGACCTCCTCAACAGAATCAAGGAGCTGGAGGCATGGACAGGTGACTTCACTATGCCCTCCACCGTCTGGCTGACAGGCTTCTTCAACCCACAGTCCTTCCTGACAGCCATCATGCAGTCCATGGCACGCAAGAATGAATGGCCACTGGACCAGATGGCCTTGCAATGTGACGTGACCAAGAAGAACAGAGAGGAGCTTGGGAGTCCTCCTCGAGAGGGGGCCTACATCCATGGCCTCTTCATGGAAGGTGCCCGCTGGGACACACAGGTACGGATGCTAAGTGAGATACTTTTAATTTTTTTTTTTTTGTTATTGTTGTTTGTTTTTCAGGACAGGGTCTCACTCTAGCCCAGGCTGACCTGAAATTCACTATGTAATCTCAGGCTGGCCTCAAACTCAAGGCAATCCTCCTACGTCTGCCTCCCAAGTGGTGAGATTAAAGGAATGCACCACCATGCCTGGCTTCCTAAATCTTTTTACTTTGGTGATCTGTGTTTCTCCGAGGCCACTTTTACCTAGCCGGGATTGTTACTAGGATCACAGGCTCTGAAGAGGGAGAAGAGAAGCCTCTGGAACCACAGGAGTTGCACCTGGCCTTTTATTAACTCTGTGGCCTTCACACAGTCTGAAAAACAAGTTACCATGGAGGACACTTGGGTGGTGCTTGGCCTTGGCACATAGACAGGGTTCAAAAGGGGTCAAAGTCATCTGTCCCTAATGCTGTATAACCTGGGGTATTATCTTACCTCCCTGGTCCTGTTTTCCTTGTCCATGAGGTCTAGGTGGAGAGAAATTCCTTCTGTCTTTTACATTGTTCTATATCAGGAAAGAAGAATCAGTAGATGCCACTTAAGGTGAAAGAATTCATCACTGAAGTCCCCATGAGATGGGAGATGTTTAGTCACAGACAGGAAATGGCAAGCCAGCACGGACACCAAGGGTAATGACAGGAGCAGGGGTGGCTCACTCTAGAGCAAGTTTATACTGGTTATATACATGATGTGAAATAGCCTACTTGGCAGATGACATAAAGCTATTCCTAGCAGACAATACTAAGCTGATCAGAAAAATTTTAGAGAATCTAGGCTTACACCTGTAGTTTTGAACACTTGAGAAGCTGAGGCAAGAGAATCATAAGTTTGAGTCCTGCCTGGGTGGCATAGTGAAATCCTGTCTCAAAAATTTGAAAAAAAAAACAATTTAGTAAATAGGACACCACAGGAAGCCATATGAATATGCATATAGAAATGTATTGCAACAACAACACCCCTAAAAATGCCACCTAGCATGTTAGAATGAAACCTTATTTAGAAACAGGGAAGAGCTGGGATGGAGCTCCATGGTGGAGTGCTTACCTAGCACGCATAATAGTCTGGGGTCCATCTCTATCCCCACAAACCATTCACAATTATTCAAAAGAGAGAGGGGGGGATATGGTGGCTTAGCCCTGAAATCCCAGTCCTCAGGAAGTTGAGGCAGGCAAAACACAAATTCAAGGCTAGCCTGGGCTACATAGTGAGACCCTACCCAAAAGGAAAAAAGGAAGAAGGAAGAAATGAAAGAGAGAGAGGGTAAGGAGGGATTCTACTGACGTAATGAGTTAAGATGAGACCACATGGTTCCATGGTTCCTAAATCCAATGTCTGGTAGCCTTCTAAGATGACCCACATGGAGAGCAGAAGAGAAGCCCTGGGAGGATGGAGGGAGATACTGGAGCACTACGTCTACAAAGAATGCCTGAGAACTGCCCACCACCACGAGAAGCTAGGAGACAGTCACAGGACTGTTTCCTCCTCACAGGCTCTGAAGGACGGATGCTATTGAAATCTTAACTTCTGACTTCCAGGCTCCAAAACCATGAGAGAATACACTAGCTTTAAGTCGTCGAGTTTGTAGTAAGTTATTACACCAGAGCCAGCAGAGAGGACAGCAAAGTGGAACAGTGTTCATGCAGCCTGCCTTCTCTCCCACCCGAGCTTATGTGCAAGGGTCGGTCTATCAGAGGAGACCACACAGGCACTGTCGGGTGTGCTGTGGAAACATCTAGGTCAGCAACAGGCAGGATCAGAAAAACTCCAGAATTGAGAGGTGTAAATAGAAAGACTCAAAAGGCAGGTAACACTGTGAGGGAATAAAAGGATGCTGAAGGCTAGGCAAAGCACTCAGCTAGCATGCACAGCCTCTGTTTCTATCTATCTATCATGCACTGCAAGAGGGACAAAGGATATCCATCCTAATCTTAAACCTCTCATTGATACATACCACATTGTAGATAATTTAAACTCCCCCAAATCAATGCCCATCCATCATAAACTGTTGTTCTCAAAGCTTCTGTCCTAGAAACATGTCAGTAAAAATTATCAAGTCAGGCTGGGGATATAACTCAGCAGTAGAGCACTCGACTAGCATACCTCAGACCTGATTCAATTCCTAGCAAAACAAAATGAAAAAAATCAATAAATCAGGACCTCCCAAAACTCCTCTCCTTCATGAAACAATGAGAACACTAGGAGGTTAAAAAAAAAATCAGAAAATCAGCTTGTTTAGAACTCTGGAAGTTAGCCAAAAGCTTTCAGCAACCCAAAGAGTATTGTTTGTTCAAGAGAAATAGCTGACAGGCTGTGGCGATGGCTCGGTGACTAAAGGTGCTTGCTTGCAAAGCCTGCCCAGCCAGGGTTTGATTCCCCAATCTCCATCCACACAAAGGCAGATGCACAGAGTAGTAGTGTCTGGAGTCCGTTTGCAGCAAGAAGTTCTGGTACCCATACACTCTTCCTCAATCTCTGCTTGAAAATAAATAAATATTTTTTAAGAGAGAAGAAAAATCGCTGTATCTCAGTGAGAAGAGTAAACTTTGTAGATTTTAACTTGCCCTCTCCCCAGACCACCCCACCCCTAGCTTCAGAAGCCTTGCAAACCTGCAGCCACTTTAGGTAAATAAAGCTGCAGCATCTTCCAGGCCTCACCCCCTATTGCTGGCAGGATTTTCCATCCGCATTTGCAAGTCTGTCATACTTTACCTGACATGGAACACATACTTTTCCCTAGGGGAACTTGTTGGATAACTAACAACTGCTTAATACCACAGCTTAAGTCAGGCAATTGATAACAGTGGAGCAAACGATAGCTTAAGCAAAAAGTTCAAAATGATAAAATGCAGAAATAAATGTCCATAAGGAGTTCTGAAAGCCCCCAGCATATTCCCAGAATGCATCTGTATTAGTTTCCGTTCTCATGGCCATGAAAGCAGCTTAAGGGAGGAAGGACTTACTTTGGCTCACAGTTTGGGGAATAGAGTCCATCATGGCAGGGCAGGCCAATGTCAGGAGACTAAGGGAGGAACTGAGGAAAAACCAAAGGAGCAGACATATTCCTGCTTAAGCAATAATTGCACTAAGTATAAATGGACAAAACACTACAATTCAGCCATGCACAGTGGAACAAGCCTGAAAGCTTAGCACTTGGGAGGCTGAGGCAGTAAGGTCTTGGGTTTGAGACCAGCCTGGGCTACATAATGAGGACTTGTCTCAAACACCAGACAACCTAGCCAGGCATGCAAGCCAAATCACAACAGACTTTATAAAACAGTTAATGAAAGAGACATAACTTAGAAACAAACATTTTATAATGCTAAATAGTCAACAAACATACATAAACTCATCCAAGTGGGTTCTAGCTGGAATTACCTTGCTTCTCCAGATCTAGCTTCCAGTGGCTCCCTAACAGAGGTGGTGAGGGATGAACACAGATGCTTAGAAAGATCATGAGCCCTGGATTCCTGTAGAATTCCTTTAGGGGGCTTGGGTGCTTGAAGTGAGGCTGAGCTGGAGAGTGAGCACTTAACAAAAAAGCCCCAATATAGAGAAAACAAAACTAACAGTACTGAAGAAACGGACAACTCAGCCATAATAATTAGAACTGATACCTCAGGGCTGACAGCAAATGGTAAGCCCAAATGGTAAATGAGGTCATGGAAATAACCCACAATTTGTGAACATACCAAAAACACTAAACACTAAGAGGTTTCTTTTGTAGCTTGTGAAAAAACACAGGCGTCCATCCCCTGCCTTTCTACTCCTTGCCATAAACAATCAATTTAGAGGACAAGAGGGTCCCCTCTGTTTACTAGTCCTAAATCCAAGTGTGGGAAATAGCAAATTTAAAAAGTTAAATTCTCTTCTTTCTTTTTTTAAAAAAATTTTATTTATTTGCAAGAGGGTGGGGAAGGGCTACAAACTCCAGATGTGCCACTCTGTGCATCTGGCTTTACATGAGTCCTGGGGAACCAGAACCCTGGGCCAGTAGGCTTTGCAAACAAGAGCCACTTTGCTATCTCTAGAACTGTTTTCTTTAATCGAGACATTTCTTTGCCTTCAGTAGGCTCGCTTCATATACAAAGTATGGTAAGCACGGTTCCCCATTTTTTTTTGGGGGGGGGGTCCAGGGGACTCTTCTGTTGCTGAGGATATTTCTTAGGACCAGTAATGAAAACTATATTCAGCTAGACATTTACCCTAGACAACTCAGAAAAGTCGCAGAAAGGTACATCTGGAAAGGTACAAATGGCCAGGCCCTTCGTTGACACCAGCTACACAGCTCTCTGACCAAAAAGTTGAACTGTTCTGGAGGTGGGTGAGATTGCATATGAACCTATGAAGAAGTAGCCACAGTGCATAACTGAACCTTAAAACTCTAAAGCATTGCGGGCAGCAGCTGTCACTTCTTCCTTTTTGTATCCCTGTTGCTTGCCACATCTGCCAAACAGCTGCATTTGAACTTCTGATGAAAAAAGAAGCAAAACTGCAGGAGAATCAGGCTCCAAAGGAATTCATCTGTACATGAAAAATAAATTTCTGGTGCTGGAGATGGTTCATCAGTTAAGGCTCTTGCTTGTAAAGCCTGGTGGCCTGGGTTCAATTTCCCAGCCACCCACAGATAGGTGGGAGGGCATTTGTTTGCAGCAGCAAGAAACCCTGGCTATAGCACATACACACACACACACACACACACACACACACACACACAAATAAAAACTTGAAACTAATAAATTTTGAAAATGCACATCAAGAAGTAATTTAAAGCCAATCAATAGGGGACCTGTTTGTACTCCCAGGACTTGGGAAGCTGAGGCAGGAGGATCATAAATTTAAGGCTAGCCTGGGCTACATAGAAAGACCATCTCAAAGAAACAAACAAACAAACAAAAAAAGGTGACTTGCTGAAAAACTAGAAATGTTTACTATGCATGAGCTGCCTTCATTGGTGGGTTACTGAGAGATCCCTAAGAGAACTAGCAGAAAGGCAGGCAGGCGGGCATCCCAGTCCCTCACGGGTCCTCTGGAAGAACCAACACTGGCTGTGTTGAGTGTGATCTTTCCCGTTCTTGTCCTCAGGCTGGGATCATTACAGAGGCGAAGCTGAAGGATCTGACACCCCCCATGCCTGTGATGTTCCTCAAGGCCATCCCAGCAGACAAGCAGGACTGCCGCAGTGTCTACTCTTGTCCCGTGTACAAGACTTGTCAGCGGGGACCCACCTACGTATGGACTTTCAACCTGAAGACTAAGGAAAACCCTTCCAAGTGGGTTCTAGCTGGAGTTGCCCTGCTTCTGCAGATTTAGCTTCCAGTGGCTCCCTAACAGAGGTGGTGAGGGGTGAACACAGATGCTTAGAAAGATCATGAGCCCTGGATTCCTGTAGAATTCCTTTAGGGGACTTGGGTGCTTGAAGTGAGGCTGAGCTGGAGAGTGGGCCCAGGAGCTATGGGAGGATGATTCTATAGTACTGAATCTCCCTCCTCCAATAAAGTGATTAATTCTTCAAGTGGTCCAGGTTCTAGTGGTGAAGAAGTCAAGAGAAACAAGCCACAAATGAGCCCTGACTTTATCCCACAGTCCATGGCTCCAACTCCCAGGTACGCCAAGCACACAGGCCTCACCAAGGATTCAGAATCCTTGGCTTAACCTGTTGCTCAGCAATGCTCTTATACATTACCATATTACTGTGCAACAAGCATTGTCCTAGATTAGGGGGTCACCAACATTTTCCTGTAGAGTTGGAGAGTGAATTATTAGAGACTTCACAGGCCATGTAGTCTTTGCTTGAAGGCCTCTGTTTTGTCACAGTAGCCCAAAGCTGCTAGTCAGTATGTAAAGAAATCAGTGGGGGAGGGAGGCCTGGAGAGATGGCTCAGCGATTAAGGTGCTTGCCTCCAGAGCCTAAAGACCCGGGTTCAATTCCCCAGTACCCACATAAGCCAGATGCACAAAGTGGTGCATGCATCTGAAGTTTGTTTGCAGTGACTAGAGGCCATGACACACCAATTCTCTCTCTATCTGTATCTCTCTGCTTGCAAATAATAATTTTTAAAAAGAAATCATTATGGCTGCATTTCAATAAAATTGATTCACAAAACAAGCAATGGGCACTATTTTGCTGTTTTATGCTAAGTACATATTGCTCTTTGATTAATTCACATACCTATTCGATGCATTTTCATCTAACTCCTACTGTTTGCTAAGGATACAAATGTAAGCATGAAAGTAGGTCATTTCCATCATCTCTGCCATTCTGAATGCTAAGACCTAAGAAGAAACTCTTCCCCTGCTGGTTTTCAACCTAAACATTTTCTGGATTTACCACTGTGGAACAAAAATGTCCACTAGAAACCCAAGGTTTCTGCAGTTTTGATGATTTCAGATCCCCATGAGGTGACTTGTTGGGTAAGAAATGGCTGAATGGAACCAGTATTTCTTCTTGAATTGTTCCTGCATACCCTTGCAGATACTTGAGTTTTGGATTAATTACTATTGCGATTATTGGTTCTTGAGCCAAAGCAGGCATCAGAATTCCCAGGAAGGCTTGTTAAAACAGATCTTGCTGAGTCCCACCCTGCAGAATGTCTGACTCAGTAAGTTTAACAGAGCACCATTGCTCCTGGTTTAGAGGCCACTTTGAGAGCCAAATTTAAAACACCCACTCCTAAAATCCCCCCGCTGGCTCTTCCAGCTTTCCTGCTTTCTCCACCAGGCCCCGGGTCCCCTTGGCTCCTCATCCTCACGCTACATGAGACTTAAATGCCTCCTGGAGCCCAGGAAATCTGCAAGTTTTGTCCCTCTCTCAGCCAGTACTTCCCATGGTTGGCTAATGTCCTGCTGTGCCCTTCTCATTAGCATCTTACTTACTGTCCCTCAGAATGGGTCAATAAAACCACAAAAAAGAACCATAGTTATTGAAGATGGAAGTTTCGCTATTTGAGATCACGATCCTTTCAAGCATATACCTTTTGAAGACAAAGACAACTGGTCAACTTAGATATATTTATGTTCAGAAACCTCCAGACAGCATTAAAAACTAGATCAATAACTACTGATTTCTTCCTATCACCTACTGGAAAAATAAGGTTAATAAAGATAATTTTAAAGCATAAAGCACGTTGGCAAAAAAGATATCCTAAGAAGATGCCAGGAAAAAGAGGAGACACTTCAGTCACGTGAGCAAATGGCAGGCCGTCTCAGAAAAGGGACATCCAAGACATAAGACAAAGGTGTGCCAAGCCCAGACCACACTTTCACAACCTGAACCTTAGGTTAGCACTTTCCAGTTACTGTTTTGGTATTTTACAAACGTGATGGGTTTCTATGGGCTGATCTTTGAGCCCAATCACCAAGTCTTCTAAGAACAGGAGTGATAGTCAACACACAGTGAACATATCAGACTGGGTAAGGTAGGAAATGACTCAAATCAGTTTATTTCAAGTAAGGGACACTTAAGTTTTTACCTGTGTGACAAAGAATATTGTGTACTCACAGGTCCTCTCTACTCCCCTTCTGTAACAAGAGGACCTAGAACCCTAGTTCTAAGAGCTAACCAAAGAGTCTTCCTGCAAGTAGCAACTGCAGCCACTCCAGTTCAACTGTCCCCAGAGAGTATTTCTAAACCAATATCTAAGTGGCATGTCTTTCCCAAAATAAGAAACAAACTGAAACATAAACCACCATGAAATCCAACCCAACAAACCTTCCAAGTCTAGAATCCTGTCCAACTCCTCTCCCTCTCCGGGCACAGGTCCTCCAGGTGGAGGAGGGCATGGTTTATGGCCAGGGAGCAGATGAGCTCAGAGCACGGCTACGGACAAGAACTGACAAGCTGGGGTGTGACTACGGACAGGGCTTCTTTCCTAAGTGAGACCTCTGGTGTTTGTCCAGGCTGGAGCTCCAGCTGAAACTTTTGCCACAGTGGGTACATTTATAAGGTTTCTCACCTGTGTGAACCCTTTGATGCCTATTAAAGTTTGACCTCTGAATAAAGCTTTTCTCACAGATGGGACATTTATAGGGTTTCTCTCCTGTGTGGATTTTCTCATGGTGGCGCAATCCTGAAAAGTCACTAAAGCCTTTCCCACAGTAATCACATTTACAGGGCTTCTCTCCTGTGTGAGTTCTCTGATGTTTCACAAAGTCTGAGCTCCGCAGAAAGGCTTTTTTGCAGACAGAACACTGAAAGTATGTCTCTCCGGTGTGAGTTCTTTGGTGAAAAACAAGCTGTGAATTCCTATAGAAGGTTTTTCCACACTCCCTGCAGGTGGGCAGTTTCTGAGCCATGGGGGCTCTGGGCTGTCTCTTCTCATCCAGCCACAGGACAGGCAGCTCTCCTGGAGGAAGACTGGCTATGTGCTGCCCTAGCTGTTTCCCAGAACTCCTTTCAGGAGGAGAGAGCTGGGCCCCAGTTCCCTCACCCTGAAGGCATTCCAGAGCTGCAGGGAGATGTTCTGCTTCTCCAAAGCGTCTTGGCTCCTCTTCACTGAAGAAGCCCCTCAAGGCAGTCTGTGAAGGTGCCTCACCTGATGCTTGACAGGAGACCTCCAGAAGCTCCTGGTCCCTGTGATTTTCCAAGTTTAAGTTCTCTTTGTCATTCTCTTGTCTGTCCCCTGGAAGGAGAAAAGTGTGAAATGGTTCAGGAATGCTGTGTCCCATTCTGAAACTGAGATCAAATATGAGGTCATTCAAAAAATATCCTTTCTTCTTACCAAGAAAGTTTCAGTGAATGAGGAAGAAAATTACCACTCAGCCTGTGCTGGGTTCAAGGCTAAATGCTCGGGAGCTAAGTCTTTCTGAACAGCACAGAAGGGCTCCTAGGGGTTCTTCTCTGACCTCTCCCCTCAAACATTTCTCAAGGGCTATAAGAAATACGTATGTTATATGAAGTGGTACTTTTTATATGGTTTTTACCAGATTATATGCAAAAGATAACATAAAAAGTACTTGGAAGGAGAAAAAATATACACAAAAAGACCAAATCAGCCCCCCAATGGCACTACCCAGAAGACAACTACAAGCACCCACTTCCTTCCTGTCTTTTTTATGTAACTGCTATATGTCTGTATGTACTATTTTCAGATATAACTCATATTATCCTGAATACAGATCTGCATATGGCTAAGTAGGATTTACACTGGAAATGGGATTCTCTTATTCACAAGTAACCCAAAAATTCATGAGCTTCATCAATGTGTCATTTAGTATAGATGGTGGAGATTAGTATAAAAATGAATCCTGAGACAGTGGATAAAATGTTTGCCCTGAAAGAGTACCTGAGTTCAGAACCCACGGAAAGCAGAATCAGGAGCATCAACAGACCAGCAAGCCTGTGGTAAGTAGGAAGGCAGACAGAAGAACCCCCAGGAAGTGAACACACCAGTATGCAACTACAGCCTCTGCCTCAAATGAGGGAGAAGACAAAGTGTCTTCTGAACTCCACTCCACATGCACGCCATGGAACACGCATGCCACACACATGCGCACACACACGCTAGCAAAAGTGAATCCCTAGTCTGTGCTTGAACCCAGCAGTCATACTACTTCACTGCTGTGTGTCTATGCACACACATGCAGTTTGCTATGTTGCCCAGGCTGGCCTTCCAAGTAGCTGGGATACAAGTGTGTTTAACTTGTATAAGCAGTTATATTTGTTTCCTCCTAACTTTGGTTTTTGATTATTACTAATAATGTATATGATAAAGATTTTATTTTGGTTGTATGATGTGCTTTAAACTTTTATATTTCCTTTATATTTTAAAGAATTTATTTAGTTCCAGGTATGGTATCAGATGCCTGTCAATGAGGCAAAAAGATCACAAGTTCAAGGGCAATAATAAATAACAAGATACTGTCTCAAAAAAATAAAGATAGGGGCAGGGGAGCTGGCTCAGTGCATAAAGTGCTTGCCATTCAAGTCCAAGTACCTGAGTTCAATCCACAAAATCCACATAAAAAGCCAGAAGCCATGGCAGGCTTCTATCATCCCAGCAAGATGGAAGGTGGAGACAAAAATTCCCAGGAGCTCCTGGGAAGTACAGCAAAGGACACTAACAGCAAAGCAGCACAAATTCAAAGAGAATAACCCTGCCTCAAAATGAGGTGGAAAGGTGAGGACCAACCCAAAAGTTGTCTTCTGACATCCACATGCACATGTTGGTAAATGAGCCCACAAATACAAATAAATAACAAAAATAAAAAGTTATCTAAACTATATATGGTGATGTTTACTTAGAAAACCAGCAGTTGGGAGACTGAGGCATGGGGGGGAAGAAGGAAGGGAGGTAGAGAGGAGGGGAAGTGAGACTGAGGTCAAACAGTCTACATGAGACTCATCTCAAAACAAGGAAGAGAAAAAGGGAGGGAGGGAGGGAGGGAGACGACCCAGGTTCAAGTCCCCAGGACCCACATAAAGCCAGATGTACCAAGTGGCACATGCATGTGGAGTTCATTCAAAGCAGCAGGAGGTCCTTGCATGCCTGTGCCCATTCTCATTTTCTCTCATTCATTCATTCATTCATCTTCTCTCTCCTATAAAAATATATTTTTAAAATAGACTTTTTACTTCTTTCTCTCAAATATTCATCAGCCTAATTATCTGCCAGAGATCCAGGCATCTGCTAGAGAAGTAGTTAAACTTATGAATTCTCAGTGTGGAACATATTCCACTAGGGTTCTAGAAGTCTTCATATAAATAACATCTTAGAGAGCCATGTAATGGCCATCATGATGGTGCTGTAATGAGCATATGATGTGCTCAAGAATTCTCCTGCTCTAGAAATCTAGGTGCTCTGATTGTGGTCTTACTGCAATAAATAGGTGAGTAGCAATCTTCTTTAGATGCTTTTGCCCACATTCTGAACAATGCCTTGAAGGGATTCATCAGAGTGAAACTTCTGTATATGCAGGCATGAATATTAAGGTTCTTAACACCTTCTGGCAACCTGATTTCCAGAACAACTCTGCCATCCTCTGGTATGCAAAGTTAAACAGAGAGGTAGAGTGAATGATTACTTAAGTATTGAATGCTTTTTCTACATATACTATATAGACCAGTGAAAAATGTTTTTTCATTATTTTAAATGTATTCCTGAGGTTATAAAAGAAAAATTTATTAGCTATTTTTCATATTCCAAGACTGCTGTCCAATTTTTACTCAGAAAGTCATTTTTTTCATCAACTTGCTTTAATTTTTCTATATTAAGAAAAATAACAGAGTATCATTCATCTGTTATGTGCATGAAAAAGGATTTTCATTAATTTAATTACACTAAATTTGTTTACAGCCATTTTCTATATAGAAAGTGTTGGTTTTTTTTTAAAAAACTACCTATCTATTAATCTTTTTCTCAGACACATGTATCATTTCTATACTTAGAAAAATGTTTCCTATCTAGACACAATACAAACATCCATTCATTTTCTTTATATTATTTGCACATTATATCTTTTTAAAATCTGTTTCTAATTTATTTTGGCCTGTGACATAAGCAAAAAAGTTTTCCCCCCAGCCCTGGACTCTGATGAGCAGCTGATACCCATGGACCAACCAGCCCTGAGCTCTGAGGAGCAGCTGAGGCCCATGGATCACCAGCACTGGGCTCTGAGGAGCAGCTGATTGATGCCCATGGATCAACAACCCTTAACTCTAAGGAGCAGCTTGTGCTCATGGATCCCCATCCCTAAGCTCTGAGGAGCAGCTGGTGACCATGGATCCCCAGCACTGAACTCTGAGGAACAGCTGGTGCCCCTGGATCACCAGCCCTGGGCTCTGAGGAGCAACTGGTGCCCCTGGATCACCAGCCCTGGGCTCTGATGAACAACTGGTGTCTCAGAATTTGGGAGGCTACGGTAGGAAGATTGTTATGAGTTATATGTTACAGAATGAGTTACAGGTCAGCCTAGGCTAGATAGTCAGACCCTGCCTCAATAAAAACAAACAAAAATATTAGAATAATGACTGGGGTATAACTCTGCAGTAGAGCATATGCTTAGAACGTGCAAGACACTGGGTCTGACCTCCAACACCACAAAATAATAATAAAATTATATGTTTCACTTGATGCTTGTTCTCTGTAATATATTAGCGATATATGAGCAAAAAAATGATTAGACTTGTGGTGGAGAAAGGATGGCTTGGCACACAATTCCTACCCATGTTTCTTTTCTTCCTTTGAGGGTTTGGGGATTTGTTGCATGTGTGAACTCATGCAACAAATGAATAATATATAAATATAAAATAAATGAACCCACACATGTGTGCATGTTTGTGTATGTGTAGACAGTTAACTAAATTTTATATAACTGCCATGTTTTAGAAAAACCATACAGGACAGCTTCCGGTTCAAGATGGCTGACGAGCAACCACACCACATCCCTCGGGGTACAAGGGTTAGGTTTTTCAGAGGTGATCCAGGCCATGGACACAAGCTGCGGCCATGCTCCGAACTCCAGCCCCTGCCCGGCAACGGATCCTCCCAACTGGAAGCTGACATCATGGATCAGTGCTCACCAGAGGCAGTGAGTCATGCGGCTGTAGCCCAGCCAACAGGCCCAGGTTGAACAGTCTGAGCCGGTCAGGCTCCGCAGCTACCCTCGCCCGCTGCCCTCCATGGCTCCTCCCCCCCGCCAGCCTGCTGGGCCCTGCAGCTCCCCCCGCCCACTGGTCCCTGCGGTTTCTCCCACCCGCTGGCCCCCCAAGGTTTCCTCACACACATGCCGGCTCCTGTGGTTTTCCCGCTGGCTGATTCCTGTGGTTTCCCTATGCCATAACTGGTTGCTGGGCAGCCCGTGACAGGCGTCTGCCCCCCAATCCTAAGTCTTACCTAGTCCCTGAGGGACCCCGTAACCCCCCAGCAGGTTACCGAGGACACAGCACCCTACCCTCCTCCTACTTAGTTCCCACACGCCCCACAACCCCCCAACAGGATACCACCAGTCTCACCATCAAAGCCCAGCCAGTAATCTGAGGGCACACACATTCACAGATAAAAAAAAGTGAGTGCCCAACCCTATATGTGGAGCACAGTGTACTCCCCATCCACACTAGCAAAGTGTAGACAGCTCAGAGGCATCCCACCAATCACCCCAAGTGGAATTAAAATGGGCAGACAATCAACGCAAGAATATTTCACCATTTGAGGAAACCACGCCAAACAACAACGATACCACTAAAGAAAGAGAGCGGAGGCAGGGCCAGGAAGACATGATACTAAGCCCTGATCATACTGGCACAGATCCTAAGGAGAACTTCATGTTGGTCATGCACGAAAAAGTGGACAAGCATTTTGAAAAAGTACAAAGTCAGCTCACAAGCTTTGCCACCAGGCTTAATATAATAGAGGAGAACCAAATGGACTTAAGAGAAATGATGGAACTAAAGACAAACCAGCAAACTGAAGGTATCAAGAACCAGCTATCCAAAATAAGTGAAGACATATAAGAATGAGTAGCAAGAAGAAGTAAATAAAATCAAACCTTGAAATGAAAACACATCTCAACAGGAGGATAGAAGCAAACCAAAAAGAAGTTTCAAAAAACAAAAACCAGAGCTGGAGAGATGGCTCAGCAGTTAAGGCACTTGCCTCCAGTGCTTAAGGCCCCAGGTTCAATTCCCCAGGACCCACATAAGCAAGACCCAAAAGGTGGTGTCCCTGGTTCTCGTTTTCTCTCTCTCTCTCTCTCTCTCTCTCTCTCTCTCTCTCTCTCTGCTTGAAATGGATAAATAAAATATTTTTTTTAAAAAAAAAGAAAACAAAAACCATATTAAAGTAATAAGAACCTCCCTAGAAACTCTCACCACCAGAATCAATAACTGGGAAAACAGACCTCAGACATGGAAGATAAAACAGAGGAGAATACAAGGGAAATCAGAAATCTGATGAAATTCAAAAGAGCAAGTGAACAAGACTCTAGGGAAATATGGGATACTATAAAAAGACCTAACCTCAGGATCATGGGGATCCCTGAAGGAGAAGAAAACCAGGCTACGGGCATAGAAAATATTTTCAACAGAATTATTCAAGAAAACTTTCCATACCTGGAAAGAGATAATTCTGTATATCTAAAAGATATATGCAGGACCCCAAACATATCAAAGGAAGACTTCTCCAAGACATATCTTAATTACAATGCCAAACATTGAGGGTAAAGAGAGTACTTAGAGCAGTGAGAGAAAGGAAACTCATCACCTACAAAGGCAAACCCATCAGACTCACTGCAGACTTCTCCATAGAAACTTTAAAGCCAGAAAACCTTGGAATAAAGCTATTCTAAGCCTAAAGAAGTACAGAATCCAACCTGGACTACTGTACCCAGCAAAGTTATCCATCATAATAGATGGGAAAATGAAAGTATTCCATGAAATTAACCAGCTCTACAATTACTTGAACACAAAGCCAAATCTTCAAAACATACTACATGATATATCCCATGAGATGAAACAAGCAACTGACCTCAGGAAAGAAACAGAAAACAAGCAAGGTAACACCAAAGAGATAACAACAACAGCTCAGATACCAACCTCCATAGTCTCTCCAACATGGCAGGGCTTAAAGCAAACCTCACAGTTATAACTTTGAATGTAAATGGTCTCAACTCTCCTATAAAAAGACACAGGATAGCAGGTTGGATCAGAAAAAATGGACCCTTCCATCTGTTGCCTTCAAGAAATGCACCTCATCACTAAAGACAGTAACTTACTGAGGGTAAAAGGATGGAAAACAATTTTCCAGGCATGTGAGAATAATAAAAAGCGGGTGTAGCTACTCTAATATTTGACAAAATAGACTTTAAACCAAAATCAATAAAAAGGATAATGATGGCCACTTCCTACACATCGAGGGAACAATCTAACAAGAAGACATCACTATATTAATTATGTATACACCAAATGCAAGGGCCCTTCAGTTCATAAAGCATAAATTACTCAAAAGCAAAGCAGATATAGACGCCAACACCATCATAGTAGGAGACTTTACACTCCACTGTCATCCCTAGACAGATCATCCAAACAAAAGACAAGCAGGTAAATAAAGTTGCTCAACAGCACCATAGACAAGCTAAGGATAACAGACATTTACAGAACATTCCACCCCAAGGACACGGATTATATATTCTTCTCAGCAGCGCATGGAACCTTCTCCAAAATTGACCACATACTAGGCCATACATCTTCCCTCAACACATTTAGGAAGATCAATGTAATCCTCTGCATCATATCAGACCACAACGCATTAAAGCTAGAAATTAACAACGGAAGAGGATCCAAAATTTTCAACAGATATTGGCATCTGAACAACTCGCTCCTGAACAATGAATGGGTCAAACAAGAAATCAGACAGGACATCCAGAATTTCCTAGAAACAATTGATAATGAGGACACAACCTCTCAGAACTTGTGAGACACAATGAAGGCTGTACTAAGGGAGAAATTCATTGCACTAAATGCCTTCATAATAAAGACAGAGAGGTCTCAAATCAACAACCTATACTGCCACGTAAGGTCATTAAAACAGATGGAAAAGTCCAACCCTATGAGCTTGAAACACAAGGAAATAATTAAGATCAGAGCTGACATCAATGACTTGGAAATGAAGAAAACAATTTTAAAAATAGACAAATCCAAGAGTTGGTTCTTTGAAAAAGTCATTAAGATTGACAAACCCCTGGCCAATTTAATCAAATGAAGAACAGAGAAGGCCCAAATCAACAAAATCAGAAAAGACAAGGGAGAAGTCACAACAGACCCTGAAGAGATAGGAAATATCAGGTTATACTACCAAAACCTCTACTCCACAAAATTAGAGAACCTGGAAGAAATGGATGAATTTCTGGACACCTACCAACTACCAAAGCTCAGCCCAGAGCAGATAAAGATGCCAAATAAACCTATCACAATCACAGAAATTGAATCTGCAATCAAAAACCTCCCCAAATGAAAAAGCCCAGGTCCAGATGGTTTCTCAGCTGAATTCTACCAAACCTTCATCATAGAACTGAAACCTCTCTTTTTGAAGCTTGTTAGGGGCACAGAAAAAAAGAGGGTAGGCTCCCAAACTCCTTCTACCCTAATTCCCAAACCAGGCAAGGATGCAACGAGAAAACTGCAGACCCATATCTCTGATGAACTTAGATGCAAAAATCCTGAACAAAGTCCTAGAAAACCGAATAAAAAGCCACATCAAGACTATTATTCACCCTGACCAAGTTGGCTTCATCCCAGGGATGCAGGGATGATTCAACATACATAAATCAATAAATGTAATTCACCACATTAATAGACTCAACCACAAAAACCACATGGTCATCTCAATATATGCTGAGAAGGCCTTTGACAAAATTCAACACCACTTCATGTTCAAAACACTGGAAAGAATAGGCATAGACGGCCTATACCTCAACATAATAAAGACAATATACAGATCTCCTAAAGCACAAATCATTCTCAATGGGGAACGACTCAAGGAGTTCCCACTTAATTCAGGAACAAAACAGGGGTGTCCACTCTCACCACTGCTCTTTAACATAGTGCTTGAAGTTCTAGCCCAAGCAATAACACAAGAGAATAGCATAAAAGGGATACAAATTGGAAAGGAAGAAATTAAACTATCCCTCTTTGCAGATGACATGATCCTATATATATATATATATATATATATATATATATATATATATCCCAAAGAATAGTATAAGTAAACTCTTGAAGGTGATTAATGCCTTCAGCAGAGTGGCAGGATACAAAATTAACATACAAAAATCAGTAGCCTTTCTATATGCAGAAGACAAACATTCAGAAAAAATAATCAGAGAAACTGTCCCGTTTTCTATATCCTCAAAGAAAATCAAATACCTTAGAATATCACTAACCAAGATTGTGAAAGACTTATATAAGGAAAATATTGAAACACAGGAAACAGAGGAGGATATGATAAGATGGAAAGACATTCCATGCTCATGGATGGGGAGAATCAATATAGTATAAATGACAATCCTGCCAAAAGTGATCTACAGATTCAACGCCATGCAAATAAAAATTCCAACCTCTTTTTTCACAGACATAGAAAAAATAATCTCAGATTTTATTTGGAAGGACAAAAGACCTCAAATAGCTAAAACTATTGTAAGCAAAAAAAACTTACGTAGGAGGTATCACCGTGCCTGCATACTACAAAGCCATAGTAACTAAAACAGCATGGTACTGGCAGAAAAACAGACAGACAGACCAGTGGAATAGAACTGTAGACCCAGCCTTTAACGCAAGTAACTTCAGTTACTTTTTTTTTTTTTTTTACAAAGGGTGCCAACAATGTATGCTGGGCCAAAGATAGCATCTTCAACAAATGGTGCTGGAGGAATTGGATAAACACGTGTAAAAAAAATGAAAATAGATCCACTCCTTCACCATGTACTAAAATCAACTCCAAATGGATCAGAGACCTCAATATTAACCATGTAACCCTAAACACCCTGGAAGAAAAAATAAGAGGAACCCTACATGAGATAGGAGTAGGGAATAACTTCCTGAGAAAATCTCCAGTAGCCCAGGAAGTGCAACAGTCACTTAACCAATAGGACCTGATTAGGCTCAAAAGCTTCTGTACAGACAAAAACACCGTACAGAGCCAACAGACCCCCATCAAACTGGGAGATGATTTTTGCCAGCTACAACTCAGACAGAGGCCTAATTTCCAGAAACTATAGAGAACTCAAAAAAATTAATAACAAAAACTCAAACTGCCCCCTCACAAAATGGGGCACTGATCTCAACAGAGAATTCACAGAGGAGGAAACACATATGGCCTTTACTCACTTGAGAAAGTGTTCAGCATCCTTAAGTATCAGGGAAATGCAAATCAAAACCACAATGAGATTCCACCTTACTCCAGTCAGAATGGCAATCATAAAGAAAACCAACAATAGTTGCTGGCAAGGATGCGGGAAAAAGGAACCCTCATTCACTGCTGGTGGGACTGCAAGCTTGTTCAACTGCTTTGGAAAGCACTGTGGAGACTCCTAAACAGAATAGAGCTGCCAATGGACCCAGCTATCCCTCTACTAGGCATCTACCCACCCACAAGATGTGACATCTCAGCAGAGTCATTTGCGCAACTATATTTAAAGCAGCTCAATTCATAATAGCCAAGAACTGGAATCAACCCAAATGCCCATCCATGGAGGAATGGATAACAAAACTGTGGTACATTTACACGATGGAATTCTACTCAGCTGAAAGGAAAAATGACATACCAAAATTTAGAGAAAAATGGTCTGACTTGGAGCAGATCCTACTAAGTGATCTCTCAAAAGAACAGAGATTCAAACACCACATATTCTCCCTCATATGCAGTTCCTAACCAGGTTAACCTTAAACTCTACACAGACCAGTAGAAAGAAGTGAGAGGTTATGAAAGAGGGGTAAGGGATGGGGGGAAGGGGGATGACTTAAGCATGAAGTTAAACCAAAATGGGTTCAAAATCATAAAATCCTCACTTGCATACTATAAGCTATTGAGCAAGTAGTGGGCGCTGTCTGGCAAGAGAGGCCATGAATAGAAGGGGAGAGAGTCTAAGCCAGACAGACACCAATGATTTTCAACACAAACTAAAGCAGAAGTACAGAGACCCCCTAAGACCTCAACAATAAAGCAGCCTTAATACTCACCCACCATGACTCAGGAAACTGAGCAGAAGAGGGGGGCGGAAAGATTGTGAGAGCCATGGTGGGAGAGAACTCCCAGAGACATTGCCCCCCACAGTAACATCATACTAGGGCCGGCGGAACCAGGCTGACTCCTAGACTTATCCATGGTCCCCTGCCTCAAGGACTGATCCAGACTGCCCACAGAGGAGGATATCCAGCTGATCGGGATGGGGAAGAGGGGCATTGGGGAACTGGGGATAACAACTCATTGTTATTGTAACTCATTATGGATAATAAAAAAAAAGAAAGAAAAGAAAAACCATACAGGACAAAGGGTAACAGCTATTTTACAACACAATAAAGTCAGTTTCTTTATCTCTAGTCTTTAAGAAAAATGAGATTTATATGAAGTATTGCTTGATGCTGCTAATGAAAGATAGGTGCCCAGATATTAAATAAAACCTATTTTTCTGTGTATTTGTTTTGTTCAAAGTGGTGATTACTATTCGTTATAACCAGGGTAAGGAAGGTGTTGCCCAGCCTGGTGGTGCATGCTTTTAACCCCAGCATAACCACTGAGGTACAAGGATGGCTGTGAGTTCAAAGTCGGCCTTGGGCTACAACAAAGTGAGTTCTAGGTCAGCCTGGGCTAGAATGAAACACTGCCTTGAAAAAAAAAAAAACTAGTTTCTTTGAACCTTCTTGCTAGCATTGTAAGAAAAGTTGGTGTAGTCTTTTTTACATATATAAAGGAATTATAGTTGCACCTATATTGGTCTCATTCTGTATGAACCTTAATTCTCTCTGAGAAAGAAAACTATCAAAATAGACAAGATTGAGCCTAATCCCAGCACTTGGGAAACAGAGGTAGGAGGATCACTGTGAGTTTGAGGCCACCCTGAGGCTACATAGTGATTTCAAGGTCAGCCTGAGCTAGGGTGAGACCCTACCTCGAAAAACAAACAAACAAAAAATATAGACAACTCTGAACACTGAAGATCTAATGTATGGTCTTCCTTTCATGGTTAAATAATTATGTCAAATGTGTCAGCCTATAGTGGGAAACAAGGAGACTCAATTTGTCTATTCAAGCTAGACTTACCAATCATGATAAGCAAAGTAACAAAGACCAAAATCAAAATACCTCCCATTTAATACAATTTCAAAAATAGCTAAAGACCCCTAAAAAAACCACTGACCTCTAGCGATGAGTCTTGGGATCTTCTCACGGACATGAAGGTGCAATCCTGCCAGCTCTTCCCCATATTCTGCTGAATTAGTCAGGTCAGGTTTGGAGCTGGAAGTGCCTGCTGCTGAGAGAGAGAAGTTTGAGGATCTGGGTGAATGGGGAAGTCTGGAAGCTCAAACTGTGTCTTTCAAAGGAAAATCCTCCACATGAAGCCAACCAAGGAAACTCACCTGAGAGCAGTGTATGGAGTTTGTGATACACCAGACTCACAAAATGACTAGGAAACATTGTGAAGGTCACAAAGACAATCTGAACAAGTGACTAGAAGGACTTGCAGCCCACCTGCAGGCTGGTACAAGTCATGACAGGCACCACACCAGTAATGATTTTGAGGCAGTGCAACTGAATAGGAAAGAGCATGAACTTCAAGCCAGCCACAACTGAGTCTACCTTAACTCAGTACTTACAAGCTATGGAATACCATCAGAGACTTTATAACACCTCACAACCACTCCTGACACACAGAATACTTGCAATATGAGGATGTTTGTACTATAACTGCCTTCTCTAAGTTACTCTAGTTCCCAACAATAACTCTAATGATTTCCTTCGCCTACAAAACTTGAAGTTGAACAGATGGTAATAGGAATGCATAGACAATGTCTAACAAGGAGCTGGGAAGTTGGCTCAGCAGGTAAAAGTACTTGTTTGCAAAGCCTGCTGTTTTGGGTTTGATTCCCAAACCACTTATGTAAGCCAGATGAGAAAAGTGGTGCAAGCATCTGGCATTTGTTTGCAGTGGCAAGAGTTCCTGGTATGCCCCCCATACACACAGATAAATACATAAGTATTTATAAATATATAAATACAATTTTTTTTTAAAAAAAGCAAATGCTTAGCAGTTTTTCAGTCCTTCCATCTCCATCTATCAAGCTGACTCATGCCCTCACCTCCTGAAACCATTTTCCCATAGGTCTCCAGCATGAGATCCCAGTATTGTTCCTTCTGAGTAGAATCTAGGTGTCTCCACTGCTCCTGGAAAAAAAGACAAAGAGTCAGTCCAATGAAGGTGTGTGAACCTGCTTCCCAGCTGACAGAAGAGTTGAGAAGAATGAGCTAAAGCACCCTGGCTGCCAGAAGATCCAATGAACAAAAAGGCCCAAGGGGAAAAGGAGCTGTCATATAACAGTATTTCTTGGCCTGGTTAGAAAACATCTAGGGTGCAAGATTTGCATTATTTAAGAGTGAAGAACATACACCTTGTTCTGTTTTAACGCTTTCAAGTGCTATAGTATGAATCTTGATAGGAAAGTGACATTACCACTATCCAATTAAAGTCTAGACATTCCAAAAGGAAATTAACAAAGGAATTTGTGAGAAATGCAATGCAAGTAAGAAAAGGCAGGAAGAGCCAGCAATGCCTTATTCTGAAACTCAAGCTAGTGACGGCTGCAGCCAGCACATCTGGAGTCTCATCCTTCTGCACAGAGGACTTCCCATTAGATTGGTGTTACTCCCTGTGGTAGTTCTGGATGTGAAATGTCCCCCACAGCCTCATGTGTTTGTGATTAAGCCTCACACTCAATCATCAGCTGGTGGAGCCTTTGGGGTGGGGGGAAGCCTTGCTGGAGGAGGGGTGTCACTGAGGGCAGACCTGGAGGTTTATTAGAACAGTTTGCCAGTACCAGCAAGCTTTCTTCTGCTGTAACCTTCCAGCTACTATGTAAGTTGTGGGGCCCAGCTTCCATTCTTCCATGCCATCATGAAGCTTCTCCTGAAAACTTTAAGCATGAAATAAACCCTTTCCTCCTATAAGCTGCTTCTGGTCATGAGCTCTGACCCAGTAATGAAAAGGTAAGTGCAACACTCCCACTTAGGGGAAAAGGAATTACGTCCTCTTGAACAAAGTAATAGCCTTTTTCTTCCTATGAATTACAGCCTGAAAACCCAAAATTGGGGATGCCAATCCACTTTCGTCCACTGAAGTTTCAATCTCCACCCAGAAACTGGCATTAGAAACATCAGAGTGATCAGCAGCCCATGCTCTGGATTTAGATATACTGGGTTTCAAGTCCCAGCCTGGTCACTTCCTAGCTGTGTGACGTTGAACACACCTTAACCTTCTGAAGGCTCAGTCCTTACCTAACAAACTGGAAAACTTATTGGGAAATTCGAGACAAGCAAGACATGTATCACTGTTTTCACACCACACTGCACTTCATTCACAGCTCTCATCCGTTTATTAAATATGCAAGTATTTAAGTATATTCACACACACACACACACACACACACACACCTATTTATTGCCTCGAGAAGCACTAAAGTCTATAGGAATGGGGAATGGGTTTTGTCATACTATACTGTGCTTTCCCTATCCCCAAGACCGTTCCTATGACAGACCTGAAAGCCCTGAGCAGCTAAGTCTTCAGTAGGTATGATATGGATTACTACTGTCCTGTGTAGTCTCTCAGACTCACTCCAAGGCTTTGCAGGAAGAAGAAAGAGATTCCATACCCTTTCAGGGACCCCCAAGTTCATAGCTACAGATCATATTGTAAATAGATAAGCAACTGGGAGCAGAAATAAGGAAAGGAGTTAAGTCACAAAAGGAGGCAGAAATCCCTTAGGACAAGACACAAAAAAGTCTTAATTAGCAGATCCTAAGACAGAAAGAGGATGTTTTTAGAGTAAACAGGGTGTTAGGAAGTTCAAAAATGTTCTAAACATACATTTTTAATATGGAATTCAATTTAAATAATTTTAAAGTATAAATTGCTAGTAGCTTATCCTGTTAATGTTCTGTGAGTGAGGCTACAGTGAGCACCTCCTAAGAATAGTAGTCTGAGCAAACACTGCTGAGGACAGGAGTCTTTGGTTTTCATGATCAAAACTCAGCTCCACTTCCAAGCTGGCAGAGAAAGAAGCAAAGCCAAGCACAGTAACATCTGACTGAAGGTTTGCTTCACTGGCTCTTCCAAGGACACCAAAGCAATTACTACTAAGGACAGTACAAGGAAAAAAAAAACACTAAGCACACCTAAGACCTCAGAAAATTGTTAAAGTTTCTCCAGAACTTTCTGAAGCGTGTATCTCCACCTGAAGGTCACAGACTGGAAAACTGCCAAGACACTGGAGACACCTGAATGTTACCCCCACTAAAGACACCAGCAGCCATCTTTCCCTTCTAAAAACCTTAACTTCCAACTGGCAAACCCTGCCCACCTGGGTTCAATTCCAAGCCACCCATGTTTACACAAAAAGCGGTGCAAGTGTCTGGTGTTTGTTTAAAGCAGCCCTGTAAAAGGTCCTGGCCTGCACACACACACATACTAATTGTTTAAAACAACTAACTTCCGGGGGCTAGGGAGATGGCTCAGTGGTTTAAAGCACTGGTCTCTTAAGCATGAGGGTCACTCAGGCCAGAGACTACCAAGTTTGACAACCCAGCACCCACGTGAAAAGCTGGTCATAGCCACAGCCTTCCATAATCCCAATCTATCAGGAGTAGAGAACAGAAACTGAAGAAATCACTGGGGCTCACAGAAGGCAGCTCTGGGTTGAGGCAACGACCCCCAACTCAATGAAAGAAACACACAGATGAGTGGGGACACTGAACGCATGTGCATGAGGCATGCACATCTGCGCACAGGTGCATACATGAAATATCATCACATGCACCGCACAATACATACACAGACACATACATACAAAAACAAAACTTTCTAGAGGATTAGAACAGGATGTAACCTAGAAATCATCTACTTCTACGTGGACACAGCACCATCTTGTGGATTTATAATCTATTAACACCCGGCTTGTACTAGTGTAACACATGGATCCTTCAACATTCTGGCACTGCTCAATTCCTAACTCATGGAGGAGACTGGAAGGAGTGATAACTTATATTTAAATTTTTTCCTTCATTTTCAAAGGACTCTTCTAAATATCAAAGTATTTCTGAGACACAAAATGCTTTGGGGTTGGGGGCACTGGGATTGGCTAGGGATGACATGTTTGCTTCAGTGCTTGGTAATCAATGACAGCTACAGACACATGTATAGGGGCCGGTAACAAACTGCTGGGCACAGCATTCTGATATCTGATTTTTGATTTGAGTTTTTTGGTTGTTGTTTGAGACAGGGTTTTGTTATGTGGCCCTGACTGGCCTCAAGCTCACAATCCTATTGCTTTAGCCTCTCAAGTGTTGGGAGTGCAGCATGAGCTACTAGCCCAGGCTTGTCTCCTAAGTTACTCAGAACAAGTGATGCTAAGTGTCTGTGTACTCTGCTGGTTAAATACATAAATCAGTCAAGAATGGTGGCTGAGCTGTGATCCCGGCATGAGGACATGAGGAGGCTAGGGTAAGAGGATCACTGAATTCAAAGCCAGCCTGAGCTCCAGGCTAGAATGGAAACCTGCCTCAACTATCATCTATCTACCTACCTACCTTCCTATCTATCTGCCTACCTACCTATCTATCTACCTATCTATCTATCATCTATCTATCTATCTATCTATCTATCTACAGTTAATATATTAAATAATTACACATGCCTGCCATAGGGATCTTCCTACATATTAGAGAAATAACAACTGTCCAAGGCAGACTCAAGTATCTCACAAACTAAAGCCACCATCCAGGTCGTCTTCCTTCTTTGGACCAGTTTATGATTGTCGTGCTGGTGACTGAACCTCGGCCTTCCTCATGCTCTGCTCATGCTCAACACCCAGCCATATCCCAACACTTCCTGTTTAACAACTCAAATTCTGGAAACAAGGAGGATCCTCTGAGTCACTCAAAAGATCCATCCCTCCTCTGCTACCTCTTGAATGGTCTTCCTCAAAGCAAGCTGTGATCCTTTATAGCAGGTAAAAAACAGTAAAAGAAACATGAACCATGTCTGGTAAGAGGGAGCTGACTATAATACCCCAAAGACTGCCCCAAAGAACACACCTCCTCCAGCAAGGCTCTACTCCCAAACTACCATCAGCTGGAGACCAAGAATTCATAATACATATGAGTTTAATGGGGACATTTGAATAAAACCACCACATTTTCCCATCTGTAACTAGTGAAGTCTCTGAAACTGCCCATAGCCTGGAGAAACTCCATCCTGAGCCAGCAGCTCTCCATGGAAGCTGTCCCAGTCCTGGTGTCTTCCGAAAGTCCTAGGGTCTCTCCACTGCAACCCATAGCTCATCCTCATAGCTCTACCAAGCCTCCATACATGGATTCCAACAACTGTGCCTCATAGTGTCCAGTGGCCATTTCCAAAAAACAAGCCACAATGCAAATCCAATGACTCTCTCCTGCATTTGTTATACTCCCATAGTACCAGATGGGCTACCAAATTTGTTCATACAGTGGGGAACAAAATCAACCTTGGCCAGGCATGGTGGTGCATGCCTTTAGTCCTGGCACTCAGGAGGCAAAGGTAGGATGAGCATGAGTTTGATGCCACCCTGAGACTACATAGTGAATTCCAGGTTACTCTGGGCTAGAGTGAGACTCTACCTGGGGGGGAGGGAGAGAGAAAAACTCTGAAGAGCAGGAAAACTCCTTCAACATTCTGCCTCCCTACTCTCAGGAGGCAGCATTCTTCCTGCTGCCCCAAAGCATAACAGCTGGCCTAATCTTGATGGCAATAACCTCTCAAATAACTGCAGCTGAATGGATACTGTCTCCAGCCCAGACCTTCATTTCTTTCTGTGCCATGTTCATCTGCTCATACCAGTCCATTTCTATGCAATGCAACCCTGCACAAGTCCTCAGGACACAGGAAGAGCTCAGCTAGCCTCTCACACAAACTGCCTCTAGCCCAGTCCAGACAAAGCTTGTTCTACTTCACAGTCCAGAGTTCTTATTACATTTGGGTCTTTCAACTCTGACAAGAATGATCCTTCAAACTCTGCTTACAGCATGACAAGGCATCTGTAGTGGTCAGATTCAGGTGTCCCCCATAAACAATGTGTTCTGGATGCTTGATCCCCCAGCTGATGGCAGTTTTGAAACTGGAATCTTGCTGGAGGTGTTGTTTGGGGTGGGCTTATGGGGGTTATGGTCACTTCCCCTTGCCAGTGTTTGGCACACCTTCCTGCCACTGTTTTTGCAGTGCTGTGGTGGAAGTGATGTCCAGTCTCTGGTCATGCTGTTTTTTTCCCTGCCATCATGGAGTTTCCACTTGAGTCTACAAGCCAAAATAAACCCATTCTTCCCACAAGCTGCTCTTTGGTCAGGTTCTTTTCTGCTCAACAATTAGAAAGCTGACTACAACAGTTTTGGTACCAGAGAGTGGGATCTGTCATTGCTAGAACCCTGATTCGGTAGGTGGCTTTAGCCTCTTGTAACTGATTTGTAGGAGGACTGCGGGAGGATTTGAAACCTTGGCCTAAGAAACGCCTTGCAGTACTGTAAGAACAGCTTCATGAACCATTCTGGCCAGAGTTGAAAGACCTGAATGCAGTAAGAACTATGACTGTGAGATTTGTTTTATGAGGGTGAAAAGGAATTTTGTCGAGATTGCTCTAATGCAGTTTGTGTGAGAGGCTTGCTGCATTCTGCCTGCCTGTGTCCTGATAATTTGTACAGGGTTTCATTTCGTAAAAAATGGACTGGTGTGAGCAGATGGAGATGGCACAGAAAGAAATTAAATCTTTGGGCAAAACTGGCTGCCATTCAGCTGAAATTGTTTGAGACTACAACCATTGAAATTGGGCCAGGTGATTTGCATTGGGACAGCAGGAAGAATGCAGACTCTTTCAAGTGAGGGATCTGAATACTGAAGATTTCCTGCTCTTCAAAGTCAGCTCTATTCCCCCTGGATTAACAAACTGGTAGCCCATCTGGTACTATGGAGTATAACAAATGCAGGGGAAAGGGTCATTGAATTTGTAACACGGTTTTGTTTTATGGGTAGTGTGAAGTAGGCATGAAAGATTGCCTGCCTGGAAGCCCAATGGAGCCTAGAGGATGAACTGTGGGTTGCAGTGGATACCCAGGAAAATGCCAGGACTATGGGAGGGCTGCCAAGGAGAACTGCCAGCACTGGATGAAATTTTCTGGACTGTGAGTAGCTGAGCTGGAAGGGTAGAATTGGAACTCCACAGACCCATCACTGGTTAGAATTATCAGACTTGGAGTTGGATTTTGATGTTTGCCCTGTTTTAAATTTTGTATTGTTTCAATCTGTCTTTGCTATGCCCATTACTATCTTTTGCAGTGTGAAATTGTTCTGCAGTATTACAGTTTGTTATTGTTGTTGTTGTTGTTGTTTTGGTATTATGGCTCAGTTGAAAGACCTTGGATTATGGAATGTTTGAATATCACTGGGATGGATAAAAAAACTGTGGGAATTTTTTCCCTTTTATTCAGTTTTTTTCCTTTAATCATCTTTTCCTGTGGGGATTTTTAAAGCTGAGCTGAATGCACTGCATTTTACATCATGTATGGTTATCATTTTATGGGGGCCAAGGGCAGAGTAGGTGTCCTCCATAAACATAATGTATTCTGATGGCAGTTTTGGAATTGGAACCTTGTTGAAGGTGTGTTGTTGGGGGATGGCTTATGGGGGTGACAGGGTTATTTAGGGGCTTCTCCTGGCTACCTTTTGCCACACCTTCCTGCCACTGTTTGCAGTGCTGTGTCAGAGGTGACGTCCATCCCTCTGCTCATGCCATTGTTTTCCCTGCTACAT
Source organism: Zapus hudsonius (assembly GCA_004024765.1). Classification (NCBI taxonomy): domain Eukaryota; kingdom Metazoa; phylum Chordata; class Mammalia; order Rodentia; family Dipodidae; genus Zapus; species Zapus hudsonius. The sequence continues at coordinate 244,246 of PVHP010000010.1, read as the reverse complement.
GGAACTGCCCCTTGAGTCTGTAACCCAAAATAAACCCATTCCTCCCACAAGCTGCTTTTTGATCAGGTTCTATTCTGTGTAGCAACTAGAAATATGACTAAAACAGGATCTCTTTGGCCAAGGTTTCAAATGCTACCACATTCCTCCCACAAATCAGTTCCAAAAGGCTAAAAGACACACAATCAAGTTTCTAGATTTCTAGATAACTCCTCTGTTATCAATTTTCTGTTGTGGTTACTTTCTCATTGTTGGAATAAAGCACCTAACCAAAAGTGGGTGATGGGAGGAAAGATTTTGTTTTTGTTTTTTTAATTTTGGCTTATAGTCTCAAGGGAATACTTCATGCAGAGAAGCCATGGCACGAGCAGAGGCTGGACATTACTACTCCCACAGCAGGTGGAAAACAACAGCAGAAGAGTGAGCTGAGTTCCAACAAGAGGGAGCTGGCTATGACATCCTGAAGCCTGCCCCCAATGACACATCTCCTCCAGCAAGTCTCCACCTCCCAAACTGCCATCAGCTGGGAACCAAACACACAAAACCCATGAGTTTGGGGAAACATGAGATTCAAACCACCACAAAATTCTCAGCATCTCCTGAGGTAGGCTACGGGCAGAGTACATGCCCAGCAAACACAAAGTCCTAGGTGTTATCCTTGGAAAAAATAGACAAAATAGTGAGAATATACTGAAAGACAGAGAAATAATATAATAATAGCAGAAAAAATAAGATATGTTATTTTAAAAGATTCTATTTTATATAAAACTCTGGAAAAATATAAAATAATGTGAGGTGACAGAAGATAATCAGTAGTTGACTCAGAATGGCTGGGGGGCAAAAATCAAAGAGAGAAATTCAAAAGGTAAAAAAAAAACTTTTCACATTAGGAATAACCATTCCAAACTTCAGTGACTCCTATATGATTACATTTACTAGGAAATAAAACAGTCTTTTCTTAGCATAAGCTGTGAGTAATAAAAAGGAGAGAGACTGCCATGTTTGAGCAAAAGTAAGATTTGGCTCTTCCCAAAGGGCAGATTCCATGAGTCAATATAGCAGCGAGGGAACATTCTGACTGGAGAGAAGTATGAAGACTCAGGGCTCATTCCTGGTACACTGTATTCATTACTCAGCTGTGCCAGCCTCTCTTCTCCCCTTCTGAGCCTTACTCAAAGCCTGCTTCAGCATAAGAGAGGCAGAAGACCCAACTCACCTGTGATGCTGCTGGGAGAAGTGTTGTTCCAAAATCCTGGTCTCCCATGAACCTTTCCTCAGGTCGGGCAGGAAGCTGGGAACCAGCCAGAGCTGCAGTGATAATAGGTTTTCAGAATCTAAATGTTTCCCTTACCTACTCCTCAGAAGGCAAGCACAAGCTTCTTCACAAATTAGAACTATTCATTGCACCAACCAAATTCCAATTCATTCCAAACTTCCAAACTCTCACCTCCCTCCAAAGAACCGGAATCCAAATGGTCTGGTCTAGTCACAAAATAGTTTAGAATAGACTTTGAACCTGCAAGAGTGGTTGGTGGAGGTCTGCCCAGCTCCAGATAAGGCCACATTAGTATTCCCGCTCATACTTAGCCTTACTAACCACAATCCCTAATTTCTCTTACACAGCACTGTAACTGCCCCTCACCCAGTCCTGGTTCCATGTCCGATTCCTCTTTCACATGGTGGCTCAGCAGCTCCTGGGGCCCTCCAGGTGAACTCGGATATGGCAGCTCTTGAGGCTTCATTTCCGGGTGGGGCTCTGTTTCACCCCCTTGGCAGCTTGAAGAGCCTCTCCTCTCTGATAACATTTCCTGTCCTAGAACTTGGATGCTGATCTAGACATGAAACAGCATGAGTTACTGACAGATGCTCTGTCCAAAGTTCTGAAAGATAATGATCTAGCCTTCTGTATCAGCCCACAGGATGGCCTTCATGGCCATGAAGGAGAGAAAGTGAGCTTTTATTTTTAGTTCAGCAGAAACTGGTGAAACCCAAAGTACACCAAAAGCCGTGGTCTGAACCAGGCCTGACAGACCTTTAAATCATGCTATTCCTACAAGACATTTAAAACTTGGGCTTTTTAAATAAGTCAAACATCCTAGAGATGAGCTGGGTTATAGACTTTATCTTCAATACTCCAAGGGCTGAAAACAAAAATAATTGGAATTAGGCTGAGGTATGGGGAAACTCAGGTGTTGTATAAGAAAAATTTATTTGGGTCCTTTTCCTTGGTTCCTGGCATAGAGCTCCTTGAACCTTTACATTTCCTGAGTGACAGGAAAGATTTCTGTTACTCATAATGAAGACTGTCATTCAGATGGGATTCTGTGCTGATATACTAACTCTTGGTGAGCCCTGGATAGCTTCAGAATGGGAGCTGGTTGCCAAAGAAGAAACGGGGTTAAATAGTGAGCCCTATTCAATGCCCAACTATAGAGGAAGGAGAGGAACCAGAAATTTTTACGAATGGCAAATAATTTAATCAATTATGCCAAAATCATGAAACCTAAAAACAAAACAAAAAAAAAAACTAAACGATGGGGTTTTGAGAGCTGTTCCTGGTGAACTCGGGTTCTGGAAAGGTGGTACATGGGGAGAGAGCATGGATGCACCCTATATATAACTTGTACTTGGCTACTAGTGAGTTAATTCTTTATCATAAACTGGGAACAGTGAATAAGACACTTTTCTGAGTTCTATAAGTCACTTTTATAGTCAAGTCAAACCTTTTGATACTGAGACATAACATTATCATCAACCAAGTTTGTACGCAACCACATAATTACAAAAAAAAATCACACAAAAAAACTCAATGTTTTTAAGCTTATGATTATGAGCCACAGTCCTAGCTTTATGCAGCTTGATGAGGCCAAGGGCCTTAAAGAGGGGACTTGTCAGGACACATGGTTCATGGAATTTAAGGCTGGCATCTGAAGCAGAGGAGATCTATGGGAACAGGCCCTGTGCTGACCCCAGACAGTGTCAGTACTGAACTGTGTGCCTGCTTTGTGTTGAATAAACAGAAAACTGGTGGTTGGTTTGGAAATCCCACATATTTGGAGCCATAAATGTTATCAAAGGCAACACACCTGAAGAGCCCCAGAGGCAGCTTGTGCTTCCCTCACAGACAACACCCTCTGCTTACCCACTGCCACAGTCTCTGAGGGTCTCCCTTCAAGCTCTCCACGAGGGTCACAGCCTCTTCTCCACTGCCTGGACACTGTTTCCGCACCCACATCTGGATCTCCCCAGGGAGGATGGTTAGAAACTGCTCCAGCATGAGGATCTCCAGGATCTGCTCCTTGGTGTGAACCTCTGGCTGCAGCCACTGGAAACAGAGCTTCCGGAGCTGCCTCAGGGTCTCTTGCGGACCAGAAGTCACCTGGTACCGAAACTGTCGGAAAAGCTGGCGAGCAGTCTCAGGACTGGAGAGCTCCACTTCGGGGACAGCATCTGGTTCAGAAAGCAGGGAGTCTTCAACCTTGGCCAGTGAGGGCAGCAGGCTCAGGGCCTGCCCCAGGTCAACAGGCATTGTCTGGATTCACAAGGCCTTGTAGCTGAAGTGCTTCCAGGGTGAAACTATTTCTCAGAAGCAAGTCTTCAGGGGGGTGCTAAGGAATGAAATCCAGGGCTGTACAGAAGAGAAGCACATATGTTCAGGGAGACCAAGCGCATATGCCCTACCTGAGAAGCCTGGTCTTTTGAAACCGCCCAGTATCCTATTTTGAGAGAGCAAAACTTAAAGCTATGAAGCAAATCCCTGACATCGTATCTAAACAACTACCATCAATTAGCCCATTTTATAATATTCTCCCTTGGTCTTCAAATGTCCAGATCATACAGAAAGAAGAAATATACCATATAGGAGACATGGTACATACCTGTAATCCTAGTACTTGGGAGGCTGAGGCAGGAGAATAGTGAAATTGAGGCCAAGCTGGGTTATGTACTGAGGACCTATCTCAAAAAAGAAAAATGAGCCCAGCATGGTGACTAACACCTTTAATCCCAGCATTTGGAGGCAGAGGTAGGAAGACTATCATGAGTTCAAGGCCACTCTGAGACTGCAGAGTGAATTCTAGGTCAGCCTGGGCTAGAGTGAGACCCTACCTGTAACCCCCTTACCCAAAAAAATGAAAAATAAGAAAAACGCACCATGTGAAGGCATTGTCACTATGGGCTTCCAGGTAAACTGAGCTCTTCTGTGTCTCTGTGCCTATACATCCACAGGCTAATAACTAAAGCTGCACAAAAATATCAATGCCCTCAGAATACAGGCTAATGCTGAAAGGATCAGATGTTTCCTCTCCCACAAGCTCCTGCCATGATATACTGTGATCACAGGCCCAAAGCAATAGAGCTAAGCAACCCTACACCAAAACTTGTGAAACTATAGCCAAAGTATGCTTCTCTTCCTTAAAAATTGTCTGTCTTGGGATTGTACGTGTGAGCAACTGCACCAGGCTTACTAGGGCTTTTTTTTTTTTCCTTTTTTGGTATGTGTACAGTATGTGTGTGGTGTGGTATAGGCATGTGTGTGTGTGTGTGCAGATGTGCTCTATACACTGTGGTTGGAGACAGAAGAGAACATTAGTTGACCTTATTGCTCATCTATGTATTTCCTTTGAGACAAGGTCTCTCCCTCAACCAGGAGCTGGGGTCAGCCAGCAAGCCCCCTACCCATTAGGATTACAGATGTACGTGGCCATGCCTATCATGGTTTCTGGTGGTATCTGGCTTGAGAGAACCTCGTGCTTAAGTGGCAAGTGCTCTTAACTGATGAGCCATCTCCTCAGCCCTACTCTAGCTTTTTAATAACTGTATGATTCACAAGGTATAAGAAGCAATGTCCTCATTCCTACCACTTAACCCAAACATATTTATCTTAGGGAATGTTGTAATCAGTTTTCTCACTGACAGCAGATAGAACCTGACCAAAGCAGCTTGTGGAGGAAAGGGTTTATTTTGGCTTACAGGCGCCAGGGGAAGCTCCATGATGGCAAGAAAAATGATGGCAGAAGCTGGACGTGACCTCCTGGACAACATCAGGTGGACAACAGCAGGAGAGTGCATGGAACACTGGCAAGGGGAAGCTGGCTGTAACACCTATAAGCCCACCTCCATCAACACACCTCCAACAAGCCTCCAATTCCAAAGTTGCCATCAGCTGGAGATCAAGCATTCAGAGCATCTAAGTTTATGGGGGACGCCTGAATCAAACCACCACATTCCCTGCTAGGCTCATAAACTGACAACCACACATGATGTAAAACACAATGCATCCAGTCCAACTTTAAAAGTCCTCACCGTTTTTAGCAATATCAATGCTGTTCGAACATCCCCATAATCCAAGGTCATTCAACTGAGCAAAAAAAAAAAAAAACAACCATAAAGGCAGAGAATATTCACACTGCAAAAGATGGCAGCACTGGGCATAGCAAAAACAGATTGAATCAATACAAGATTTAAAACAAACAGGGTAAACATCAAACTCTAACTCCAAATCCAATAATTCTAACCAATAACAAGTCTCCTGGAGTTCCAATTCTGCCCCTCCAGCTCAGCTACTAACAGCCTGTGAAAACTTTATCTGGTAGCTCTCCTTGGCAGCCATCCCATAGTCCTGGCATTTCACTGGGCCTCCACTGCAACCCATGGTTCATCCTCATGGCACCACCAGGCCTCGACACAGGGCTTTCAACAAGCCTGCTTCACATTGCCCCCACAAATAAAAAAATAAAAGCATGTGTTACACATCCAATGACTCACTTTTCCTCCATAGTACCAGCTGGCTACCAATATGTTAATCCAGGAGGGAAATAAATCCAATTTGCAAGAGTAGGACACTTCTTCCTCATTCAGTTCACTTGCCTCAAAAGACTCCTCATTCTTCCTGGTCCAATGTCAGTGGCTGTCATCTCTCAAAATATTGCATCTGACCGGGCAGCAGTTTCGACCCAAAGATTTCATTTCTTTCTGTGCCATCTCCATCTGCTCACACCTGTCCATTTCTATGCAAAGCAACCCTGCACAAGTTCTCAGGACACAGGCAGGCAGAATGCAGCAAGACTCTCACACAAACTACCTCCAGACCAGTCCCAACAAAGTTCCTTCTCATCCTTGTAAGCCAAACCTCACAGTCCATAGTTCCTACTGCATTCAGGTCTTTCAACTCTGACCAGAATGGTCCATCAAGCTGTACTTACAGCACTGCAAGGTGTCTCTGAGGCCCAAGGTTTCAAATCCTTCCACATTCCTCCCACAGATCAGTTCCAAAAGGCCAAGCCACAGAATCAGGGTTCTGGCAGCAACGATCCCACTCCTCGGGACCATCTTAACTATTACAGTCAGCTTTCTTGTTGCTGGCATTAAGAACCTGACCAAAAGGCAGCTTGGGAGAAAGGCATGAGCAGAGGCTGGACATCACCTCCTGGCCAATAGCAGGTGGACAACATTAGCAGGACAGTATGCCAAACACTGGCAAGGGGAAGCTGGCTGTAACAACTATAAGCCCACCCCAACAATACATCTCAACAGGGTTCTAGTTCCAAAATTGCCATCAGCTAATCAGACTAAGTTTGTGGGGGACAGCTAAATCAAACAACCACCAGCAAAAAGGCATTTAGGAGAGTAAAACTTGAAGCTATAACCATAATCAGAGCACGGAGAATGAGGCGGGGAAATCTAAAGATTGAGACAAGCCTGGGCTACACAGCGAGATCTTGGCTCAAAAAAAGATGAGGGAAGGTGAAGAGAGGGAGGGTGACAAAAAGTTTAACACTTCAAAACAAAAATGGAAGAGGAAGAGAGCAAAACTTTTCTTTTTTTAAAATATTTTTATTCATTCATTTTCAAGCAGAAAGATGAGAGAGAGAGAGAGAGAGAGAGAGAGAGAGAGAGAGAGAGAGAGAGAGAGAGAGAGAGAGAGGGAGGGAGGGAGGGAGGGAGAGAGGAAGAGGGAGAGAGAGAGAGAACACCAGGGCCACCACCTTGTGGGTCTGGCTTATGTGGGTACTGGGGAATTGAACCCTGGGCCTTAGGCACTGGAGGCAAGTGCCTTAACCGCTGAGCCATCTCTCCAGCCCGAGAGCAAAACTTTTCAAGGGTCCAGAAAATGAAAGAGATAAAAGCCATCCAACGGCAATGTTTCTCATATGGACCTCACAAATTTATGGGTTTTTGTTAAGATCTTCCATATTTCATTCATGTAGTCATGTACCACAAAGTGACACTAACATAACATTATAGTAACAAACATTTACTTGGGGAACTGCGTGTCTAGCCTTGGAGGAATACAAGCCTGGAAAACCATGTAAGACACGTGTTTTCAAGCAGGAAAGAATGCAGTCACTGAGAGGAGAAATTTGTGAGTAGGCACCATGATCATTTGGCAAGCTGTTGGAGGACAGCATCCCAGTCACAACAGGAAGCTGCAGTTGAAGTGGCGCATAATGGTTTCACCAACAGAACTGGAAGAAGAACAAGGCAGGGAGGGCTCTGGAGATGGGGTGTGTCCCCTGTAAACCCTCAGATAAACTTGGGATTTTGTATCTCCAGGATGAAAATGCAAGGTCTGACCAGGAACAGCTGTGGCAGTATTAAGAGCAACACAGAGAGGCAAATGGCCCATCAATGACTAACAGGGAGTCTTTATCATTCCAGATTGAAAGAAGCCCTCTGAACACCTTAAGCATCCTGAGAATGGGGAACGCTGTCAGGAGGAATGAGAGAAGCCTCAAGTAAAGCTCAGTTTTATGCTCCAGCAAAACCTCAGACCAAGCCCCAGTGAAGCCACAGCTAAGCCCTGGTCCAGCAGGTGAGCTTCACAGGCTTAGAAAGCTGAAGGACATCTTGGATTCTCCAAACAGCTGCTGTACTGAAGTATAAAACAAAGCCCACACAAAGGTGACCACCTGCTAGAATAAACCATCAACATTTCTCAAAGGAAAATCATTGATCCTTACTTACCATCTCTAATGTCATCCATAATGTGCAGAATTCAATCCACAGTGATTAGCCATAAACTGAAACATTCAAATGTGACCCAAAGACAAGGCATAAAAAAGCAGCCAACAGAAACCAACTTAAGATGGTTGAAGTAATTGAAGAATTATAAACTACTTATTTAAAAACATTAAAAAGGGGGGCTGGGAGATGGCTCTACAGGTAAAGGTGTTTGCTTGTAAAGCCTACAGGCTCGAGATTCAATTCCCCAGCCACCCATAATAAAGCAGGACAGGCATTTATTAGCAGTGGAAAGAGACCCGTGGGGGGGGGGGGCGGCGCAGTTTTCAGATAAGCCAGAAGAATTTGTCACCAATTGATATGCACTACAAGAAATATTAAAGAGCGTTCTTCCAATTGATGGAAAATGCAGAAAAAAAACTGGAGACCAAAACACTATATATGAATAAAAATATTACTTTTTGTTCTAATAACTCCTTTAAAAGGTTGTTAAAAGCAAAAAGAGAAAATTTTTTTGAAGCAAGGTCTCATCTAGCCCAGGCTACAGCTGAAGGTGGCCTTGAATTTCCTGATCTCCCTGTCTCCACTTTTCAAGTGCCAGAAGGTAAATTGAATTAGTCTGTTATTGTATTTGTGAGTTGCCAGATGAGAATAGGAAATGGGAGTGCCAGGAGGAAATGTGAAGTGTAAAATGTCAAGTGAGAAGTGAAAAATGACACATATGAATTTTGAAGTGTGAAGTGATACAATATTAAAGTAGACTTTGGTGCTCAGTGGCTAAAGGCACACACTTGCAGAGCCTGGCCCAGGTTCAATTCCCCAGTACCCACATGAAGCCAAATGCACAAAGTAGGGCATGCATCTGGAGTTCATTTGCAGGGACAAGGGACCCTGGCATGCCCATATATCCTCCCCCCTCAAATAAATAAAAAGTAGACTTTGATAAGTTAAACTCTAATAGTTAAAAATGCATGGTGTTAGGTCTGAAAATATTACTCAAACTAATAAGGAATACCAAAAATCACAACCCAGAAAAGAAAAAGAAACCAGAAAGATTAAATTAAAAACTAGACTATATAATACACTAAAACTCATCCATATAAATAACTACTTCAAATATAAATGGAATAAACAAACTTCAAGGCAAAGTGGACATCACTATAAACAAAACCCATTTAACTTACATTTATAAAACACTAGACCCAACAACCACAATATACGTAGAAATCACAATTTGTGGGAATCAGTAATAATCCATAGTTCAAAGCCATGACAAAGGAAGTTAAAACAACATTTCATACAGAATGATAATGCAGACTTTGTGAGAAGCAGCTGGGGCATGCTTAAAGGGAGAACCATTTTCAAACTCCTTCACTTATCTCCATGAATTTGGATCCTAGGTTTTTACACGGGTATCAAGATTTCAGATAGTAAAATAAGGGCCAGCAAGCTTATTCAAACTTAGCTGGTTCCTGAGTTAATTTAGATAGCATTCAGAAAAAGTTGTATCTTGGGGAAACTAGACCTTATACACTTAATCTAATGGTGGGAGTTACTATACGCCATGACAGCAGCAAGAAAAATATCCAAATATTCAAAATCAAGTTAGAGAAGGCTTATGGGCTTCTCTATATCCCAATGCCTACATGAGGATATTAGCGGATGGTTATAACTTGTTATGCCCACTAAAATTTGAACAAATCTGGATGAATTTTTAAACATGCACGTGTAGGTAAACATTCTGGCGATATATGCATAAGTTACATGGTTACACAAGCAAGGAGCCATTTGTCAGCCCCCTCGTGGGCTCTGTCCACGTTCCGTCTAATCTTCAATCATCCTGCAAGGTACCTCGGAGGCTTGCAGGCGGCAGTGGGATTCACACCCAGGACAGCTGTCAACATCTGGGGCTCAGTGGACTGACCCAGCTGGCTGGGGGGGTGGAGGACAGCTAAGGGCCTTTCCTGCTAGGAGGCCGGGATGGTGCTGACCCAAGGGGAGCCCCAGGCACCCACAGCACCCAGAGGAAACCCCAGGTGCCACCCCAGCCAGCGGGGTCCTTCCCGCGGAGACCCGCAGCGCCCCGCCCCGGCCACCCGCACGCCACGGACACGGCTCCACGGACACCCGGGGGCCGCCCCTCCCCCGCCTCGCCCATCGCCCGCCAATGCGGCTGCCCCCGCCCACCCGGAGACTCCAGGCCCGACCCCCGGCGGCCTGCGCTCTGGCCCGCCCAGCCCCCGCGCTCACCTCGGCCACGGCGCCGCTCGAGCGCACTTCCGGGAGCTGGACGGCTGCGCGCGCCTCCCGTGGCCGAGAAGGACGCGAGGGGCGGGACGGAGGCGGGGCCTAGAGTGACGCGGGAGGCGGGGCCATGGGGGGCCGAGAGAGACGCAAAGGAGGGGGGGCCAGGGCGGGGACGAGAGTGACGCAGGGGGCGGGGCCATGGTGGGGGCTGAGAGTGATGCGAAGGGCGGGGCGGGGGCGGAGCCGAGTTCTACAGAGGGGCGGGGGCGGGACCGAGAGTGACACGAGGGTGGGGCCGAGTTCTGCGTGAGGGGCGGGGACGGGGCGTGCGCTCTGATTGGCCGCCAGGGCTGGGTCTTGGGCCTCCAGCTCCGCCCCCGCCGCTTCGGAAGTCTTGGGGCTGGAGCCCAGGCTGCCAGCTGCTGCCTGAGTTGGCCGTCCCTTCCAGCCTGTGCCCACTAGGGTTCCCTCAACCCGGTCCCAGGTCCAGCCTGCGCCGTGACGCTCAGCTGCAGTGTCTGGGTCTGCGAGTTCAATCTCTGAAAATATTACTCAAACTAATAAGGAATACCAAAAATCAATAGCTCTGAAGATATTACTCAAATTAATAAGGAATATCAAAAATCACTCAATAGCTCTGAAAATATCACTCAAGCTAATAAGGAACCAAAAGTCACTCAACCCAGAAGAGAACCAGAAAGATTAAATGAAAAACTAAACAAATATAGTACATGGAAACTCATCCATATAAATAAATACTTCAAATATAACCCACCTATGGGGAGTACCCCAAAGAAGCATGCGCTTGCTGTCCAGGCACACCTTTCATCCAGCACTCAGGAGGCAGAGGTAGGAGGATCCCTGTGAGTTTGAGACAGGCCTGAGACTACAGAGTGAATTCCAGGTCAGCCCCTACCTCGAAAAAACAAAGCCAAACAAAAAAAATCTGAAGACATCTGTGGTGAAATACATCAGGGGTTGTAGGAACAGGATATGCTCACGTGCCTGAAATTGACCACTGGGAAAGGCACTTGACCTCTTCTCCAAGTCCCTAGTACTGAAAGCATAGTTCGTGGTTAAAATATAAGCATCCATTAATTCGAATGCCAAGAGACAAACCGTGTGTGACAGCTTAACCTAGACAGAAGTAGCTAACGGTGACTTTGTGTGACAAGCCTCCCTGAGTTCTTGAGAACATGGCTGGCGACTGGTATGGACATTTAGATGTTAACATGCACTGAAAGTTATTTTCAGTGCCAGGGTGCTTTGCTTCTAAGGAAAAGTGAAGAGCTGAGCTGATTTGAAGGGGCCAGTGATGTTTCTTCAAACATGTTAGGGTTTGGCTGATCAGTATCCAAGGACTATTGGACTAATGAAAAAAAAAACCTTTAATTGGGCAATAAACCACTGAGAATCTGATGGAAGCTCTGAGACTTTTCCCAAGGAAGATGCATAGACAGACACATCTATACATATTTTCTTCCGAACTTCAGGGAGCTAACAGCCATGCTTGGAACCCACAAGTCTCACATTGAGAACTCTTGAAGGATGCCATACTTGGAAATTTACTAGTTTCTTTATTAAACTGGCAATTGGGAAGAGGCATAAAGTTTTGCAACAGACTGGAGAGGCAAGAGATATTTTAAAAATAGGAAACATCTAACTCAGTTGAAATTATTTTCATTTACTTAATAAATACATAGCAGTTACCTCTTCTGTGTCCAGCACAATTCTACCAGCTAAGCATACAACAGTCAAATGTCAAATCCTGGCCATTTACATTTTGTGAAGGAAGTTGTATATAGCAAACAGATGCACAAGTCATGAGTATGTGGGGTGATGATGGATATGGAGAAAATCGAATTAGTGAAGGAGGACAGGTGGTGTTGGAGATGGAGCGCAAGTGATACAGGATGGTCAGGAAAGGCTGGCAGATAAAACAACCTTCAGGGCTGGAGAGATGGCTCAGCGGTTACGGCACTCGCCTCCAGTGCCCAAGGCCCCAGTTTCAATTCCCCAGGACCCACATAAGCCAGCCCCAAAAGGTGGTGGCCCTGGTTCTCTCCCTCTCCCTCTCTCTCTCTCTCTCTCTCTCTCTCTCTCTCTCTCTCTCTCTCTCTCTCTCTCTTTGTATCTGTCTGCTTGAAAATGAATAAATAAAATATAAAAAAAAACAACCTTCAACTCAGACCTCAATCTTGTGTACTGTGGGAGTTTTCCAAGTAGAGGAAATAACAAATGTCTAAGTGCTGTCAGTGAATGAAAGTGAGAAAAAGTATGAGGACTAAGCCCTGGGCCTGGGTCACACCCAAAGTAGAGGCCAGGAACTCAGGAGACTTTAACCAGGAGAGCGGGGAGAGTGCTGCCCAGTAAGAGTGCTTGCCTAGGCGCAAGGAATTCAGCTTCATTAGTACTGAATATAAAGGACCCAGTAGGGTCATGTTGAGCAGACCATAAAGGAAGAAGGGGACGCATGCCATGGAGCAGATAACATCAGACAGACTGAAGTTGACATGTGCTGCATTCAGTGAGTTTATAAATTATATTAGCTTATGAATTACCTAGTTTTAACTAAACCCTAACGAAATGCACACATAAGTAAGCTCATTTTGAAGACAGGTGTAATAATGCATACATAGATAAACAACAAGAAAATGGCAGAACTACACAAGAAGTTGAGCCCTTTTAAAAAAAAATTATTTAGTCATGAGAAGAGAGAATTGGTATGCCAAGGCATCTTGCCGCTGAAAACACACTCTAGATGTATGCACCACTTAGTGCATCTGGCTTTACATGGGAACTGGGAAATCGAACCCAGGCCAGAAGGCTTTTAAGCCAGAACCTTTAACCACTGAGCAATCTCCCCAACCCTTGAACCCTTTATAACTGCTGCGAGTCAATGGCAAAATCCAATCAGATTTGACCAGAAAGTCAACAAAATAATTTCAATATTAAAAATGTACATATGTACAGAATCTACATATATATCACAGGTACATTAAACATGTGTATTTATATGTAGTGTATACACACTGGTGTAACTATGTATATGCATGTATACATATATAGATTTGCAAATAGTATATATTTATGCAGACTAATATACATTAATGAATATATATTCATATATATTAATGTCAGTTTCCTTATTAATTATAGTATTAATTATAGTAAAATTCCAGTAGACCTCTTAACTCATGACAATCCTACCTCTGCCTCCAAGTGTGGGGATTAAAGTGTGCCACCATGCCCAGCCCATCTTTTTTATTAATTTTTGTCTTTCAAGAGATTTAGTAATGCCTCTGAGATTAATATTTTTGTTGTTGTCACTCTCAAAATGTTCATTTATATTGATCAATTTTTTGAGTTTCAGTTCCTTCTCCCCTCCCCTAACAAAGCTCTAGCCTTTGGATACAGATTGGAAAAGTTGGCTGAGCTCTCCAGATGGTTCCTGGATGTTGTGTTTACTTTTTGGTTTGGGATGGAACTAGGCTTTCCAGTTCATGTGAGGAAATTGCTTGACTATTTGGTACACCCCCAGCCCTGTAATGAAGGATTCTTATGACATTAAAGAATCAAGGGTCCTTTAAAGCTCAGGTGTAGAGGGAATGGGTAGCAGGCTTCATTTCACACTTAAGGAAGCCTTTCCCACCACAGTCCTCCTCCTCTGGGTCTGGCAAGTACTCATTCTGACTTCTTGTTATCTGACTTTTGCCTTTCCTGTGCTCACTTGAGGTCACACAGGCACCTCCTTCACTTTCAGGTACCTGATTCCATGCTGGGCTGATGCTCCACCAGCTTCAGACAGCCAGTCTTTGCCTTTGCTGTGACATCTACTTCACCTTGAAGGCCAAGACTCCTGCAAACACTCTCAGCCCTGAGCAGCGGGAGGCACCATCTGTCCCTGCTGCCCATGATGGGGTGGCTGGACCTCTGCCCACTGAAAATCTGTCTGCATTTGGTTTTCCAGACTGAACTTGCCTCTATCTAAACTCCCAAAGGTCCTTGGATTGATGAAAGAAGCAAGCCTTTTCTTCCCCTGGAGAGATGGCAAGACTTGAATCATTTGTCAAGGCTAATTAGCACCACAGGTCTGAGCACTGGGGACACACAGAGAGAAAAGGATTGGGACTAACCAGACAGCAGGGCTCTTTTCTAAAATTATTATTATTCTCCAGGATGTACTCTATTCATTATATGATATTAGGAGAGCAGAAAGAAAATGAAGCTAATCAGCAGCAGGAGTCGGTTTTAGAAAGTCTTAAAGAGGACTGCTACAGAGAGTTTTGGGTTGCCCATGGAGATACACAGAAGAAACTATGTGTATTCAAGGCACAAAATATAAGCACCATCTTGAACAAAGCTGTTTACCAAGAATCAAGGAAAGAATGAACTCCTTAAAGGTTACAGAATTTTATATAACATCTATTCTCTTTTCTCATGCAGACAGGGACCTTCCAAACCTGAAGCTGGAAACTTGCTGCATGTATTGTTTGACAAGCCCCCAACTTTAAAAATTCTTGGGCTGGAGAGATGGTTAAAGGCATTGCCTGCAAGCCTAAGGATCCAGGTTCGATTCCCCAGTACCCAAGTAAAGCCAGCTGCACAAGGTGGCTCATGTTCCTGGAGCTCGTTTGCAGTGAGTTGAGGCCCTGGCACTCCCATTCTCTCTATTTGCCTCTCTCTCTCTCTCTCTCTCTCTCTCTCTCTCTCTCTCTCTCTCTCTCTCTCTCATAAATAAATAAATAAATAAACAATAAATATTTAAGCCTGGTGTGGTGGTGCATGTCTTTAATCCCAGCAATGGGGAGGCAGAGTGTTATAGTCGACTTTCTCTGTTGCACAGAAAGATCCCAACCAAAAAGCTGCTTGTGGAGGAATGGGTTTATTTAGCTTATGGACTCGAAGGGAAGCTCCATTATGGCAGGGGAAATGATGGCATGAGCACAGAGATGGACATCACCTCCACCACAGTACTGCAAACAATGGCAGGAAGGTGTGCCAAACACTGGCAAGGGGAAGCTGACTTATAACACCCATAATAAGCCTGCCCCCCAACAACACAGCTCCAGAGAGGTTTTAATATCCAAACTGCCATCAGGTAGGGTTGATCATTCAGAACACATTTGTTTGTGGGGACTCCTGGATCAAACCATGACAGTCCACCCCTGGCCCCCACAAACCAATAATCATACATGATATAAAATACAATGTGTTCAGTTCAACTCCAAAGTCCCCACAGTTTTTCTTTCAACTGAGCCATAATACAAAAAAAAAAAAAACACCCTAATGGCACAGAACATTCACACTGCAAAACATAGCATTGGACATGGCAAAGACAGATTGAACCAATACAAGATTTAAAACGAGCAGGACAACATCAATCTCTTAACTCCAAGTTCAATAATTCTAACCAGTAACAAGTCTCTTGGAGATCTGATTCCGCCCCTCCAGCTCGGCTACTCACAGTACAGGAAAACTTCATCCAGTCCTGGCAGCTTGCCTTGGCAGCAACCCATAGTCCTTGCATTTCACTGGGTCCCCACTGCAACCCACAGTTCATCCTCATGGTTCCATCGGTCTTCATGCAGGCAATCTAGTACACCTGCTTCACACTGCCAATGGCCATTTTTCAGAAACAAAACTGTGTTGCAAATCCAATGACCCTCTCACCCTTGTAAGCCAAACCTCACAGTCCATAGTCCTTACTGCATTCAGGTCTTAACTCTGACCAGAATGGTCCATGAAGCTGTACTCACAGCACTGCAAGATGTCTCTTAGGACGAGGTTTCAAATCCTTCTACATTCCTTCTACAGATCACTTCCAAAAGGTCCAAAGCCACAAGATCAGGGTTCTAGCAGCAACAGACCCCACATCCTGGTACCAAATCTATTGGAGTCAACCTTTCTCTCATTGCTGCAACAAAAAACCTGAACAAAAGCTGCTTGTGGAGGAACGGGTTTATTTGTCTTACGGACTCAAGGGGAAGCTCTCTCATGTCAGGAAAAATGATGGCATGAGCTTAGGGTGGACATCACCTCTGCCACAGCACTGCAAACAGTGGCAGGAAGGTGTGCCAAACATTGGCAAGGAGAAGCCGGATATAACACCCAACAAAACAGATCCAGCGAGATGCTAATACCCAAACTGCCATCAGCTGGGGGTTGATCATTCAGAACACATTTGTTTGTGGGGACACCTGGATCAAACCATGACACAGAGGTAAGAGGATGGCCATTAGTTCAAGGCCACCCTGACACTACATAGTGAATTCCAGGTCAGCCTGGGCTAGAGTGAGACCCTACCTCAAAAAAACAAAACAAAAATATTCTTACCTTGCATTAGAAAGATTTTTCTTTGTGATCAGTCTGGACTTCCCCCTAATTCTTATCATCTGTGTCACTCAGGACTCCAAACATCTTTATAGTACTAACCACCCAGCTCTGGAAGTATGTGAGGATGACTGCTCATTGTATCCTTAGGTTCTCATTGCAGAGACAAAATACCCTGCCAGAAGCAGCTTGGGGACGGAAAAGGTTTATTTTCAGCTTATAGTTTCAAAGGGAAGTCCACCATGACATGGAAAGCCTGACAGGAACAGGAAGCCAGCACCACATAGTGACATCTGTAGGGAGGAAGAAGAGAGAGCAGTGAATGCTGGTGCTCAGCGACTTTCTCTTTTGCATACTTTGCTCCTAGAATGCTTAGAGCAGGTTTTCCCACCTCAATTAATCTAATCTAGCATATCCCTAACAGACGTGCCAAGATAACTGTTTCCTGGCTGGTTCTAACTCCTGTCAAGTTGGCAGCCATAGATGAACCATCACGTTTATTCCAATTTCTCAGAAAGCAGAAGACTTGAGAAGTTAAAAACACCTATCTCTGGATAGTGTTTGTAGTACCCACCGTGGGTTTCTGAGGACATTTTGTTTATTGCTGCACCCTGGCCAGGGCATTGCGCTTACCATATTTCTTTTTTTTTTTTTTAATTTATTTTTAATTTAATTTTTTTTATTGTCCAGAATGAGTTACAATATTTAGTGGGCAAACAATGAGTTGTTATCCCCAATTCCCCACTGCCCTCCCCTCCCCACTCCGCTGGATAACCTCCTCCATGGGTCGTCTGGATCAGTCCTTGTGACAGGGGACCATGGATAGCCTAGTATTCAGCCAGGTTCTCCTGGCCATGCCTCTGGATAATCTCCCCCACCACGGCTCTCACAATCTTTCTGCCCTCTCTTCCGCACAGTTCCCTGAGTCATGGTGGATGAGTATTAAGGCTGCTTTAAGGTTGTGAGCTTAGGGGTCTTTGTGTTGAAAATCGTTGGTTTCTGTCTCACTGGTTGATTTAATGGCTGTGGCTGTGGGTCCCTTGTTCATCCCGACATTCTCTGTGGGGTTCCATATGGATCCTCCACGGTATGAATGTGGTGGCTCCTCTCTTGCCAGAATCTCAGGTATCGGCCTATGGTCAGCTGGTAGGGTTAGATGGGCCCCAGCTCTCTTGCTGCATCCTGAAAAATACAAACACAATCTCCATCGGAGAATGAGGAATTTGAAAGCTGTTGATTGTCTCCCCCAGGCCCTCACTTACCATATTTCTTATCCCACAGAGTACTGGCTACCTGATGTCAGTCCGCTGCCTCCACCTGATGCTAAAATCAGTTGGTCCTCAAGATCCCCATTATCCAGGAAAGTGATAAGACAGACATGGAAAAGAATTGGTCAAGGTCACTAGACAAGGATTTAAGCATACAGTGATTATGTTATCACTATATTCCCAGATATTTAAAATTGTCATTACCTGGCAAGTTCTAATCTATTATATTTGAGCATTTCTTCACTTAAGTGTTTAGTACAGTGTGGGATTGAATGAAGGGCCTTAGAATATGCTAAACCAGAACTTTACCTCTAAACCACACCCCAGCCACTGACCTCCAGAACTATATAGATATCAGACACTGCTCACTGGAAGGAATGGAGGAAGAAAAAGAAGTTGAAATCACAATCTTTGCTGGAGCCAGAGGACAGCCCAGTGGTAGAGAACTTGCTTGACATGAGAAACAGTCTAGTTCCATACCCAAGACACACACACACACACACACACACACACACACACACACACAGTATCTCCTGAATTAATTATCTTGGATTTCTTCTACATATATAAAAACAGATATATCAAAGAGATAGGGATTAATGTAGACAGTTTCCTCTATGAGTCTGTGTGTCATTGCAGGGTGACACCCCAAAACCACTGCTTTACTCAAGAGTCTATGAGGAGAGCCTTGAGTTCAGGAGAGATTATTATTATTATTATTATTATTATTATTATTATTATTTTGCTTGTGTGTGTTGGTAGGGTATATGCATATATGTATATGTGTGTGTCCTTGCAGCACTTCATGTCCTGGCCTGCTGAGGGGTGTTCTTGTAGTGGGAACTGGGCACAGCAGGTGAACACCCAGGGTTTCACCACTGTACTTCCCTAGATTTTGTGTCTCAAAATGCCAACCAATTGGACAATTTTGACAGAAAGCATTTTCTTATCACACACATTTATTCTAGATTAGAGTCAGTTCAGAGAATTTGGGAAAGAGATAGGGGAAACAGCCCAACCATCATGTCCAACCACCAGTGTGGGGAAAAAAAGCAGAGAGGTTTTAACAGAATTTATACTGTTCAGCTAAACAAGCAGGAAGGGGAAAGATGGTGAGAAGGCAAGATTCAGGTGGAAGAGAAATCCAGCCCCTCACCACAGGCTGTGGTGTGAAGTCCTTCTAGACCATGTGTGTGAGAAAGAGACAGGATTATCTGTTCAGTGAGTATTTCCTGCCCCAGGTGAGCAGGGAGACAGGTGGGTGATTCATACCTGACCAACCAGTTTTAGCACCTAGATTTGAGCTCTAGCTAGACACCCCCCACTCAAGGGGGAGGGGGTCTATGGAGCTTGCCTGAAACTGTCACATGCTCACCTGCCATGCAGGGAACAGAAAACTGTTCTCTCTCCCACCCATTCTTTTCTTATGATTTATATATATATATCCTTTTATCCCCTGTTGAGTCAGAGTCTCTTACTGATCCTGAAGCTTGGGTATTTTTACAAGCTCCAGTGAATCCCAGGTCTTAGCTGACCTAATGGACTGGGGTTCCAGACACAAATGGTCATGCCTAGCTGTTTAACGTGGGTTCTGGAGATTTGAACTCAGGCTGTCTCAGACTTCCCAGGCTTCTGCAGGAAGCACATAACTGCTGAGGCATCTCTCCAACCCAGCTATTCTTTTTACAAAATGTACCAGCATCCTCTGGTTCTCTTTGTCTGATTCTGTGTTACTTGTTTATTTAATTACTTATTTACTTTTTTTTCTTTTGTTTTTTTGAGGTAGGGTCTCACTCTAGCCAGGCTGAACTGGAATTCACTATGTAGTCTCAGGGTGGCCTGGAACTCACCATGATCCACCTACCTCTGTCTCCTGAGTGCTGGGTTTAAAGGCGTGTGCCACCATACCTGACTTTAATTTGTTTTTATGGTGTTGGTGTCAAGCCCAGAGTTCCTTATCTTGTGACAAATGTTATCCCATTGAACTATACCCCTGCCATGTAATGTTTTTAAAATTCTTGGTTTTAAAAATTATACCTTCTTGATTCTGTATAGTTGAGAGGGAAAAGAAAATCTCTTAACTTGTCTTCTGAAAAGTAAACCAAGTTATTTAGAAATATATTCTTGCAGGGCTGGAGAGATGACTTAGAGGTTAAAGGTGCTTGCTTGCAATGCCTGCCAACCTGGGTTTGATTGTCCATGTGAAAAGCCAGATGCACAAAGTGGCACATGTGTCTGGAGTTTGTTTACAGTGGCAGGAGGCCCTGGTGTGCTCATAATCTCTTTCTCTCTCATACACAAAATAAATAAATACAAATATTTATTAAAAGTGAATTATTCTTGTTATTCCAACACATAGAATTGTGAGAGGCTAGGGGAAAATACCTGAAACATGGCTTTATACATATGATATTAAGAGAAATCCATTTAGAAAGCTGGGTGTGGTGGTCCTACCTGTAATGCCAGGACTTTAGATGCTGAGGTAGTAGGATAACAAGTTCCAGGACTCACATGACAAAATAATGTCATAATATGTAATAATAATATGTCTCAAACATAAATAAATATGTGCATAAATAAATAGAATTTACCCAATGAATTCTTATATATTATTAATTTGTGTTTGTTCTAATTCCTTGATATTCAAGTTGAATCTGAGCTGAGAAAAATTCAGTACAATAATTTTTGGGTGACTTAAAGAGGCAAAAAGGTAAGTAGAATATAAGAAATAAGGGGGTTTTTTTGTTTGTTTGTTTGGCTCTAGTCTTGGTAGACCTAGAATTCACTATGTAGTCTCAGGGTGGCCTCAAATTCACAGCGATCCTCTTACCCCTACCTCCCAAGTGCTAGGACTAAAGGAGTGTGCTACAAATAAGGCTACAAATAAGAATTTTTTATAAAATAAACCTTTCACAAGCTTCATTTCTGAAGAAAAGATTACATGTATATGGAAATGCATATTTTACAACTGTTTTATAAGAATACTCATGGGAATAAGAATTGAAGGACATGACTCCTGATTATGCTATATATTAATTCACTAAATTTCATTAAATATAACATCCATATATTCACTGTTCATAAAACAACACAAGTATATAATGTGAATTCTCCCTCTCAGTCCTATTTGACATCTCCTATATCCTCCACTCACACCAACATTGCAAAATCCAAAAACCTGAAGAGGGTATCTTGGAAAAGCCTGTCAGCCCTAAAGGAGGAGGAGTAGGCATTAGGGAGCAATTCTGCAACGGCTTCAGGCACCTTCCCATCCCCCAATCACCAGCACCTGTAACCATGGGGAACACAAGGGACCAGAACAACACAACAGCCATACACATCAGCACAGCCTATCAGAGCAGCAGCTCCAATGGACCCAACCATCCTAGGCAAGCCCACAGCCCAACAAAGAGGGAATCAGCCTCACAGTCAGCTTAGGGACCAGAAGCCATCCTGAAAGGTAACAGGACCCTCTAGAATTGATTGATGTACCTATGGTCAGGATTGCCATTCCTAAATAAACTGGGGTTTGAGAGTGAATTTGTTGCATTTGATATCTCTTGATTTATAGTGCATTTTTGTCTTTTTCTTCTGTCTTTCTTGGTGTAGGGTCTCACTTGGTCTCAGCCTGGCCTGGATCCTAGCATACACCAGTCAACAGGATTCGTGGTGTGAGTTAACACACATCATTAGGAACTTTGGCTTTGTTAGATTGCCTGATTAATCCCAACTCCTGCATAAATACTATGCTGGTATTCTTTATATGTTATATCTTTCCCAGTAGGATATTAGAACTGTATTTTGCTTTACCTGGGCTAATAGAATATTTGTATAGCAGGCAACTACACCTTGACTCACTTCCGTTGTCACTCTGGGAGTAATGTAAAAGCCACACATGGCATCTCAGGCTCCCACCCTAAAGATATAGAACTTCTGATCTACACATCTAAGAACACAGAAGATAATTAGAAAGCCCAAGTATTGAATTAACTCAAGATGAAAAATATCTCTACATTACAATATAAGAAACAAAAAAAAATCAAGACGATAACATTCTACCAAAAATTTTAAAACCATTAGAAATGACCTCCTGTGAGATTGACTTAGATGAAATGCCTGAAAAAGAATCCAAAAGAATGACTAAAACTATGTTTGAAGAAATCAAAGGAATTAAAGAAGAAAACAAATTCCCAAAGGAAAACACAGAAAATCAACTTAATGAACTAAGGAGATCGATACAGTTATGAGTAAGGATATAGAAACACTGAAGAAATACCAATCAGAAATACTAGAAACAAAAAAACACAGTGAGTTAAATGCAAAACTCTGTAGAAAAATCTCACCAATAGAATGGATCAAGGAGAAGACAGAATATCTAAACTGGAAGACAAGGTGGCAGAACTGAAACAGTCCAGCAAAGAAAAAGATAAACTAATTGGAAGGTGTGAACATTAATTTCAAGACATTTGGGACAATAGGAAGAAAACAAACATAAGAATTCAGTGAATCTGGGCATGGTGGCATATGCCTTTAATTCCAGCTCATGGGAGGCAGAGGTAGGAGGATTGCTGTGAGTTTGAGGCCAGTCTAAGACTATATATTGCATTCCAGGTCAGCCTGGGATAGAGTGAGATCCTTCCTCGAACAACAACAACAACAACAAAAAAGTCAGGACATCATAGAAGGACAAAAATTTCACTCTAAGGCATAGTAGGTATTTTCAACAAAATGATAGAAGAAAAATTTCTCCAAATAGGAAAAGTGATGTCAATGAACATACAGGAACTATTTAGAACACCAAACAGACAAAACCAGGAAAGAACCACTCCTCCCACCATATTATAATTAAACTATTGAACACACAGACCAAAGAAAATGTGTTGAAAGCAATAAGAGAGAAGCATCAAGTAACCTATAAAGACAAGCCCACCAGGATAATAGCAGATTATGAAACACAAACCTTAAAAGCCAGAAGAGTTTTGGATGATATATTCCAAGTACTGAAAGATAACAACTGTCAGCCAAGATTATTATATCCAGCAAAGCTATCCATCACAATTAAAGGAGAATTAGGACATTCCACAACAAAAACTGGCTAAAAGAATACATGTCTACAAAGCCAGCTCTTTAGAAAATATTTGAATGGGTCCTTCAGACTGAAGAGAAAGAAAAGCACATACATAAGAAAACTGGAAAAAATAAACCATATTCAAATAATAGGTAATACAAGAGAGCAAAGGAAAAACAGAAAACAATTATAAAATCATGAAATGGCAAGAATAAATATACACCTTTTGAAATAACTCAACATCAAAGGCCTCAATACTCCAACAAAAAGACACAGATTCACAGACTGGATTAAAAGGCAGGATCCTTCTGTTTGTTGCCTCCAAGAAATGCACCTCTCCATAAAAGATAGATACTTCTTTAGGGTGAAAGGATGGAAAATGGTATTTCAAGCAAATGGGCCTAGAAAGCAAGCAGGTGTTGCTATCCTAATATCAGACAAGATAGACTTAAAACCAACAGTAGCTAAGAAAGATAAGGAAGGATATTATATATTGATTAAAGAAACAATTCAATAGGAAGAAGACATTACAACTGGAAATATATATGCACCCAACCCAGGTGTTTTTAATTTCATTAAACACTACTAGAATTAAGGTCACAGTTAACATCAAGGACAATTGTAGTGGGAGCCTTCATCACCCCACTCACACAAATAGACAGGTCTTCCTGGCAAAAAAATAAACAGAGAAACATCTGGACTAAATGATACTATAGAATAAATGGACCTAACAGACATCTAGAGAAAATTTCATCTAAATACTATAGAATGCACGTTCTTTTCAGCAGCACATGGAACATTCTCTAAAGAAGACCATATGTTAGTATATAAATCATTAAAAAAGTTCCAGAAAATTGAAATAACTCCTTGTTATTGTTATGTAACTCTATCTGACCACAATGGGATTAAACAGCAAGAAAATCTATAGAACATACACAAAATCATGGAAATTAAACTATACAGTATTCAAGAAGGAAATAAAAAAATTCATAGACTCAAATGAAAATGAAAACACAATATACCAAAACCTTTGGGACACAGTGAATGCAGTCATAAGAGGGAAATTTATAGCTTTAAGTGTCTATTTTAAGATCACCAGAAAGGTCACAAGTAAACAATTTAATGATTCACCTTAAGGCCTTGGAAAAAGAAGAATAAGGCAAACCAAAAATCAGTAAATGGGAAGAAATAATAACTATTAGGGTGGAAATTAATGGTATAGAAACCAAAATAATGATACAAAGAATCAATGAAATGAAAAGTTGGTTCTTTCAAAGGATAAACAAAATTGGCACATATCCTAACAACTCTAGTCACTAACCTAGAGATACTTGCGCATCCATGTTTATTGTGGCTCTATTTACAATAGTTAAAAAAAGGAACCAGCCTAGATGTCCCTCAACTAATGAATGGATAATGAAGGTATGGTTTATTTATACAGTAGAGTTCTTTCTATTCAGCAGTAACAAAAAATGAAATTATGAAATTTGCAGGGAGATGAATGGATCTGGAAAGGATTATGGTAAGTGAGATAACCCAGGTCCAGAAAGCCAAACACTGCATGGCCTCTCTCATATGTGGATCCAATTTGGATTTATTCAGATTTTTATGTGAGTCAGCAGTAGAGGCCAGTAAGCTAGACAAGGGTAGAAGGGAGGGAGGAGAGGGGAGACTTAAAGGGAGGGTATCTTGTATATGTAAGCAAATGAACAGATCACTAGGGGCGCAATGGCCTAACTGGAGTCAGGGAAGGGATTGAGTAAAGGAAAGGTGGGAGGAATGTTAACCAAAATTCAAGAGGTTTAGAATAAACCACATGGAAACCTACTTCTTTGGGTAATGTCACACCCAGAAGCCATAGATTTTACTAGAAAAAAAATTAATGCCAGGGATGGGATAGTGTCCAGTGAGTTGTTGGCCAGGGAGGTCCCAAGGCCCCCAAAACATTGCCACGACTCTTGGTTGCCTGCTAGAACAAGATGGTAAGACCCTATTGCTGAAGACCCCCACATGCTTGGGCTGCAGGTCATTGAGAAATCAAGCTGGAGCTGAACTGGAAACCAGATGACAGAAAACTGGAAAAAGCTATGGCTGCATGCAGTCCTATGAGAGAGAGAGAGAGAGAGATCAATGATGGTGAACAGCAATGGACCCTGTAAGCCTTAGGATTGGTCAGCCAGGCCAAATATGCCAACTGGTGCAATAGTGACAAGTCTTTTATGGGGGAAACCAACCGGCTCTCTAATTGGACTGGAGGCCGACTTCATGAAAGGGAATGCAAGCCTGTTACTGAAGACCTAGTCAAAAGCCTCTGGTGGGGTAGGCCATGAGCTTTAGAGAAGTAATGCCTGCTGTTGTCTGGCTAAATACATATATTATCCCCACTAAACTGCCCAATGAGCACTTTATTTTCTCTTAAATGTGCATACCCATGATGCTCTCTCACTTTTGGCTGGAGAAACTTCTTTTTTTTCACATAGCAGTGACCACTGGGATAAGTGAAAGGACACTGAAGTGCTGAGAAATGACAGTGGAGTGTTCAGCACTGGGACATCTCTATCACACCTCCCAAGGCTCAGGGTCTATTGTGGAAAGATGGTAAGAGCCAAAGGAAGGGGAGGACTGCTTACAATGCAGACTTCCAGACACAAAACAGTCTTGATATGCATGACCTCACAGTGCCTGAAACTACCTATACCAGACCTCCATAATGGGAGGAAATGATGATGACATTGAAACAAAATAGAGACTAATTGACAGGGGGAGGGGATGTGATGGAGGGTGGATTTGAGAGGGGAAAGTAGGGAGGGGGAGGGAAATATCATGGTTTATTGTCTATTATTCTGGAAACTGTAAAAAAGTTAAAAATAGTAGGATAGACATGTATGAGTATTCTGATTATCAAAAAATAAACCTCAAAAAACACACCACACATTTCCTTAATTATTACATTGTATAATCTTGAGTTAGTCATTGTGCCATATCTATATTTAGGATATAAGTTACATTACTTAGTTTTTATTTTGGTGGGTACATAATTTAGCAACATGTTTAAATTTTCTGGTTTTTTATTGTTCTTCTGAAAAATTTTCAGACATAAATTTGAAAAAAATAACAGCTTATGTCAGTGTACTCTGGCCATCTACCACTAACATTTTTAAAAAATATTTTATTTATTCATTTTCAAGCAGAGAAATGAGAGAGAGAGAGAGAGAGAGAGAGAGAACCAAGGCCACCACCTTGTGGGTCTGGCATATGTGGGTACTGGGGAATTGAACCCAGGGCCTTAGGCACCGGATGCAAGTGCCTTAACCATTGAGCAATCTCTCCAGCCCTACCACTAACATTTTGTAATGCTTATTTTGGCACACATCTATCCATCTTTCTACCTCTCTATTGTATACTTCATCCACTTTTCAAAGTCACCTGAAAATTATAACTGGTACTATATGTCCCCTTAAACACTTCAATATGTATATAATTATCTGGAGTTTTATATTTTTTATGTTTTTTTCCTTTGGATATAAAATATATATAGAAAATGTATATAAGTATTAAGAGTACATTTATAGTATTTTGACAAGTGTTTACACATGTGTGACCAAAATCATTTTCTAGTTATAGAATATGGCCATCATCCCAGAATGTGTCCTCTTAGCTTCCCACCTAATCTCCAAGCCCTCTCTCCCGCAGTTATGAACTACTGTTATGAACACAGTTCATACTGTTATACCTACTGTTATGAATATAGTTCTTCAAAGTTAACATTGATCCCTTAAAGGGAATTGTATCAGTTACTTTGTCATTGCTGAGATGAAATATCCAACCAGAAATAGCTTATGGAAGGAAAAAGTGTAATTCAAGTTACAATTCCAGAGGGTAGAGTTTGTCATGGCAGGAAGCTGATTCACATGGTCACATGAGCAGGGAGGAAGCAGAAAAAGCCATCAGGACTAGGCTGAAACACCTCAGGGCCCACCCCATTTGTGGGGATGAACTGTGGGGATGAGCTATAAGAACAGACTGTGGACAAGAACAGTGGCAATGTTTCTTATAGACCTTATAAATAAACTGCTGTGAGATGCTAAATTCCTTACTTATAACTTGTATTTACATGTATGTACCCATGTGTGCTTACGTGAGGTGGCACATACCTGTATTGGTCAGAGAGGAATGTCAGATATCCCACTCCATTATTCTTTGACCTGTTCTTAGTGAGCCAGTCTCTTACTGATTCCAGAGCCTTTTTTTTTTTTTTGTGATCTTCCAGTTTCTCCTCCCCATAGGACTGTGTGTGGCCACGCCCAGCTGTTCATGTTGGTACTGGGAATAGAACTCAAGTAGTCTCTCAGGCCTCCTTGGG
The DNA here is from genome assembly GCA_004024765.1 of Zapus hudsonius. Lineage (NCBI taxonomy): Eukaryota > Metazoa > Chordata > Mammalia > Rodentia > Dipodidae > Zapus > Zapus hudsonius. The sequence continues at coordinate 217,008 of PVHP010000010.1, read as the reverse complement.
CTCTCATCCTTGTACAGAAGTGCTCTCTGGTGAACCATCGCTTCATCCCCCAAAATGTGTTCTTAATTTAACCATTTCAATTTTAAAAAATCTGGCAGAAAGCCTGATTTCTCAATAAAATCCTTCTTAATCAGGGGTTATGCAAGGAATACTTGTACTCTGCAGCCTCTTTGAGGACAGGGCATTTGGCTCTTCCCATACCTTACTTCTAGCAATAACAATTTGCTGTTCCAATCCTGTATAGTGGGAAGGAAAAGTCATTACACAGCAGAGACTAAACTTTTAGGCCTACTTGGGACTTCTTTACAAATCTCTTAAAAATGTGAATTTTCTGGTTACTGATGCATATTGCCTAATTGCCTTCCTTTCTCTCCAAGTATTACACCAGCTACTACCTTCATCATCCAATTATCATTCAAGAGTGATGATCACCTAAACTTTTGAGGAATTTACTTTTTTTTCAAATAAATATCTTAAAAATTTTAAATTTAAATATTTATTTATCAGCATTTGGAGAGATATAGAAAGAAGAGGGACAGACAGAGGGAATGGGCACACCAGGGTCTCCAACTGCTGACAATGAACTCCAGATGTAAGGGCCACTTTGTGCAGCTGGCTTTACATGGGTACTGGGGAATTGAACCCAGGTCCTTGGACTTTGCAGGAGAGTGCTTTTATCACTGGGCCATCTCTCCAGCCTTACTTTTTTTTTTTCTTTAGGTAGGGTTTCACTCCAGGTCAGATTGACCTGGAACTCACAATGTAGTCTCAGGGTGGCCTCAAACTCAGGGTAATTCTCCTACCTCTGCCTCCTGAGTGCTGGGATTAAAGATGTGTGTCACCATGCCCAGTTCCCCTCATCCTTTTTCTGAAGACTGACTCATTTGTTTCAGGCTAGCCTCAAACTATGTATCTACGGTTGACCTTGAATTTCTGATACTCTTGCCTCTACTTGCTTAGGTCTGGGATTACAGGTGTGCACCTCTATTCCCAGTTTAAGCAGTTTACACAGTGCTGGGGACCTTTTTGTGTACACTAGGTAAGCATACCTACTACCATGAGATCTACCACCTGCATTACATCCCAAGCTCCTCAAAACACTTTCATGTTTTCAGCCATATGCTGTGCGGACTTCACCAGGAGTTTTTTTTTTTTTTTTTTTTTGCCTGCTTCTTACTAGAAGTTTATAATACCAGCAGTCATGCAAGTATATGTCAGTTTTATCACAAGGCCAGTATTAGAGAAATAATTTGGCTTATATTGCTCTTTTAATTCAATGTCCCTTAATGAATACATAAGTGGCACATGCTTTTAATCCCAGCACTAGCCCAGGCTGACCCAAATTCAGATATGTAGTGTCAGGGTGGCCTCAAACTCACAGTGATCCTCCTACCTCTGCCTCCTGAGTGCTGGGATTAAAGGTGTGCACCACTATGCCTGGCTAGATAAATATATATATTACACTCTTTAGTAAAGAAATATGCGCCACTGGAAAACAGGGCTTTACACAGCAGTTTACCAAGACTGTAAATACATCTATCATTCACGCCAAGAAACGGGGGTGGGAAGACTCAAATTCTTCTGTTTCTTGGCACCGCTCCAGATCCCAAGGATCTGGAACAGAGAAATGACATACACATACCACAGTAATGTGCGACAGGAAATTATTGGAAACCCAGCTGGCAAATCAAGGGTCAGGAGGTATTTCAACAAAACAGTGTTGTATTGGGTCACCTGTATTGGGTCTGGTCATGACAGGGTATGATATTTGGGACATTGTCAGCAAACTCTGGAGGTACTGATGCCCTTTCCCTGAGTGGTAATATGGCCAAGCCGAAGGAAATGTGACGCCGTTGCTATGGAGGAGGGGGCTGATCCGTGTTTTTCCACATCCATCCATCTTTTCTGATCATTGACAAGTTGTGTTAATGTTTTGAAAGAAGCATTTCATTTGATTTTCGATTATTTCTCTTGGAACTAAAATAGAGTCTCCCTCAAAGCAAGCTTCCTTCTGACTTCCTTCTGAAAAGGAAGACTGTTAGAGTCCTCTGGTCTCATCAGCTCAGCATTATTTAGAGTATGTAGATGGAAGATGCTGAAAATTCTGGGATCAGAGCTTTTGCTTTGAAAAGGGTTCTTGCAAACTGGAACTTCACAGATCCCAGCCCTCTCTGGAGCTGTCTCTAGTGTGCTGGGGTTATGGGCAGGGACCACAGTTACTTTGCAAGTGATATGCCAGAGACTGGACAGGAAGCCTGACCTTTGGGGATTCCTTCCTGATCGATTTAACTCTTCTGACTCTGGATTCCGAGAAGGTAATTCTGAACCTTTTGGGGGGGGTGTCACAGGTCTCTGCGGGACGCTGAGAAAAAGCTACGAATCCTCTTTTTCCCCAAATGTACACACACATTCCCGCTGTCGCACAGCGCTTTCTGCCCCGCAGTTTAGCTGAGCCCCTGCAGCAGGTTCGGCATCAGCCCCGGGCGGGGCCTGACGGGGCGGAGCCTGAGCGGGGGCGTGGCCTAGGGGCGTTCCGGAGGCGTGGCCAGGGCGGCGCACGCCGCGCCCTCAGTCGTGCGAGAGGCCGAGCTTGCTGCATTGCAGCCGCCGCGGCGCCGCTCGGCTCCTCACTCCCAACAATGGCGGCTCCAAGCCCGAGCGGCGGCGGCGGCTCCGGGGGCGGCGGTGGCACCCCGGGCCCCGTAGGGTCCCCGGCCCCCGGCCACCCGGCCGTCAGCAGCATGCAGGGTAAGGAGCGCGGCCGCGTCCAGACCCCGGTTCCCCTTCGCGCGCCGGACGGACGGCGTCGCCGCGGCCTGCCTCAGCGCCGGCCCGCGGGGTCGGTCGGACGGACGGACAGACGCCCGCCCTCCCCGGGAGCCGGCCGAGCTCCGCGCCTCCTCCCGGCTTCTCCCCGCCCCGAGGTCGCCGCGGCGCCGGCTGGGATCCGGGCTGCGGCCCGCGCAGGCCCGCCTGGGTCGCGGCCTCCGCCCGCGCTCCGCGCCCGGTCCTCGGCCGTGCCCGACTCCTCGCCGGCCCGCGGGGCCCTCCTGGCCCGGGTCCGCCCCCGCAGCCGCCGCCCGGCCGGCCCCGGCTCTGCGCACCCGCCGGGCGGGCGGCGGCGCCGTGGGCCTCGCTCGGGCCCCGCGCCCGGCGCGCAGGTAGACGGCGGCTGCGGCGGCGGCGTCCCGATTCCCCGCACCCCGGCCGCAGCACCGGGGTCGGCTTGGGCTACACCGCCCAGCTGATCCCCCCGGGCTCTGAGCTGTTGCTGGAAGCTTCGTTTCCAACTTTTGGGGTGTCCATGCGCTGGGCCTGGGCCACCTGTAAGGTGGACGGACGGACAGACAGACAGACACAGACACACACTGGCTTTCCAGACGCGTTTTGCACCAGGCCACGGATTTGTGTGTGTGTAGCATTGAGACGCAGAAAATAAAATCAGATACAAACAGAAGACCGAATTCACTTCCATGGTGAGATTCGGGAAATTGAGTGGCGGAGGTCAAAGTGATGGTGTCTGGACATCATGGCCTTTCCCCACTGGGGAGGCATCTGAACTCAGCCTGGCTCTTGACAGGGGCCGTCCTGAAAATACCAAGCACCAGCCCATTCCTTTGAGTTTACTGAGAATTATGTGTAGTCATGGTATTTTTAAACCAGGCGGTATCAGAAATCTCATAACAACTTTCAGCAAACGACATAGGGTAAACTATTAGCAGAATTGATCGCATACCCTCCGTATTCACTATGAGCCTGGTTACTTTTTTTATTTTTTTTGATCCTTTAAGGGCTGCGTGTGTCTTAACTAGGAAAATAGGTATCTGTCGACTATTTCGTGTTTATGAAGCCTGACATATTCAGGTAACAGCAAGAATTTTTATTCTTTACATCCCTCCACATAAGCTAATTTTAGTATACATGCATAAAGGTGATAGATATATAGATAGGATGATGTCAGCACTCAGAGGGCATGTTTTGTGCAAGCTCCAAGCTAATTAACTCAGATTGGTAGTTATTGGATGCCTATATGGTACACAGTCGACAACAAAGTTGATTTCCTGATCAGTCATGGGCCTTTATACTTTATAGTCCGTGATAATTTTGATTGTATAGCTTTTCCAAAATGGGTGACAGATAATTTTTTTCTTCATAGGCATATGTGTGAGCATGTTCACATGTGTTCGAGTGAAGTGTCATACAGGAATGCTGTCTACCTTTTTTGAGACAAGGTCTATCATTGGCCTAGGGCTTACCAATTGGGCTAGACTGGTTTGCCAGCTACTTCCAGAGACCCTTGTCTCCACCTTCCCAGAGCTGGGATTACAAGGGCAGACCACCATGACCAGCATTTTCCTGTGGGTGCTAGGGACTATTTACCCAGTCCTGACTTAAATAATAGCTTTTAAAAGTATTTCTAGTTCACAGTTTGTTTTTTTTGTTGTTGTTTGTTGTTCTGTGTTGGGGGGTGTTGGTAGTTTGAAAAAGCTGTGTACATTTTTGGTTGTTTGGAATTCATTGAGCAACTGCTGAGAGCCAGGCATCATACTCAAGTGCCGAGCATGTAGACAAGAGTGAATCCATTCCTCTGAGGATGGAGGAGGGAAGACAATGTGTTGATAAATAGGAAAATCTTGAGAAAAGTGAAGAGAACAGGCTGGGTTTTGTGTGGAAGACAATAAGGCAGTCATTCTTCTTGATAAGATAGTTGGAGCAAGCCTGTCTGGAAGAACACAAGATGGGTCTAGGCAGAGGGAACATTAAATATAAAAGTTCTGAAGCAAGAACAGAAGAGCATAGAGTGTTATAGGAACTCAAAAGAAGTCAGGGCCAGGAACTAAGCTGATATTCTACTCTGTCCTCTACCTGTTCTCTTGGTACCCAGTGCACAGAACTTTATAAAAAGCAGAATCCATAAGAAAGGGTGAAGGACTCCCAAACCCTCTTTGAATTGTTGAATTTCCTTCTATCATTGTATCTTTCTTTGATTCAAAACATGGTAGTTATCTTGTTCTTGAACCTGTTTTAATTGCTCAGAATGAAGAGAAGTGTTTAGAATTCTCAGGATGTTTGTTGTCTAGCACAGTCTCAGGTATTGAGCAGCAATTTAGGATTCCCTTTTCCTACTATGTGAGACCCAAACCTCCCATTCTATATCAATGACCAGTGTCTTTTTTTTTTTTTTTTGGCTTTATTTTCATTTGTTTTTGAAGTCTGGTCCTGCCTTCCACCCCCATTTTCTGTTTGCTACCCTTAATGCCTTTCTGGGAGTTAATGACCATGCCCTTCAGCCATCAGGATTCACTTGTGGATATGTGTGGATTATGTCTTTCTCTTGCTTCACCCCACGAGTCTAACCTTTCTGATCCAACTCAGTTTAGTTTTGCTTTTCAGCTTATTTTCAGCTGGTTGTACCATTCTTCTAATCCGTTGATGTCACCATTCTTCCACTATTGAGCAATTTCTCTTTTAGAATTCTTGAGATGTTGTTCTTCAAACTCTTCTTTCTTATCAGATCTGAGGACTTTCATATGAATATTAGAAAGAAGTCTAGCCATAAATGTGCTGTACTTATCTTTGGAAGGAGGCATGCAGAATGACAGTGAGTTTGGCTTTATAACAAGTCTTCATTTGGTCATTTAGTCACATTTTTACATAAGCAGTTGTACTTCTAATCAGGCCATTTTGAAAACATTCTTCCTATTGGACCTTAGATAATAGCAAATCATTGCTGATTTTCTTATTACTCATACATTTGAGTGTTTTCATTCATTCTGACTCATTTTTTTCTCATACTCATTCACAAACACACCCAACCTTTATAAACTGAGTAGTTTTTTTTTTCTTGGTGACTAGAACTATCAAAATGTAACTAAGATAGGTAAATAGCATTATAAATATATATTTGATATTAGTACAAGTTTTCTTTTCAGGGAGAGAAAATACTCAAATGAGCTACTGTGAAATAGCTTTTATTAATATTTCTCCAATAATTTTTAAAAAATATATTTATTTGCAAGTAGAGAGACAGAGAGAATGGGCACAGCAACTGTAAATGAACTCTGGATGCATGTACTACTTTGTGCATCTGCATTTGACTTTATGTGGGTACTGGGGAATTGACCCAGGTTGTTAGGCTTTGTAGGCAAGTGCCTTAACCACTGAGCCATCTCTCCATCCCCTCCTCAATAATTTGTCATCATATATCAGTTTAACTTGGAGGTTTCTTGCACATTACAGTGCAATATAATTAATATGATTCTTTTCCCCAAGAAATTTTAGTAAATTGAATGACTTACAATGTTCAAGAACTTATCTACCCATAGCTTGAATTTTCTGTTGTGGACAATCAAAAGCCTGGTGAATTTAGCCAAGTTAGTGGGCAGCCTGTGAAAGAAGCTGATTCCAGTGTATCAGGTAATGAATCTCAGGTGAACAGGAGAGAACATGATAGGCCACAGTGTCTTGTTGGCATGTTGGAGAGTAACTTATCATGGTGAATAAAGCTGCCAGCTTGCAAGTGCAGCAGCTTCTACATGAAACCACCGGCAGATGGCTTCTTCACCAGGAGCTTTACCTTTGCATGTCCTGGTGTTTCAGAAGCAAAAAGAATTTGAGTGATGTGGACAGGATGCTGCACTGGGAACCAGAAAACCAAGGCTCAGCTAACTGCTCTGCCATGTGCAAGCTCTGTGCTATTGGAGAAATTACTTCATTTTTCTAAATTTTGTAGTAGTTTCTCATCTGTTAAAACATATAGGATGCCGGGGTGGGGGGTGGCTCAGTGGCTAAAGGTGCTTGTTTGCAAAGCCTGACAGCCCAGGTTCAATTCCCCAGTACCTACATATAGCCAGATGCACAAAGTAGCACATACATCTGGAGTTCATTTGCAATAGCAAGGGGTCCTGATACACCCACTCTTTCTTTCTCTTTTTTCTCTGCTTGTAAATAAATAAAAATATTTAAAAAATGATAAAATAGTTTATGAGTACAGGAGAATTATTAAACATAGTATTTACCTCCTTTAGGTACTAGTCACTTAAAACGGATTAGATTACAATGATCTCTCACACATAAGTTCAATGTATTATAAAAACAATAAAGAAAAAGTCTTATACTTAGGTAATTGAGAAATGTCAGTTTAAAATTTTTTTAAGGTGGTTAGCATAGTTAGAATTTTTCTTCTTTTTAAAAATATTTTTTAAAGCAGGGTGTGGTGGTACATGCCTTTAATCCCAGCACTCAGGAGGCAGAGGTAGGAGGATTGCCATGAGTTTGAGGCCAGCCTGAGACTACAGAGTGAATTCCAGGTCAGGCTGGACTAGAGCAAGACCCTACTCCAACCCCTCCCCCCCAAAAATTATTTACTGTGCGTGCACACACACACACGAGTCTTCAGGCTTTGCAAACAAGCACTTTAACCACTGGTCCATTTCTCCAGCCCCACTTTTTCTTTTTTTTTCTTTTTGAGGCAGGGCTCATGTCACCCAGGCTGGCCTAAAACTTGCTGTGTAGCTAAGAATGATCTTGATCTTCTGATCCTCTTTCCTCTGCCTCCCCAGTTCTACCATACACAGTTTATGTGGTGCTGGGGATCAAACCCAGGGCTTTGTACATCCTAGGCAAGCATTCTTCCAGCTGAGCCATATCCTGAGACTCAGAATCAACTTTACTTAATTAATTTTTTGGAAAGAGGATCATGCTCCCAGGCTGTCCTCAAATTTGTGATTCTCCTTCTTAGCCTTCCAAGTATTGAGGTTGCAGGTGTATGCCAACATGTCCACTTAGGAGCCATTTGTAAAGCACTTGTTAAAGCAAATATTTATAACAGATATGTGCCTCTGGTTCTCTTAATGTGTTGATATAGGCAGCTTTTTATTTTTCTTCTTTTCTTAGGTTTTAAGTATAGGTGTATCATAGAAAACTTTTTTAAAAAAGAATTATTTATTTATTTTATTTTTGAGGCATGGTCTCACTGTAGGTCAGGCTGACCTGGAACTGACTTTGTAGCCAAGGCTGGCCTCGAACTCATGTTGACCTTTGCCTCCCGAGTGCTGGTATTAAAGACGTGCCATCATGCCAGGCTTTCAGAAAACATCTGTCCTAGTACACTCAGGTGAACATTTCATATATATCAACTAAAGAAAAGGGATAATTTTTTTGGCATGTAAGTGTGTAACAGGCATTGTGTGAGTATGTACAGATGTGTATGCTCTGGGCACACATGCAGAGGACATTGGATGCTCTCCTCCATCACGTATCCACATGTTTCCTTGAGATAGAAGCTCTCTGAACCTGGAGCTGCTGTTTTACATAAGATTGGCTAAGTAGCAAACTAGCAATTCTTTAGTCTTTCCTTCCAGCAGGACTAGGGTTACAGGTGTGTGTGTGGCCATGCCCAGCTGTTTATATCTGAATTCTAAGGGTTGAACTCATGCCCTTTCAGACTCACTCAGGCCCCCATTACTTGTGGCCAGACTCTTTCTACTGAGCCACCTCCCCAACCCCAAGGATAATAATTTACTTAAATGCATAAAACTTGCAAGTGCCATGAAGTAGATCTGTTAAGAGAAAGTAAAAAATTTAAAATCAATTTTTTCTCCCAATAGTTTAAATATATGTGAAATGGCCTACTTTTTATCCTTGACTGCTTATTCTTGCTGTTTAGTTCTGCGGCTTAAAGAACTGAATGTAGGGTTGGGGGTATAGCTCAGCTGGGATATATAGTACATGACTAGCATGTGTGAAACCTGGGTTCAATCCCAGCACTGCATAGACTAAGTGTGGTAGTGAATGCTTATAATCCTAACCTTGGGGAGGTAGAGACAGGAGGATCTGAAATTCAAGGTCATCCTTGGCTATATATAGCAAGTTGAGGTCAAGGGCTAGCCTGGGCTACAGGAGACCCTGTCTCCAAAAAACAAGAAAGAACTGAGTGTGCAGTTAATGAAGAGTTCCAAATCCGAGAATTGCTTGCTCTTCCAAGTATGTTGCATACTATTACTTTTAAAAATATTTTTATTTGGGGGGGAGAGAGAAAAAAATATGAGAATGAGCATTCCTGCCCCTGCAGATGAATTCCAGATGTATGCACCACTTTGTGCCTCTGGCTTTATATGGGTACTGTAGAGTTGAACCCAGGCTGTCAGGTACTTTGTAACTGCCTTTCATTTTTCTTGATGCTCCTAATTTTATGGATTTCCAAACTTTCTAGAAGGTTTAAGTATGTTCTGAACCCAGAGGCATTTTTGATTTTGAATATAAAAGTTAGTAGAAGCCTTGAGCGAGGTATTTTCCCAGGGTACCATTGTAGATTTGAAAAGTGATGGAATTGTGTATATTATATAACAGGAGCTCATTTGGTAGATGTATAGCATTGTTCCATCCTTACACTTGTCATCTGGGCTATTACTCTTATATATCAATGGGCATGTCTGGCCCTCCATTCCCCCAATCCCCCAAAGTCTCAAGTGTCTTGTCACATTTGGCAAGGTTGGGTATTTGGTGTGTGCTTACAGAAAGGATTCAAGGGCAAGGCATCTAAGATTGGCATCACTGTGGCAACACAGTGAAAAGGCTCATTGGCCAGCAGTTAACATCACTCAAGATGGGCCTTTTGGAAGAAGAAAACAGTTGAGAGAGTCCCACCCCTAGGGAAGAAGACTGAAGGGGATATTATATGAGCTCTTTCAAGCTAGGCCATAATTTATCTTATTCAAAATTTCTGGAAGAAAATTTAAAATCATTAAACACAAAAGTGCTGCTGGATGTAGGTCAGATGTATACATGAACGAATGGACACATTGCTTGGCTTTGCTGATAAAGCAAATGGCACTCAGTGGTTCTTCTGAAGCTTTGGGCAGTTTCCCTGGGATCTGGGCTAGGTGTTTTTCAGGGAGATCCCCCAGTGAATACTTAAGACTTGTTAAGAGTTCTCCGGACACCAGACTGTGTCTAGGAAGAGCTGCAGTTAAGACATTCTGTCAGCAAAACAAAGTGTCAATTTTTCTTCTGCTCTTACATCATAGTGCCAACCTGGAAGACTGCTGTAATCTTGGAAGGTATGTGACTTTCTCCCCACCAGCAAGCAAGTAATCAATTTTGCGGTAGCAGCACCAGCTGGGTGTTTCCTACTTCAACTCTCTGTACTTGAAGATAAGGTTGAAGAGACCTTTCCCATCTTGAATGCCAGTTGCATGTCCCAGGTGTTTTGTGATCAGCAATTGGGATTCCCATACCCCCTCTTTGGTTTCAGTTAATTTGCTTAGGCATCTCACAGAACACAGAAACAAGAACCCCAGAAGGTTGCACAGGACACAGACGAAAAGATGCATATGGCAAGGTACCAGCGAAGGAGCTTGGGGCTTCCAGGTCACCACCAGCAATCAATCCCATGTATTCGGCTATCCAGAAGTTCTTGGTTATGGTGACTTCATTGCATTCATGATGTTCCTAGACTGGAAGCTGGATGAGGGAACCTAGCTCTGCCAGTCTGTTTTAGAATTCTTCTTGGTCTCTCTGTGCATTTTTTTTTTTTTGTGGTGCTAGGTATCTAACCTTTGTTTTCATGCATACTGTGTAAATGCTCAACTGAGCTTTATTCCCAGCATTCAGAAAATTCCTTCCCTCACTTCTCCACAGTTCCCTTCCCTCCTCTCCCCAGGGTTTCAAACTTGCTAGATAGCCAAGGATGACCTTGAACTTCTGATCCAACTGCCTTTACCTCCTGAGTTGCTGGGCATACATGCCACCACACCTATGCTGTGCTGGAATTGAACCCAAGGCTTCACGCATGCTAAGAAATCACTTACTGAAATCCCCAACCCACATAGAATTTTTTTCATGGTCAGCTCAAGACTGAAAGCTCAGTGATGATTAGAATTTATTAGAACACCCCTCTTAGGGAGGAGAAATTTTAGTTTCTATGTCCTGCCTTTGGGAGAGAGTTTTGAACCAAAAATAGTGGATAGAAACCAGAAAATATATGTCATAATATTAAAGTGTAGAGTCATCCTAAGTCTCCCCTTTCTCTCTTTTTAAAAACTTTTCTTTATTTGAGAGAAAGAAGGCAAGGATGAGAGGGAGGGATAGAGGGAAGGAGGGCAATACTAGGGCTTCAAATGAACTTCAGACACATACATCACTGTGCTTCTGGCTTTACCTGAGTACTTGGGAATCAAACCCAAGCATGTAGGCTTTGCAAACGATCACTTGTAAGCGCTGAAGCATTTCCCAAGCTAACTCTCTTAAGATTCCTAGGAATAAAAGGAGAGGGATAGCCTACTCTGGCTCACATCTTTAATCCCAGCACTGGGGAGGCTGAGGTAGGAAGTTCACAGTGAGTTCCAAGTTAGACTGGGCTAGAGTGAGACTTTGTCTCAAAATAGGACTAGTGTAAGTGCAAGTAATGCTGGTGTGATGAAAGCCTGCAAAGCTAGTGATGTTGCTTATCTGAAGGGGAGACCAGACAGCATAATACTACCATAGTAAAAACCTGCTGGAGTTTTTTTTTTTTTTTTTTTTTTTGTGGACATTAAAAATTTGTTTTTATTTAATCATCACAGAACATTTTGGAGCATTGCTGTATATTACAGATGTGAAGTAGAGTCTGCTAGAGGTTAGGCCCTTAACTAAAGTCACATAATTTTGTTATTTCTCTGAGTACCCTGTGTGGCTTTGAAGACAATGTAGCATTTAATTACAAGCCAAACAATAAACAAGGTAGCTGTCTGCTGCAGGGAGGAAAAGCTGGCATATTAGGATTACAAAATCTGTAGTTCACAAAATGGGGAAAGAATTTGATTATATTTTTTTTAAAAACTCATTTATTGTTAATTAGATACATTATATGAGCGAACCTTGTGATGGGACCCCTATTTCCCTCTCCTCAGTGGGAGCTGGGTTGATGAGTAGTTTTTACAATGATGACTAGTGCTGGGTGGTGCAAAACAACCTTGAATTTCTTAATTAGGGAGGTTCCCTTTTGATAAAATCTGAGCAAATCAAAGTAAGCAATCTAAAGGAAATAACACAATAGGAAATAAATCTCATAGAATTCCCTTTTCAGTACATTGAAACTCCAAAGTTAGGACAAGTTTAGGTAATTCCTTACATGTTAGATCTAGAGTGCAGTGTAAAGATACATGACAAAATTTTGAGGTGGAAGTTAGGAGGTGGCAAACGATACTTCCATGTGCTAGAAGGAAGGCTGTGTGTCTGAAGGGTAGTCCAGCAAGCACCTCTGATTTCTCTCATATTCGTGTGGCTTCATAAGGAGGTGGGAACCTCTTATGCTCCTGTCCTGTCTTGTGTTACATTGTCAAACTAAAGGATGCAGCACAGAGGTAAATTGCAAAACTCCAGAAGAGCAAATATACAAGCAAATGAGGTTTTCACACGCAGAAGATTATTGGTTATTCAGATTTAGTAGATTGAGAAAACTGGCGCTCAGGTAGAGTGACTTAAGTTTCATGGTTGTGTCTGAATGCTGGCCTGATTCACTTGGTTTTGTTTTCCACCTTATCAACTGCTGTTTGTCTTTTGCTTTTATATTTACTTAGATCTTATACAGACTTTAAAACTCTATAGACCACCTCCTTTTGATAAATACAGTGGATTGTAGTTCTACATATGGCTAGTTGAGGGATGTTGGAATTGAGGGAAGGGGGTGACTATGAGGGAAAGCATGAGAAAGATGGCTAGAAGGGGTGGGGGGAGGAGGAGAAGGAAGACTAGTTTTTTTTCTTTTTGGTGGCAGGTGTACTAGCATTTGGTGCTATATGTCTTGATGCTTCTTGATTTGGAGGGAATTTAAGATTTATTTAAAATCTTAAATACCTCAGTTGTGATAGGGAAATTGAAGTGGAGAGTCTTATGAAATTAAGTCCAAGGGTATAGATAACTCACCAGGGTATAAAAGCAGTGAGAGGTACACAGGACTTTTCACATTAACTTGGTACTATTAACAGATTCAACCAAAGACTCCCAGAGATGGAGGACTTTAAATGAATAGGAAGACAAAATTTAGGAGATAGAAAACCTCCAACTTGAACCTGTCTGAAGGAGTATTAGTGGCCTTTATGCCACACATAACCACAAACTTGCATGTTGTAAAGTGGAAGGTGCTGGAAGGTTTCTTCATCATTTTGTTTTACCATCTTATACAGAGTATAATGAGCATAGTAGAGCTATTTGGCAGTATTCCAAATCTGTAGCTTTTTAAAATATATTTTTTATTTGCAATCAGAGAGAGAGAGAGAGATAAGAGAGAGAGAGAGATAAGAGAGAGAGAATGGGTTTACCAGGGCCTAGTGCCACTGCAAATAAACTCTAGACACATGTGCTACTTTGTGTATCTGGCTTTACATGGGTCCTGGGAAATTGAACGCAGGCCATCAGGCTTTTGCAAGCAAGTGCCTTTAACCACTGAGCTATCTCTTTAGTCCCCCAAATCTGTATTGTAAGTATTATAAGCACTGACTTTATGTCTTAAAAAATTCATAAGTCTTTCACAGTCTTACAGATATAAAATTTCTTCGCTTTTTACCTTATTTGATGGGTAATGTTTTTAAAAAGTGATGGAATTAGCAAAGAAAAGGCAAAATGCTATGTTCTAGTTAATTTAGCTTTGGTTTATCAATAGTGTCAAGTCTGTGCTGAGTGAGAGATAATTCATAGATGTGAATGAGGCCTCAAAATCCAATCACTTGATTACCTCATCCAAAATTAGGCAGAATGAGCAAGCTAAACTTGGAGGATTTCACTCTGCCCCTTCAGCTGCTTAATTGTGCACTGATGAAAGAATTTCAAGTTTTCAGATTTTTTTTTTAGCACTTAAACTATGCTTAGTTTTAATGTGTTAGAATGATAATTGGAGATAGTCTGCCATTCTCAATCATGTATACTTCTGAACTTTAAAAACTATTTGTGAGGAGAGAGAATGAGAACAGTGTGTCAGGGCCTCTTGCTGCTAGAAAAGAACTCCAGATGTGTGTGCCACTTATGCATATGGCTTCATGTGGGCACTGGATTGAGCCTGTGCTAGCAGGCTTTGCAAGCAAGGACCTTTAACAGCTGAGCCATCTCTCAGCCCTGTTTTTTTTTGTTGTTGTTGTTGTTTTGTTTTTATTTTTCACAGCCTTTATTATACTGTTTCAGCTCTTGCTTTTACATACACCTTGCAAGTTTTCTTTTAATCTTTGTTTTTTATTTTGAGGCAGGGTCTTACCCAAACCTCACTCTGTATATAGCCCATGCTACCTTTAAACTCAAACACAGCCCCTAGTGCTGGGATTAAAGGTGTGTACCACCATGCCCAGTGCACCACCATGCCCGGCTCTTTCACTTCATTCTTAGTGGCAAGCATTCATCACATTTAGAACTGCAAAGAGAAAACTAAATACTGCCTTAAGATTGTTGTTAACCAGCTACCTGCAGTCAAAGCATAAGTGAGTTTTCCTTCCTTCTGCATTGGGGGGACCAGGGAGAGACTTGCCTTTGCGTCTGTCCCAGTGCTCCTTCCCCCTGCTGCTTCCTGGGAGAGACTGGCCTGTGAGAGCACTGCTGTGCAGGTTTCCCAGGATCTCTTTCCCATGATGGTGCCTTACCTGCCTCCTACTTATCATTGTGTGGTTCGAGTCAGCAGTGGCTTACTTTTGTGGTACACCAAAGTAATCTCTCAAAGTAAGGGCAGGGGAGATGGCACTTGCTTGCACAGCCTGCTGGCTTGGGCTGCATTCTCCAGTTCCCACATAAAGCCAGATGCACAAAGTGGTACAAGCACCTGGAGTTCTTTGCCAAGAGGCCCTGACACGACCATCCTTTCTCTGCTTGCAAATGAGTAAACAAAAACACTTTAAAATCATCAGCGTGGTGTAAGCATTTTTTAAAATATTGTTTTGCATGTGAGGCATGTATGGGGTGATGTGTTTGTGTGTAGCATGCATGGGGTGATGTGTTTGTATGTAGCATGCGTGGGGTGATGGGTTTGTGTGTAGCATGCGTGAGGTGATGGGTTTGTATGTAGCATGTGTGGGGTGATGGGTTTGTGTGTTGCATGAGTGGGGTGATGGGTTTGTGTGTAGCATGTGTGGGGTGATGGGTTTGTGTGTTGCATGAGTGGGGTGATGGGTTTGTGTGTAGCATGCGTGGGGTGATGGGTTTGTGTGTTGCATGTGTGGGGTGATGTGTTTGTGTGTAGCATGTGTGGGGTGATGTGTTTGTGTATAGCATGTGTGGGGTGATGTGTTTATGTGTAGCATGTGTGGGGTGATGTGTTTATGTAGCATGTGTGGGGTGATGTATTTGTATGTAGCATGTGTAGGGTTATGTGTTTGTGTGTCGTATGCATGGGGTGATGTGTTTGTGTGTAGCATGTGTGGGGTGATGTGTTTGTGTGTAGCATGTGTGGGGTGATGGGTTGGTGTGTAGTATATGCATTTTTTGAGCCATATATTGCTCAGAGGTGTGTGGAGACCAGAGGAGAATGTTTGATGCCTGTCCTTCCTGTTGCTCACTCACATATTTCCTAGAGATGGGAAACTTTCTCTCTGAATGTTGAACTGTGGTTTTTAGTGAGCCCCAGAGATGTATGCACCACTTTGTGCATCTTGCTTTACCTGGGTACTTGGGAATTGATCCTAGGTCCTTAAGCTTTGCAAGGCTTAACTGCTAAACCATCTCTCCATCCTACCAAGTCCCATCCATATTTTAATTTTTGTATGCCGTAAATGGCCTCTGTATCTTAGACTCCCAAGAATTTTGGCAACTGGATGAGGAAGACTAAATATATCCTTCCTTTAGTTTGACTTTTTCCTAAGTGTTTTGGTTGAATTTGTGTAGACACAAACTTATTTTCCCCATCCATTTTCTTTCTCAAAGTAGTAATATATGTAAGCATAGGTAGGTAGGATGCTAAGAAAACCATATGATTTCACTCTAGTGAGAAATATTTTGGGTGAAAAATTTTTTGTGAAAGCATCAGTTTTTGTGATAGGGTCTTGCTGTGTAGCCTCTTGGCCTCAGATTTGTGTTCATCTTGTTGCTTCCTGTGTGCTGGGATCACAGATGTGTACCACCATAGCCTGATGTGACTTTGGTTTTAAATGACTTATTTTATAAATAACTACATATGTATACAGTATATACATAGGATATGATCAGATTTGATTAGACTTGGAGATGTGTTCATGTTTTCTGGGGATTTCACAGATTTTCTCGCGGTACAGTTTTTTTTAAGTTGGTCTGTCAGTAAACCTGAAGCTCACTGATTCTGCTAGATAAGCTAGCCAGTGAACCCTGGGGAGGAAGCCCTTTTCTCTACCTCCCAGTGCTGGTAAGGTGTGTATTACCTTGCCTGACTATGTGAGCTCTGGGAATCTAAACTCAGGTCCTCATCCTTGAGCAGGAAGCACTTTGCCGACTGAGTCATGTGCCCAGCCCCTCTTCCTATCTCATTCTCAATGATTCTTTGGTTTTTGGGATAGAGTTACCACATAGCCTCGGCTTCCTGCCTTCGGGATTACAGGCATGTGTCATTGTGCCTGGTAAGGACACTCTTATTTTTCAAGATTATTTTAGAGGAATTACTGCTTTTCTTTAATAGTTCTTTGTCATCTCACTAGAAATTACTCAATTGACTTTGCTTTATGTGCACTTAATTTATAGCTAAAGAATTACTAAAACTTTTTAGTCATGGATTATAATTAACCTTGGGTACTTAAAAATCAGCAATTTAGCTCAGTAGAATAATGTGTAATATATTCTAAACTTTCAGGTTGTAAACCTTGCAAAAATTGAACTATTTTAAACCTATTTTTTTATTGACTACATATGAAAAATAAGGATTAAGACAGTATAAAAATGTAAACTTTATTTCACTATCATATAATGTAACTGAAAGAGCTATTTTTAAAGAAAGCCCAAATGTTATCATTATCTCTCGATTGGTGGGGGTAATGTGATTGAACTGTTACCGAATTAGTTTTATTCAAAATGTAATATAAGAAAAAGCAATGCCATGTTCTAATATTGGTTTGTTTGATTTACAGTAAATGAACTGGAACTTATCTCTTTTACTTTAGGCTTTCAGATAAACTTCTGTGAAAAGGCACAAAGTAAGCTACAAATTTTGATCTTATGCTACTTACTATTTTCATATTCATCTTGGTATTGGGAATGTTTCCACTGTTGTTTTAACTAACCAGTCATGGCAGTTATACATTGAAAGAGCTTCCATTTTTCATTGTGTCCCCTCCCTTCTGTTCTGAATGTAAATTATTCTTGTTTTTACTTGAAATTGAAATAAGAAAAGATGTATATAGATAGTTGGAGTTAGATATAGAAAATCATAAGTATTCAGACAAGTTGAAGAAAGTTCACCTTTAAAGTTCTGGTACAAAAAGTTCATAATTGTATTCAGAGATATTATGCTTTAAATTTGGCTCATTTTAAGATATGTATTTAATGCATTTAAATATTTTTATTTAAAACAAAACTGGTTTCTTTACTCCTTCACCTTCCCCATTGCCTTCCATGTGCTATGTGGTTGGTTTGATCTCTAGTACCATAAAAATAAGTAAAATGTTTGGATTCATATAATGCAGACTATATTTATCTGTAAAGGGCAATGTTATAAAGCTAAAACAAAGTGCATTTTGAACTATAAACTTTTATAAAGTACTGTTTAAGAAAATGTCATCTTCAGGTGACTATGCTCCCAGTCAACATAAAAATATTTTAAAATGGAGTGAAGTAATCTTATCTCTGCTTATTTATTCATGGTCTGGGGAAGAATGATGACCATGCATGGATGTGTACCATTCTTAAATAAGTTAGTTTATATGGGAAAAAAGATAACCTACAGAGAAAACATTTATGCTATATTAGACTTTTGGGGGGGGGTTGAGGTAGGGTCTCACTCTAGCCCAGGCTGACCTGGAATTCACTATGTAGTCTTGGGCTGTCCTTAAACTCACAGCAATCCTCCTACCTCTGCCTCCTTAGTGCTGAGATTAAAGGCATGCACCACCATGCCCACCCTATATTAGACATTTTTGAATGGATTCAGCATACTTAGTTGTTAACTGATCATTGTGACTTTATATTGAAATGTAGTAAACAAAAAGTTATTTCTTGATTGGGTCATTCATGATCTATGACCATATGGTAACTACATCCGAGGACAACTATTTTTTTTTTTTTTTTTTTTTTTTTTTTTTTTTTTGGTTTCTTGAGGTGTAGTGTCTGACTCTAGCCCAGACTTACCTAGAATTCACTATGTAGTCTCAGGCTTGCCTCAAATTCACAGCAATCCTCCTACCTCTGTATCCTGAGTACTGGGATTAAAGGTGTGTACCACCACAGCTGGCCACAACAAAATTTAAATTGGTACATTATTCTCACCTTCCTCTTAAATAATAAACTAAAAATAGTATATGATTTTCTGTTCATAGTGAACATACAAATAAAATGTACATGAAGGATGCATATGTGAGAAAGTCATAACTTTTATGCTATCTTAATTTTAGTTCATTCACTGATTTTTTTTTTGTTGTTATTGAGGTAGGTTCTCACTCTAACCCAAGTTAACTTGGAACTCACTCTATCTCAGGCTGGCCTTGAATTCACAGTGATCCTTCTACCTCTGCCTCCTGAGTGCTGTGATTAAAGGCGTGCACCACCATTGCCTGACCTATTCACTATAATTCACTATAATTTTTAGCTTTCATTTACATGTGAGCATAAACTATTTGTTTAATAGTTAATAGGACAGTTTATAACTTTTATTAACAGAATCTGAGGCTGGTATTTTTTTTTAATATTTTTTTTGCAAGGAGAGGGGGGTTGGTGGGAGATAATGTTCCAGGGCCTGTAGCTGTTGCAATTGAACTCCAGATGCATGCACCACTTTGTGCATGGGTACTAGGGTATAGAACCTGGGTCATTAGGCTTTGCAGTCAAGAGCCTTAATCGCTGAGCCATCTCTTCAGCTCTGAAGCCGGTATTTAAAAAAATATATATATATATTTGCTGTTTGACAGCAGAGAGAGAGAGAGAGAGAGAGAGAGAGAGAGAGAGAGAGAGAGAGAGAAAGAACAGAGAAAGGGTGCACAGGCATCTAGCCACTGCAAACCAACTTTAGATACAGCTCCACTTTGTGCATCTGGCTTTAAGTGGGTTTTTGGGAATAGTACCCAGGTCCTTAAGTTTTGCAGGCAAACACCTTAACTTCTGAACCATTTATCCAGCCCTAAGCTGTTATTTTTGAGACAATATTTTATTCACAGTATTAGGTTTTACTGTGTATGCAGAGCAAGAGGAACATTGATTATGCTAAGTTTTTACTTATGGTGCCTGCAAATAGCTCTGTGGATATATTAACAATGCCTTTGGGCTTCTATGGTTACATCCTTTCCCATTGCTGCAGAAATGCTAGGCTTGCAGCACTATCTAGTTTCATATAAGAATCTTAACAGGAAAGCATGGAGCAGTGAAAATGACTGGAGCTTGAATGTGTGGGTTGGGCAAATGCAGGCCCCTTTCGATGCTCACTTTTAGTGACTTAGTGCCACTTTTCACATCTCCCCTTTTGTTTGCCCCTCTTCCTCTTTACATCCCACCTTTTGGAATGCAACACAGTTATATCTATTTCTTCATGAAGCACTTATTGGGCACCTAAGAATCAAACAGTGAGTGAAATTCTTGTGTAAAAATGAAGAGAGAATCAATATCTACCCTTAGCAGGCTCAGAATGAGGTGGACTAGAGTTAATCCTCTATTGATTATGAATGTCTGACTATAGGTGTGACATTCAGATTTGTTTAGCAGCTGAAGAGAGGGTAGAGGGATTGAAGGAGCTGATGTGTCCTGGCTCCTTTGTTTTTGCTGTTTTCACTAGAGAACAAACAATTTGTCTCATAATCATTGCTCTGTTGCTCAGGTTGGTCTTGAATTTGGGGGCCCAAGTGGTTCATCCTCCCTCAGCCCCCTGAGTAGTTGGGACTACAGGTATGTTCACTGCATCCAGTGCAGTGACAGCTTTCTTGGTCAGGGACCTAGCATGTGGGCTTACCCTACTGTAGAGCCAAACCAGTCTGCTGGCTGGCCCTTTGGTGGAGGACTCGGGAAAGGGAGGGGTACATATCGAAGAAAGGAAGCCTGAGGGTTGGAGGAATGGCTAGCCTCAATTTGATGCTAATCAATGTTGTTATTATAGAATGAATTTTTAGTTGCTCATTTTTTTAGTTGCTTACATTTAACACTTTTTTCTATGGTTTCATGACCTAAAAATTAAAAGTATGATTTATGATGTTTGCAAACAGTCTTGCAGACATTGTTTGTTAAAAGTGGTCACAATTTCTTTAAAAATTAAGCATTTGAAATGATTGAGTGGTTTCTCCCTATTGGGACATACTCTAGTACTCAAAGCTGCAATTTTATTTGAAGATTGTTTCAGAATTATCAGAAAGACATACATTTAATTAATTAAAAATAATTATATATTACACAATAGTTATGGAAGAGGTTTTGGCAAAGAGCACAAAATTAGATATTGAAAAAGTCCAATAAATTTATTTACTGTTGTTCAAAAGTTCACTTCCCCATCACATATCAAGACTTACTGTGAGATGATTCTGATGACTAATGGAAGCTCTGAAGGATTAATATTTTCCATTGTTTGACTTTCACAAAGTTTTGTTTATCATATTGCTACATCACTCTATTTCAGTTTATTATAATTACTGGGTAATTATAATTAGTGGAGGTTTATTGGAAATGTGTGTGTATGTATGTGTATGTATATATTTATTGGAAATGTGTGTGTGTATATATATATATATATACATATATATATATATATATACACACATACTCAGTGTGAAATTACATTTTTCATTTGGAATCCACATTTCTTCAAAAACTTAGTAAACCCACTGTGACCTCATGTTTTTTCCTTTTTATGGAATTTGCATTTGTCTGATTTTCTAAATGTATATATTTATAAGTAACACATTTATTTTAGACAATATATAATAAAGTCATTTTATTTAAGGTAATTGCTATTTTTCTTTTAATGCTCTTGGATCATTGAATTTTTCTGAATATAAAAATACCTTTTCATTTATAAGTGTAGCGTTCTGACTTAGGTTCCTACATTTTGAAGGCTGACTTTCAGCTGAAAGTACTGCCTTTCAATGGCTATAATGAATGAACTCATTATTCTTTATACTATGATTTGCTTTTGAAAGCCATTTTCTGGGGTGGTGGTGGTTTACTGAGAAACCTAACGTGTGAGAAATTCTTTTAAAAATACCAGGTTTGCCAGCATTGGGGGAGGGGAGCAATGTCCATCAAGGATCCCTAAGCAGTAGCAATTTTCCTCAGAAAATATTTAAAGGAATCCTGTGCTACAAGGGCATAGCAAGCTCCCCCACCCCCCTTTACTTCAGTATATTGTCAGTCCTTAGGTGAAAAATTCTTGGGCTCTAAAGAAAATTTTGCTGATGTGTTACTGGGGTGGATCTTAGAGTCTAGCCCTACTGGGTGTGTAAAGAGCAGGTGGAGCTCTGGCTGTTCATGTTTGTTGGCTGTTGGTGGTGTGTCTCTGCTATGATCTGTGGAAATGAGCCAGCTTCTTCTGACACTGATGGTGTTTCCCTGGATTCTGTAAGGTGAAATAAAACCCTTTCCTCCCATAAGCTGCTTCTGGTCATATGTTTGCCCAGCAACATGAAGGTAATTGCAACAACCATGCTTATCTATAACCCCAGTCCTGTGGGAAGCAGAGACTGGAGAATCACTGGGGGCCCCATCACCAAAAACCAGCAGCTCCAGTTAAAGGAGAGGCTTTGTCTCTAGGAAGTATATGGATAAGCAGTGGAGGAGTGCATGCTCATATGCGTGTTCACATAGGCAATACAAATCACTCACACAATTTTTAATTTTCTTATGCCTTTTAAACATTGTTTTAGGGCTGGAGAGATGGCTTAGTAGTTAAGGCTCTTGCCTGCAAAGCCTAACAACCTGGGTTTGATTCCCCAGTACCCATGTAAAGCCAGACCCACAAAGTGGCACATGCATCTGGAGTTCATTTGCAGTCGATGGAGGACCTGGTGTGCCCATATTCTCTGCTTGCAATTAAATAAATAAATAAAAAGCCTATAGCCAACATTATAAAATAATAAAAAATATTTTAGTGTTTGCATACCAACAGAATTTTTCTTTTTCTCTTCTTCCTCCTCCTCTTTTTTGAGATAGGGTCTCACACTAGCCCAGACTGGCCTGGAAATCACTATGTAGCTCAGGCTAACCTTAAATATGAAGTGGTCCTCTCTTTTCAGTATCCTGAACTTTAGGATTACAAACTTGTGCCACCATGCCTGGTTTACAACACAATATTTAAAAAAAGTCCAGAAGTGACTCTTACCTTTGATATGGCAGTAATTAAAATTAAAATACATGTGGTTATTTTTGGTGACATCAGTGTATTTTGGGGGAAAAGGAGGAGGCATCCTAATCATTGATTCTTGTTAATTGATGAGTTCATTATTTTTGAGTCAGGATCTTGCTATGTAGCCCTGGCTGGTCTTGAACTCAGACTTATCCTGCTTCAATTTCCAGGTGTTGGGATTACAAGCATGTACTGTCACCCCTAATTATGAAACTATTTTTCTACCAATAGTGTCCCTAATTGTTTTTAAACTGGTGGTGATAAAAATGGAACAATAAAATAGGAGACAGGATGTTTTATGAATCTTTTCAGAAATTTAAGGCAGATCTTAATAGTTTGCTGACCTAATAAAAGTGCCTGTAAAAGACTTTATTGGAAGTGGGATATAGAAATCAGGGAAAATGAGGATTGGAGGGAATATCTTCATTGCATTCAAGGTTAAGAACTTAGAAAACTTCAGATGATTGAATTCCTAAGTCTCCACTTCTTGGTAGTAAAAAGTCTTCCAACCAATGACCAACATTTTATATTTGGAAATTACTAAGCTCAGATGAGATTTTCAGCAATCTTAGAAAATAAAATAATCACAGTTACTGCTAGTGTAGCTTATTTAAATCTATTAGATTTCTGTAGGACTGGCCCATAAGTTATAGCAGCTGATGCCCAGTTTATTCATCACTGTCTGAGGGCACCATGATAAACTGCTAGTGTAAAGTCCATCTGCATGGGATCCCATTGTGGTTATTTGTATGTATGTTCCCCATAGACACAGATGTTTTATTAAAGCTGATAACTTGGATTTCTAGCTGCCTGGCTGGAAGAGATGTCACTGGGTGCAGATCCTGGGGTCTATCCCTAAAGGTGTATTTGGGGGCAGGTCTGATTTCCAGCTCTGGGGTCCTGCTTGCTGCAGGTTCATTCATTGCTGCCTGGCTGTGCTTGCTTGTGGTGCTGGCTGTTTGGTGGTGGGTTTCTATTTGGATTTATGAATGGGAACCAGCTTCTTCCACCATTGATGGAACTTCCCCTTGGATCTGTAAGCCAAAATAAACCCTTCCTACTATACACTCTGGTTTGGATGTTTATCCCAGCAATGTGAAGCTGACTGCAAAACCCAGGTTTTACTCTTAAAGTCCAAAAATATAGTTGTGTTATATAAACCAAGTCAAGGGTCACGTGCCCTTGAACATACCATTTCAAGGGAAATGTTACCTAAATTATCTTTGACCTTTGAAATTGATTGAAACATAAATTCTTCCTGAATTGAATTTATATTTATATGGGTTATATTATCCAAAAGACTGCCCCCAGTGACACACCTCCAGCACCTTACAAATGCTCACAACTTTCCCATATGGTCACCAGCTGGGGACCACATGTTTAGAACACATGAGCCTGTGTATGTGGGGAGGGAGTTTGGTTCACACTACAACATTCCACCTCTGGCCATCTCATGATGCTAACTTCATTCTAACTCCAAAAGTCAAAGTTGCTGATTTAATAAAAATTTAAATCACAAGTATGAAATCTTCAGAGATTAGTGTTTATTGTTAGGGCCTAAATCACTCTTTCTTACTTTTTTTTGAGACTTTCTATTTACAGCTTCAATATTTATAGACAGTAGACCATGATAATTCCCTCCCTACCCCCACTTTTCGTCTCTCAAATCCACCCTTCATCATATCCCCCCTTCAATTAGTCTCTCTTTTATTTTTAAATCATCATCTTTTCCTCTTTATTATGAAGGTTTTGTGCAGCTAGTGTTAGGCACTGTGAAGTCATGAATAGCAAGGCCATTTTGTGTCTGGGAGATTTCTTTGTAAGCAGTCCTACCCTGCCCTTCCTTTGGCTCTTACATTCTTTCTTCCACCTCTTCCACAATGGACCCTGAGCCTTGGAAGGTGTGCTAGAGATATCCCAGTGTTGAACTCTCCACTGTCACTTCATCTCAGCACTACAGTGACTTGCGTCATCCCAGTGATTGCTGCCATCTGAAAAAGAGAAGCTTCTCTAGACAAGAGTGAGAGCAGCATTATTATATGGGTAAAGTGCTTACAGGGCAGTTTGGTGGGCATAATATATGCATTTAGCCAGACAACAGCAGGTATTACTCCCCCAGGGCTCATGAACTCCTCCACCCATAAGTTTTTTTTTTCTTTTTTCTTTTTCCTGCCATAGGTTTTTTTTTTTAAAACTAGGTTTTCAGTACCTCCCACGGAGCCTCCAATCCAATTAGAGAGCAGTTAGTTTTCCCTACAATAGATGTGCCACTATTGCCCCAGTTGGCATATTAGGCCTGGCTAGTCTAACGGTTTGCTAGGTCCATTGCTGTTTCACCATTGATGACTTCTGTCTCCCTTAGGGCTTTGTGCAACCATAGCTTTTTTCCAGCTTTCTGTCAGCTGGTTAACAGGGAGAAGGTTTCCAGCTCAGCTCTAGCTTGATTTCTCAGTGACTTGCAGCCTAAGCGTGTGGAGTCTTTTAGCAGTTGGGTCTACCATCTCGTTCTTGTGGGCAACCAAGAGCCTTACCCCACTCATTCTTAAGAGGAGCTCTAACACCAGGGACCAACAGAGTGTACTTCTTGACTCCATGTGCATAAAATACTGATTCAAGTGGTACATAGAATTTAACCAAATAAAATACGTGAACTCTAGAAATATATCTAAAGAAAATTCTCTTTATCATCTATCTATTTATCTCAATACATGCACATTAGTTGTAGCAACCAAAAATATTTCATGAAAAATTGATAATTTTATAGTCAAATTACAAATGAAAAGGTGTTTTTTTAAAGCTAGGTTAGCATTACCTTTTTGTAAACTCTTTTCTTGAACCTACTCAAAATACTGATGTGTAAAAGTATTTTTCTGATACATATATTTCTAGCTCTGAAAACTCCACATCTAGTATCTATTAAGAGATACATCTGCCTTTTTTTGGTAACATGTTATAAGCTAAGAAAACCTTTTTTCAGATTGACTGTTGGAACATAAACATAATACAGTTGCATCAGTCATCATGATTGTTGTAATCAGCTTTCTAGTTGCTGCGCAGAAAGAACCCAAACAAAAGTTGCTTGTGGAGGAAAGGGCTTATTTGGCTTACAGGCTCGAGGGGAGACTCCATCTTGGCAGGGAAAATGTTGGCATGAGCAGAGGGGTGGACATCACCTCCACCACAGCATTGCAAACAGTGGCAGGAAGGTGTGCCAAACACTGGCAAGGGGAAGATGATTTATAACCCTATAAGCCCGCCCCCAACAACACAGCTCCATCGAGGTTGTAAAACCCAAACTGCCATCAGCTGAGGATCAAGCAATCAGAAAACATTCATTTGTTTGTGGGGGACACCTGGATCAAATCATGACAATGATACTATCACAAGTCTTCTAAGTGAGGACCCTTCATCCTCACTACTGTCATTGCCATTATGAGACAGCATTATTACTAATAGTACTCAATATGCACATCTCCCCAAAGGTTGTATAAATGTCTCATTCACATTTCATTTTTTTCACATTGGGATTTCACATCTATGTACACATTTTGCTGGGTTTAGTAAACTTCCTGGGTTTAGTAAACTTTAGTAAACTTCTTCACACATTTTGTTTGGTAAGCCTCTGAAATTTAGTATAGTGAATCTATGGTAATTTAGGTTTTCTCTTCTGTTCCCTTGTCATTTCATTTACTTGTTGAAAAACCTTAAATCAATTGCTGTGTAGTATTTTGTACATTTAGAGTTTGGACATTCTTTTAATGGTGTTTCACATGTTTCTCTATACTTGTGTTTCCTATTATAAGGAACTTGACTAGATAGATTCACATTTTTAATTTGCAAAGCAGAAAGAGAGAGAGAGGAGAGAGAGAGAGAGAGAGAGAGAGAGAGAGAGAGAGAGAGAGAGAGAGAGAGCACACTAGAGTGAGTATGGATGTACCAGAACCTCCAGCCACTGTAAATGAACTCCAGATGCATGCCCCACTTTGTTCATCTGTCTTTACATGGGTACTGGGGAATCGAATCCATAATGGGGGGGGTTAGATTGTATAGGCAAGTGCCTTAACTACTGAACCATCTTTCCAGCCCTTGATTCAAACTTTTGGCAAGAGTACTGTGTGTTTGCTGTTGTGTCACATTAGCATGCACTGGTTTCTGGTTGTTTGCCTGTTCTGCCTGATCAGCTGCAGTGTGATGCATGTGGAGCTGGTTAATGTGCTTCAGCCAGGAACGCCCGTGTTGAACAGATCTTTTCATCTCTTCAAAGCATGTATAAAAATGTGACAATATTCACTGGAAAAATACTGATGTAGTAGTAAGGAAATGTAGATAAAGTGCTTCTTTCATTTATGAGTAGTGGAAAGCTACAGCTGAGGAGTGATGTGGTATTTTAATGTGACCTGTGACCAGTAAGCACTTTAGTTCCTTGCTAGTGATTCTGAGGCTTAGGGTTTCTTCATCTGCTCTGCAGTGTGAGTTCTGAGGTATGGATGAAAATTAGCATTTTTTTTTGTTCCGCTGAAAATATGGCTATCATTTTTTTAAGCCAATTTTGTGTGTTGTTTTCCAAAAATTCTTGTGTCTTGCTGTTGGTATTTAGTGAGACCATAACTTAAAACTATGGAGTGGTCCTGAGTAGCTTGGTTTCAGTGCTGAAGAGTCAGATTGGGAGAACAAGGTTACCATAATGGCTGGTACACTGCAGAGGAAAAAAACTACTCTTGACTGTTCTACATAGAATATTTTGTTGGTGTTGATTGGTATCGTGTTTGTGCCTCACTTGACTCCTGTAGATATTTATAAACATAAATGCCTTATGGACTTGGCATAGTTTGAGCATCTAGGAAGTACTGGGTACCTTTCTGGATACTTGCTAAGGTGCAAACATTCTTTCTTCCTGGTTAGAACTCTCAGTAAACATGTATAGAAATAGTACTTCTTTCTCTATGAATAGGATTAGTGCAGGTATTTAGGAAGGTAAGCTTTCTTACTAAGAATTATGAAGGCTGTGGGGTATAGCTCAGTGGTAGAGCGCTCATGTTGCATTGTATGAGGCCCTGGGTTTGTTCCTCAACACGCCCATCCCCCCAAAAAGATGAAGAAAGGTGAAGTTATAAAAGAGCTCTAACTCAAGCTTTCCATAAATTAAGAACTCAGAGAATTATCACTTTTTTTCTATCCTAAAATTGTGGTGATGTGTTAACAGTAACATCTGCTACTATTTAAGTATCTGTTTGCAACCTTCTAGTGTGACTATATAACTGGAATTCCAACTCTTAGATTCTCATGGAATCTACTCGTACAGTCATTGGAGCTTGTAGTTAGAGGTTAGAGAATTTGTAGGCTAATTTTCCTATTAGTGATTGGAATACTGTTGAATTAACACATACATATAAACTTCTGTATACACTTCTAAGAATCTCAAAAAGTATCATCTATGAAATATTAAAAATGATAGTATTGAAATGTTCAGATTGTTTAAGAAAGTGTATAAAGTATATATAGTTATATTTTTTAAGAATTTTAAAAACTCGACTTGTTCTCTCGGTTTCAGTAAAACTAAGTTAAACAATAGAGTGCTTCCCCATAAAAAGGTCTGGCATTAAGTCACAAGGAGATTGCAGTTAAAATAGAAACAATAAATGCCTAGTGTAGAAATAGTCAAATAAATTTATTTATTTATTTATTTAGTTGCAAGCAGAGTGAGAAGAGAGAATAGGCATGCCAGGGCCCCCAGCTGCTACAAATAGACTCCACTTGCATGGGGCACTTGGTGCATATGTCTTTACTTGGGTACTAGGGAATCAAGCTCAGGCTGCTGGGCTTTGCAGGCTAGCGCCTTAACTGCTGAGCCATCTCTCCAAGCCCCAAGCAGAATTTTTTAAAAATAATTTTTATTGGGAACTTTAATATATGAGCATGCTCCAAAATGATCATATTCCCACTGGGTTATCTCTCCTCTTTTGTCTCTTCTACCCTCCCCCACTCCCCTAAGACCCCTCCTCAGTGGGATACGGGGAGGACATTGCCTCACAGTAGGCCTTCCTAGCTTGTGGCTCTTAGAGTTATTTCCACCCCTCTTGCCCTGAGCCGCGGAGGGTGTGTTATAAGTCTCCTTTAGTGTTGAGTTCTCGGCAGCCTCTTGTTTTCTACTTCAGTGGGTTTTGAGACTCTTTAGTGTCTACTAATATCTCCCTGAAGAAGGTTCTCTGGCTTCAGTGAAAGCAACTCATATTTAATCTGCTTGTTCCTCTGTAATGCTTCCTGGGCATGAGAATGTGATAGATATGGCTCATCCAGTGCTAGGCACTTGGCTTTCTTGTTATTTTGATGGGTCTTTGGTTTCCCCAGTATTTTGCCACCATCTAAAAAGCAGGTTACCTAGCCAAGAGTGAGAGAGCATTGATCAAAGGGGATACATGTCTTCCAGTTAGCAATATGCTATAATTTTTATAAGTAATATAGCATGAATATCAGTGCTTTGAATAACTTCTTTATGTAGTCTTTATATTTTTATGTATTTATTTATTTGAATTGGTGGGGATGGGTGCACCAGGGCCTGTAGCCACTGCAAACAAACTCCAGATGCATGTGCCACTTCATGCATCTGGCTCTATACGGGTACCAGGGAATTGAACCTGTATTGTTAGGCTTTGCAGGCAAGCACTTTAACCATCAAGGCATTTCTCCAGCCTATAATTTCTTTTTGTAGTCTCTAATATCCTTAGGATCAATTCTTAGAAATGGAGTTCTGGTTATTTAAGGATATTTCCAGTTGTTTGCTAGATACTGCCTTTTATATAGTATACCTGTTTATAGTTGTAATATTTTAAAATGAATTTTATTTATTTGAGAGAGAGAGAGAGGCAAACAGAGAAACAGAGAGAATAGGAGCGCCAGGGCTTCCAGCCACTGCAGATGAATTCCAGATGCATGCACCCTTTTGTGCATCTGGCTTTATATGGGCACTGGGGAATCGAACTTGTGTCCTTCTGCATTGCAGGCAAACACCTTAACCACTAAGCCATCTCTTTAGCCCTGGTTGTGGTATATTACATTTATGTTTCCTTGTCTGCTGAGTAAATATCTCTGGCATACTTTAGAGCACTGAGGCCTTTTCCCTCCTGAATGATCACAGGTTATGGTGGGAAAAGGTATACATTAATCAGTAACCCCAAATGTCTGCTTTCTTTTCTTTTCTTTTCTTTTCTTTTCTTTTCTTTTCTTTTCTTTTCTTTTCTTTTCTTTTCTTTTCTTTTCTTTTCTTTTCTTCTTTCCTTTCCTTTTTTAAAAATATTTTTACCAAAGTTCTGTTTTGGAAGAAACTACTTAGCTTGTTAACTTTGATATTAGGATCTTTTTATTTTTGTGTGCTATTAAAGATAGCAGTTTGTATAATTTTTCTCATTTCTGTGGCCTAATGCCTGATAGAAACAAGGGAGCAAGGATTCATTTTGGCTCATGATTTCAGAGCATTCTGTCCATGATCACTTGGCCCTGTGCCCTTGGGCAGGCATGTCATCGTGGCTGTAGGTGCATGTGGCAAAGTAAATTCTTCTCATGACAGGAGACAGTCAGGGACCATGGGAAGATACCCTGAGGAACCTGCCACCAGTGATCTGTTCTCCAGATAGGTCCCATCTTCTACTTTCGAAACATTTTGGGAAATTTTAGAACTTCCCAAAATTGTACCACCAGCCTTGAGGACCTAGATTTTAGCTCATGAGCTGGTGGGGGACATTTTATAATTAAGCCATAACATAATTGCAGTTTCATTTTTTATGTAAGTAGACAACTTTTGATGAATTTTCATGTTATTTGTATTGTTTTGTTAATTCATGTTTTTTTTTTTTTTTAAAGTAAGATCCTTACATAATCCCTATCCCTTCTAGTTTGGACAATGTAGGTAAAACAGAGGTGTATTCTTTTTAATCCTTTAATATGGATTCTCCCAAAAGCAGCTTATGGGAGCAAAGTTTTTATTTGGGCTCATAGTGACTAGGGGGAGCTTCATGATGGCATGGGAAAGCCTGGCATGAGCAGAGGCTGCATACCGTAATCACCACAGAATGTGTATGACAGCAACAGGAGACTGAGTGAACTCTTATCTAGCAAGGGGGATTCTGTCTACAATACCCGTATGCCTGCCCTCAATGACACACCTCCTTCAGCAAGGCTCCATTTACCAAATTGCCGTCATCTGAGGTTCAAGCAGTCAGAACACATGGGTTTATGAGGGGCATCTAATTCAAACTACTATATTCCGCCCTTGGTTCCCATAAACTGACAACCACTCATGATGTAAAATGCAATGCATTCAGTCCAGCTTCCCCATAGTTTTTTAATCAATCCCAACACTGTTCAAATATCCCCATAGTTCAAGGTCTCTTAAATGTGATGAGCTGTAATACCAAAAACACAATGACACAGAGTAAACATTCACACTGTAAACGATGTCATTGCAAGGAAAGATTGAATTAATGCAAGATCTAAAACAGGGCAAGCATCAAAACCTCAGTTCCCTATCCACCTGAGACCCACAACGAAGTCTATATATAGGGATCCAATTCTGCCTCTCCAGCTGGGCCACTCACAGTTCAGGGAGCAATCCATCCAGAGCTGATGGCTCTCGTTGGCAGTTATCTCATAGTTCTGGAGTCTCCACTGCAACCCATGGCTCATCCTTACGCAGGGACTCCTGCCAGAAAGTAGTGACCCCACTCCTCTGTTACCAATTTTCTGCTACAATTTTCTTCTTGTTGCTGAGATACAGCACCAGTCTAAAAGCAACAGATGGGAGGAAAGTTTATATTTTGGCTTAACGTCTTTAGAGGAAGCTCCATGATGGCAGGGGAAAGCATGGTATGAACAGAGGCTGGATATTACCTTCTGCCACAGCAGGTAGAAAACAACAGCAGGAGAGTGAGCCAGACTCAATCAAGGGTGACCCCAGTAAAACACCACCTCCAGTAAGGCTCCACCTCAAAAATTGCCATGAGTTTATGTGAGACAGGGCAACAACAAACTCTGCAACTCCAAGTCCAAGAACTCTAACTAGTGCCTGGAGTTGTGATCCTTCCCCTCCAAGCCAGGCTACTCACAGTCCCTGAAAACTCCATCCATTGCCGGCAGCTCTCTTTGGCAGCCATCCCATAGTTCTGGCATTTCACTGGGTTTCCACTACATCCCATGGCTCCAGGGGGCTTCCATGCAGGTAATACAACACCTGCTTCACACTGCCTATAGCCATTTCCAAAAAACCAAACCATGTTGCAAATCCAATGACCCTCTCTTCCTGAATTTGTTATACTCCATAGTACCAGGTGGGCTACCAACTTGTTAATCCAGGGGAGAACAAAGCCAATTTTGAAGACCCGGAAAACTTCAACATTCAGGACCCTACTACTTCAAGAATCCAGTCTTCCTGCTGTCCCAATGCAGATCACCTGGCCTGATCTCAATGGTTGTAATCTCTCAAACAATTGCAACAGAACAGGCAGCAGTTTTGACCCAAAGATTTCATTTCTTTCTGCACCATCCATCTTCATAGGCTCAAACCAATTCATTTTACACAATGCAACCCTGCATAAGTCCTCAGGACACTGCAGGCAGAACGCAGCAAGCTTCTCACATAAACAGCTTTCTGGCACAGTCCTGACAAAGTTCTTTGTCACCCTCATAAGCCAAACCTCATAGACCATAGTTCTTACTTCATTTAGATTTTTCAACTCTGACTGGAATAGTCCATCAATCTGTACTTACAGCACTGCAAGGGGTTGCTGAGATTTTAAATTCATCCATATCCCTCCTCCATATCAGTTGCAAAAGGTCAAAGCCACAGAATCAGGGTTCTAGCAGCAACAACTGATCCCAATCTCTGGTACCAAAACTGTTATAGTCAGCTTTCTTGTTGCTGTGCAGAAAAGAACCCAGCCAAAAGCAGCTTGTGAAGAATGGGTTAATTTTGGCTTACAGACTTGAGCTCCATGATGGCAGGGAAAGTGATGGCATGAGCAGAGAGTAGACATCACCTGCACCACAGCCCTGCAAACAGCAGCAGGAAGGTGTGCCAAATGCTGGCAAGGGGAAGCTGGCTTATAACTCCCATAAGCCCGCCCCCAATAACACAGCTCCAACAAGGTTCCAATTACACAGTAGCTATCTGCTGGGGATCAAGTATTCAGAACACATTCAGTTTATGGGGACACCTGAATCAAACCACTACAACTGCCAAGCTATCTCTCCAGCCCCTGAAGGTGTAATGGTAATAGTACATTCTTCCATTTTCCTGCAGAGGTTACCTTCTGTGTCCTTCAGCTCCAAGTTTGAGCTTCTGAAGAAAAGGTCAATTTGAGTGCTGCTGTTTGAATAGTCACAGTGGTTCTTTCTGTCCTTTCCCAGTATTTAGTCTTTGTCTTTTGTCAGTTTTTCTCTGGAAAAGTTACAAGCACATTGTACTAGGTGGCTTTGAACACATGACAGGTGGTGCTCAGCTTTTGATGAGGGGAGTTTGTTGATTTGAGCTCATTGAGATATATGATCAAAATATCTTTAACGTAGTCTTTTCTGCTAACACCATCATACAGTAGCACCAGATCCCAAGAATTAGGACCTGGTATCTTTGGGGGTAGCCATTTAGTCTACTATAGTCTGTTCCCAAAATATTCACATACATCTTGTTTGCAAAATATATTGACACTTCCTCAACACCCCTAAAATTTTACCTCACTACAAGTCAGCTCAGCTCAAATAAATGTCAGCCACTCACAAGCCACGAGTCTTCTCATCTGAATCATTGAGTCAGGTAAGGAAGGGTGAGACTTGGATGCATCATGACTTAATTATCTCCATGTGTTTGTGGGCCTAGGAAGTGGAAGACAAATTATTTGCTTTCAAAGTACTGTGGACATGGCATAACATAGACATTGGCATTCCCATTCAATAATGGGGGAATGGAAGGAGTTGTTAGTCTCGTGAAACTTCAGAATCCAGAGCAGCAAATTCCATTAGGGTCAAGGATCTGGGAATAATTCCTTATCTTTAAATAATTACACACCAGAAAGTTCTATCAGCCGTGCACTAAAATATACTTCTTTTACGTAGTCACTATGATCAACATGTTATTTTAAAACCGTCTAGACTTAACCAAGTTTACATGAATAAAGTTTTTTGGTGCTAGTACTTTTTGCAAGTAAGTGCCTTTAATTTCTGAGCCATTTTCCCAGCATCTATAGCTGTGCCCAGTGTGGTGGCACACATCTATAATCCAGTACTTGGGATGCAGGGACAGAGGATTTTTGCAAGATTGGGGCAAACTCTAGTCTGCATAAAAAGTTCCAGTCAGGGCAGGCCTACATTAGCAAGACCCTGCCTCAAAAAAAAAAAAAAAAAAAAAAAAAAAAACACTTCCATCTCCTCCCCCCCAATAAAGTAAAAAGTATATTACTAATTTCTGTATTGTAAAGATTTTTCTCAAGTTTTAATTTTTAAACTTTCCAATAATGCAAATCTTTAAGATAAAAATTGACCATTTTAAGTAGTCTCTTGCATATAATTTGAATGTCTTATTTTAGTCAGGTGCAAATGATTTGAAAGTAAAATTTTTTTTAACACTTGAAGCAGCAAATGAGTATAAAACTCCTGCTGTTACTGTCATTATTTCTGACAACTGATATGCCTGTAATGTGTTTGGTGCTCTTGGAATGACCCTGATACCTGTCCTAGGAGCTAGAGCAAAGAGCCCCCTGCTCTCACTATAACGGTCCTTCATTCCAGCTCTCAACTCTCATACCTCCCGTAGGAGCCTTCTGAATCCACTAAGGTGGGCAGGACTTGTTTGCAAAAACTTTTAAAATCTGGTGGGTGATTCGTGTATAACAACCTCTGGAGAAGTGAGTGCTGGGCAAAGTGCCCCTAATTTGTGAATGAACTAAGCAAATGCTTGCAAATCCAACTTTCTTACAGAGTAGTCATATAAATCTTGAAGAAATGATTCTGTATGGTTTCTTGATGCAAAAGCAGATATGTCTAGTGAAGAAAGCATATTTAAACAGTATCATGGTCTGATTTACATTTAGGGAGCGTACAGGTCCCTGTCTGTTAGGAATATAGTGTGCAACAAAAAGTAATGATTATTTGGAGGTGATTGGATTGATAAGTGTATATAATTTAAAACATGTTCCCTCTGATAAAAAAATGCTATGGAGATCATTTGCTTACAAAACCTGCTGGTCTGGATTTGATTCCTTAGCACTCACTTTAAGCCAGATATACAGTGTTGTATGCATCTGGTGTTTGTTTGCTATATATTAGTTATATGTTAATCTATAATTTTTTGTATATTGTTTTCTCTGAATTTTTTGGCTTTTCTGTAATGGACACAAATTATTGTACTTGTATATTAAAAATGATGATACCCTCCTATATACTCCACAGAAACTTGTTTAAGAAAATGCATATTGGAATAGCTGTATTACCAGGTGCTTAGGGTGCTCTTACAGGAAAGGATTCTTATCACATGGATGTTATTTTACCTTTAATTTTTACAGTTTTTATTTGCTACATAAATGATTTTTACAGTGATGTAAACAGGAAGCACTGAGCACCCTTACCTGGGTACTGTAGCATAGTGAGTGATTTGCTGGTGATAACTGGATAACTTATATTTACTTTTCTCTTTTATGAAATTTGTTGTTGTCTAAACAAATACTGTTCTGTGTTGACCATTTGCTAAAGCAAGTTTTTCTGCCTTTTAGTATGAATTTATGTCCTCAGAGTAGTTCCTGTTTTATAATACTTGGATTGTTAAAATTTTAATTAATATGTAATCACATAAAAGCTGTTCATTTTTATGGTTAGTACTTGAAACTTTTATTTTTTATTTATGTCTCAGGTAAACGCAAAGCACTGAAGTTGAACTTTGCAAATCCTCCTGTCAAATCTACAGCAAGGTTTACCCTGAATCCTAATACCACAGGAGTCCAGAACCCACACATGTGAGTATTCTCAGGAACAAGATAAGAGGTGTAACTCAAGCATATGTTTCCAAGTCACTGTATTTTATGAGTTTGTACAAACCAAGGGGATAGTATTTCCGTTTTCTTTTATGTGGGGTAAATGAAATATTACTGTTGGAACTTAGATATTGACTCTGTATTCTTAAGTTGCTAAACACAATTTTCCTCTTTAAAAGTTTGGGGAAAAAAGCCATGATCCAGATGCATTTATGTATTTATATATTTTAATGTCTCTCATTAAGTTCTGAGATGTTTATCTTTTCCTTCTGGGTATCCAGTTCAGTTGCAGGTATATTTAGGAAATTCACTGTATTCTCTCTGTCAAACTCTACCATTCACTTAGTGACAGCATAGAGTCCCATTGTTAATGAGCTAAATTTCTTTTAGAGTCCCACATCATAGTAAATTAAAAGTTGTTTTCAAGTCATGATATAGACTTCAGTGGTTTTTGTTTCTTCACTGAATATTTTAAATTGGAAAATAGAAGTGATACTGTATCTCACTGAAAATATTTTTAGAAACATGTAAGTTGACTTTATAAATAATTTCAACCAATATTTTACCTAAACCTCCAGTTCATTCTTGTGATGTGATATATAACATAATAATCTCCTAAGTTATCATGAGCATGAAAGAAGTGGCTTTACATGTATACCTCCATCCATGAAGATAATTTTCAGCTATTCCTGGTATTGAGAACCATAAAGCAGGCTGTGGAAAGGTGTGGTTTAAAAAGGTGACCTTAGCCGGGGGTGGTGGTGCATGCCTTTAATCCCAGCACTCAGGAGGCAGAGGTAGGAGGATTACTGTGAGTTCAAGGCCACCCTGAGACTACATAGTGAATTCCAGGTAAGCCTGGACTAAAGCGAGACTCTACCTCAAGAAACAAACAAACAAAAATAATAATAAATAAAAATAAATAAATAAGTAAAATAAAAATTAAAAAAAATAAAAAGCTGACCTTGTACTTTTAAATAATTTCTCAACAGTTGGAGTCAAGCTTTATTAGACTTCATATATATTTGGTTTTCATCAAGAAGCACATTTATTATTATTTTCTTTGAAGTTTGGTTTGCATAGTATTCACAAATAGTAATGACTTCATAGAAGATCCATTGATTTTTTTTTTTCTTCTTTTTTGAGGTAGGGTCTTGCTCTAGTGGAGGCTGACCTGGAATGCACAATATAGTCTCAGAGAGGCCTTGAACTCACTGCAGTCCTCCTACCTTTCTCTGCCTTCCAAGTGTTGGGATTAAAGGCTGTACCATCATGCCTAACTAGATACATTATTCTTTAGGGATGCCTAAAATACATCGTTATTTTTGAAATAGCAATGTGTAGAAGGCAGGTAGGGTGTGTTTGTATCTATATGTATCTATGTGTGTGTGTTTATAGAAGGCAGGTAGAGTGTGTGTGTATCTATGTGTGTCTATGTGTGTGTATGGATCTGTCTATGTTCAGGCTTGTGACCCTTGACTGAAAGAGACATTATTTCACTAGGAAAGCTTTCTGTTTTACTAGAATAGTACTCCTAATTGAGACACTCTGTAGATGTCAATTAGAGACCCAGTCTTTTACTTTCTCTGAACATCAAGTGGGGCTGATCTGAGCAAGGAAACCCAGCCCTTCTTCACTAGTGAAGAGCTTCAACAGGGGGAGTGCTCCTGGAAGAATCTCCAACTTCATTTTCTAGGACAATCTTACTGAAACTAAGAACTAGAAGGAAAGGATATTTTTACATGTTTGTATTTTTTTTCCCTCTGGAGGCTATTTGTTAAGATTTTATTTCATTTTAATTTTCTTGGAGTATGAGAGTCTCATGTAGCCAAGACTGAACTTCCTGTGTAGCTGAAAATGACCTTGAATTTGTGATTCCTGCCTATACCTCCTGACTGCTGGTTTATAGGCATGTGAGCACTCATGCATGGTTTATTGGCATTTCTTCATTTATGTAGGACTCATAAATAAGATCTCCTTCTATTTTTGTTTTTAAACAAATGAGCACAAGTTAAAGAACAGCATTCTTTTGTCTAAAACTTGGGTTGATTGGTTTTTAGTCTTTGTTTTTAAAAAGTACTTTATACTAATCCTATTACCAGCTAGGATTTCTGTTCTGTTACCTCGGTGAGTGTTAGAAGTTTGATAGGACATAGTAGCAATATTTTTACCTTGTGATAGAATCTTTTGAACTTTGATTCCCATATATAAAAATGTTAGGCCCAGACTTTGTTAGAATGCTGTTATTACACAGGTCTTTTAAAATCAGGGTCAGGGCTGGGCTACTTCTGGCATTGATACTGGACAAGGTAACTTTTATTTCAAAGGACAATGTATCTCTCTGCCAGCCCAGCTCCTCCCCTAAGGTTCTCTTCCCCTGAGTTGTGTATCATTGGGCTTTTAAAAAACCATTTTTGTTATCTTTGTATCTCTTGTCACTTAATGTTTTTCCTCCTAAAATTTCCGAGAACTTTAATCAAAGATATAAGTATAAATCTTGCTAATGAATTTCAGAAATGAAAAGCCTAATGAATTTACAGTATGGCCAAGGGACTAGCTTTAGATCACTTGACATATGGTTTGTCCTGGGTCTAGGAGCCTTGGAAAGATGACACAAATTGCAAGTCCACGTTTTTTGTTTCTGATAACCAGCATTTCAGATGAAAACTCAAGAAATAAACATTTGAGTAAAGCAATTCAAGAAGCAAGGCTTACCTAACAGATGCCAGATGCCAAATGAAGGTGTTCCTTAGATAAATTAATTGGTGAAATATTCAGAGGAGCAAGATTTGCATTTGATTACATTTTTTTTTTTGTGTGTGTGTGTGTGTGTGTGTGTGTGTGTGTTAATGGTGGTGCCTGTGTGGAGGTCAGAGGACAAGCTCAGGTCTGGTCCTCACCTTCCACCTTGTTTGAGACTGGGTGTCTCGTTGTTTACCACTGCCTACTCCAGGGTAGATGGCCTGTGCACTTCCAGGGATTCTTCTATCTCCACCGTCTCACCATGGGAGTACTGAGATTATAGACCCTCGCTAGTCTGTCTGGCTTTCCTTGGGTTCTGGGATCCAAATTTAGGTCCTCGTGTCTGTGCAGCAAGCTTTTTGATTACTGAGCCAATTACCCTAGTCCTGAAGTAGCGTTTTTGGTTTTTCGAGGTAAGGTCTCACTCTAGCCCAGGCTGACACTGAAGTAGATTTTGAAAGATGCAGAAGGCTAGGTGGAGAGAAAGGAGAATAGCAATCTGGTGAGTTAAATACAAAATAAGTTTGGAGAACAGCATATGGATTTGGTTAATTGTAGTAGATGTTACTTGTGGAGTGCTTGTTGTGCTTGTTTTTGCCTGTCATTGGAAACTTTCAGCACTCAACCCCTTTAGTTTAAAGTTTTATGTTATCTCTGGGATGATAAGATAGCTCAGTGGGTGAAGTGCCTGGGGTACAAGCATGAGGACCTGAGTTTGGATCCATAGAATCCACATAATTCTGAGTATGGTTGGTGCATGTTTGTAATCCCAGCACTGGAGAGCCACATACAGTAGATCTCTAGGATTTTCTGCCTATCTAGTTTAGCTGACTTGGTGGGTCTAGGTTCATTAAGAGATCCAATCTCAAAGAATGAGATGGAGAGTGACACCCTGTTGGTTGCTTGCGGGCAGCAAACACACATGCACGAGCTGTTGCACATACACATAATGTGCCCACTCAACATAAAACATGCATGCACATCTGTGCAACACACACAGATATATACAGAAATTTAAAAATTATTTTTTATTTCTAAGATAATTTCTGCTGCTTTCTTTTTGATGTCTTTCCTATCATCTCTTCCTGGCTTCAGTTATTTGGATGTTGGATTGCCTGCATTCTCTAGGTTGTTAATTTTTCTTTTATATTTTTTCATCTCTTTTTTTTCTTGCTTTATAAAACACCTAGGAGACTTATTTTTAGACCCCTCTGTGGAATATTTTATTCTGTACTGCTATTTTAATTTCTAAAAGTTGATCATGGCCTTTTCTTAATATTCTGTATTATGAATCCAAAGTAGAGAATTAAAAGTTTTTGTCCTTTGTTCTTTATTTCCTCAAGGGTTTTTCTTTTCTCTGTCTTTTTCTTTTATATTTTTTTACTTTATTTATTTATTTTTTTGGTATTTTGGTTGGGAGTTTTTTTTTAAATTTTTATTGATTGCTTCCATAATTATAGACTATAAACCATTATGATTCTCTTCCTCTCCTCCCTCCCCCATATGATTAGGAGTTTTGATGGGGTCATCACCTGGTGGGCTTGACTTGGCTTTTTTGTGAGTAGTTTGGTAGTTGGCTGTTAGATGTGGAATTCCAAATGACTGAATGAGCAGGGCCTACATTCAAGTCTGTTTTCTTTGGAGGTATACAATCTTTATTTTGGGGTAAGGTAGAGGAGAAATCTGTCCCTCTGACCTTTGTATAGAGGTCATTTCAGTTGCTCCATTTCTAAGCCTTCTTTCCTTTCAATTTGAGATTCTCCTTATCTCTCATTTATACTGTATGCTTAACCTCCTACGATGTATCATAGAGTATAATTTTTATCTATTTCTTTTTGTATAGTAGGCATCAAAACATAGGCCTTGTACATGCTAGGAAAGTGTTCTGTCACTGAGCAAGGTCCTATTTTGAATCCTTTATCATCCCTTAAAAAAAGCCCTTTATAAGCTGGGCATGGCCTTTAATCCCAGTACTCTGGAGGCTGAGGTAGGAGGATCCCCTGTGAGTTCAAAGCCAGCCTGAGACTACAGAGTGAATTCCAGGTCACCCTGGGGTAGAGTGAGACCCTACCTCAAAACAAAAAAGCAAACCTTTTATATAGGGAACTGCAATCATATGCAAACTAAATGCAAATGAGTACATTTTATTAGTCAGTTTAAGAGCCTCTGCAGTTAACAGTGTAGCTGCTGTAATTTTTGCCTATTCCTCTATTCCACTTACATTACATTCTGCAGACATTATTGCTTCCATAAATATTTGAGTATGTCTTTCAAAAAGACAAGGGATTTCTTTTACAAATATAACCAACTTGCCATTATTACTACATGTGGTGGGATACATTATCCTTTAATATCTCCAACAGATTACCTTGTTCTTAAGATTCTGTTTAAAACAAGAATCACATCTCCTTGCTGGGTTTTAAACAAGAATTACCAACATCTATTTGCTGGGTCTTCTAACTAGAGTGGGCCCCTTCACTTGAAGTTAGTTTTCTTTGGTACAGTTTTGTCTGTATTTAGATATTCACAAATGATTTTAAGTCTCAATCTCTATGTTTCTTTTTTTCTTTTTTTTTTTTCCCGATTCTTTTTCATTTGGGTTTTTGGAAGATGAGAGGATAAGTTGAACAAGAAATCTGGAGTTTAAGTATCATTGATTTAAATTATAAATATTTGTAACACATGGAAAACTAGTATTATAATAGACTGTACTTATTACCTAGATTTTAACAGATGTTAATATTTTGCATTTTGTCTTTAAATGGAAAGCTAAGGTATATAAATCAAAGAATACAAAAAGAACACCAAAGTAAAAATATATGACTACTTTCTTTCTTAATTTCTGTCAGATTTTGATTAGACACTCTTAAGACTTTTCCATACCCCAGGGCTATATGTTTAAATGTGGCAGGCTTGTGCTAAAATCATGTTCGGTCTTGTATGGTTGAGAAGTCGGTGATATTTTACTGTTACGTGTTTCCATCATGAGGATTGGTATGATGCTGTCAACTGAATCATTTAACATGTACACAATACAATTGTGATTTTTGAAAGAACTGCCCCATTATCTTCATAGTATATCAGAATTGTTCAGTAAGAAAAAACTAGATTAAAAGTTAATATTGGAAAGAAATAATGATGAGTATTTATGTCTTTTGAGACTTAAGCATTTTGGAACCACATGCTTTAAGTTGAATAGGCTCTTCTTGTTGAGGCCGAGAGGATCATTTACTATTTTCATTACATT
This sequence comes from Zapus hudsonius, assembly GCA_004024765.1. NCBI lineage: Eukaryota > Metazoa > Chordata > Mammalia > Rodentia > Dipodidae > Zapus > Zapus hudsonius. Next base: position 175,559 of record PVHP010000010.1, on the reverse strand, counting down.
TGAACAGATATCCAACTTTCAATATTATTTATTTATGAGAGAGAGAGAGAGAGAGAGAGAGAGAGAGAGAGAGAGAGAGAGAGAGAGAGAAAGTATGGGTGCACCATGACCTTCTGCCAAAGCAAACAAACTCCAGATGCATCCAGCTTTATGTGAGTACTAGGGAATCAAGCCCAGGCCATCACGCTTTTCAAGCAAGCACCTTTAACTTCTGAGCCATCTCTTCAGTCTCAATTTGGAAGACTTAATTTTAAAGTCTTCAGTCAATCACACCGATATTCTAAATTTCATGGGCCTACATGGTAAAGCTGCACTGTAAAAGGGAGAATAGTAATGAATTATTTGGACACTTACTGTTGATTAAATTAAACTAACTTCATTCCTTCCTTATCCCTCCCTCCTTTCCTTCCTTCCTTCCTTCCTTCCTTCCTTCCTTCCTTCCTTCCTTCCTTCCTTCCTTCCTTCCTTCCTTCCTTCCTTCCTTCCTTCCTTCCTTCCTTCCTTCCTTCCTTCCTTCCTTCCTTCCTTCCTTCCTTCCTTCCTTCCTCTACTTCCTCCATTCCCTCCGATCTCCTTTCCTTTCTTCTTTGGAGACAGGGTCTCACTTTCTAGCCCATACTGGCTTTTAACTCGTAACAGTCCTCTTGCTTCAGCTTTCTGAGTGCTGGAATTACAGGTATGATTCTTTATGTTTGGCTAAACTCTTTTCTTTTAAATTTCCCTGCCTTGAAATTAATGGCAAGTGGGAATGTAGGAGTCCTGGATTTTATTACTGTGTTGTCACTATCTGTGGCCTTAACTGTGTCATTTGTGATCTCAATTCAAGCACTGAATGAGAATCGTGATAGTCAGTTTTATATAAAGGAAGGGAAAAAGAGAATGAGTTTGTTTTGAACTACTTTACATAAAATTCCATGTACAGATTAACAGGCTAAAAAGATAGAGGAAGAACTCAACTGAGGTGGGAGAGGGCTTTGCATCCTATCTGTCTTCATCCCCAGTCAGTCCCCAGGACATCTTTGACATCTGCTCAGTGTCTCTATGTGTGTTTCTCTATCTCCACTTCTCTCTCCTCTTTCCTTTTCTCGCCTCTGTTTTAAGGGTAGGCAGTTAGATTGCATTGCTGAGGGGAAGGTATATGTGTCAGGGAACTACAGTTCTGGGATTCCAGCTGGGCAAAAATGGTGAGGTATAGCTCTCTTACAGCTTTTTACTAGATCTCTCCTCTGTGTCTGGTGCTATTTCTCCTCTCATGCTATCTCCTCTCCTAGTCTCTTTTACATTGTGAACTTGAATCTTGTCAACATCTGCTTCTATGTCATCGTTTCAGTAGTGTTTGAACAGCAAGTGAAGAATAATGCCTGTGTTTTTAGAAGTCTCTAAGTGAGATCTAAAATTAAACTTTTGAAAACATTTTTATTTATTTGCAAGTAGAGGGAGGGGAGGGAGAGAAAGAGAGAGGAAAAGAGTATGAATGAATGAATTGGTACACCAGGCCTTTTTGCCACTGTAAACAAACTCTAAATGCATGTGCCACTTTGTTCATCTGGCTTTACGTGGGTACTAGGGACTTGAACCAGGGCCATCAGGCTTTACAAACAAGCACCTTTAAACTGCCCTAAAATCTTTCTAGCCTGAAAATTAAACTTTTTGATTTTATGTTCTCTACCCCTCCCCCTACCCCAAGGTAGAGTTTCGCTGAAGCCAAGGCTGACCTGGAATTCCTTATGTAGTCTCAGGCTGGCGTTGAGCTCATGGCAGTCCCACCTCTGCCTCCCAAATGCTGGGGTTAAAGGTGTGTACCGCCATGCCTAGCTCTTATGTTCTTTTTATAACTGATGTCTAGATATTTTTGGTGGTGGTAGGAGTTGGAGAGTAAAGATCTTGATCCAGGTTAGCCAGGAACTAATGAAATTCCTGTCTCAGCCACCTGTGTATCGGGGTTTTAGGCATGAACCACCAAGCATGGTTCTAAGTGTTTTATTATTTTTCTTTTAAATATTTATATGTATTTACTAGAAAGAAAGAGGGAGTGTGTGTGTGGGAGGGTGTGTGTCAGGACTTCCTGTGCACATGAGTTCCAGATGCATATGTCACTTTGTGCATCTGGCTCTATGTAGGTCCTGGGGAATCAACCCTGGGCCATTAGGCTTTATAAGCAAGCACCTTTAACTACTGAGCCATTTCCCCAGCCCTAAATTTTCTTAATTCAGGAATTTTTGCTATTTTTATATGGGTATGAGTTAAACTCAGTTGAAGAAATGATCATAGATTTTGAATGAGTCCAAAAAAAGTTAATGATACTGTTACTAAGTATTGCCTAGGCAAGGCACAAACACAAAATCATTTGAGTAGTCACTAACATGAAGGACCTGGGAAGAGTGAATTAGGCTATAGAGTAAGTAGAAAACAAGAAGTAGAAAATAAGTGAACATTGGAGAATATAAACCACTTAAAAAGTTTTTGTTAAAAAATGAATAATAAGTGGCTAGGTATGGTGATGCTTACCTGATTCTCACATGGCAATTGGGAAGCTGAGGCAGGGGAATCATGCATTTGAGTGAAGCCTGGGCTACATAGTAGACCCTTTCTCAAAGTAAGCACACAAGTTAACAAACATCAGTAAGTGATGAACCCCTAAGACATATATGTTGTGTTGTGTGTGTGTGTATGCATATGTACGTGTGAGTGCATGCATGCAAACTCTTCCAACTGGGCATGGAGACAGCCACCTCATGGGAGCCTGAGGAATAGGCCAGCCTTGGTTAAATATGGAAAGCCTGTCTGTACAAAGCAAAGCAAGCAAGCAACAGGCACACAGAAGCCGAAGAAAATGAAAAATGAGGAGGTCCTATTAACCACTGTGAGGGATGAAAGAGGGAATGTCATTACAGATCCCATAGTTAGAAAAAGCATACTACTGAAGTATAGTACATAATAACTATGCCAATAAATGTTATAACTTGAGTTAGAATTCATGGCATAAATAATTAAAACTGACTCAAAATAAATAAATCTGACTAAAGAAGAAATGGAAAATCTGAATCCCTACATCATTGAAAAATTAAATTTTTACTTAAAAACATTCCTATCAAGGAAATGAGATGGCTTTCTTGCTACATGATCTTATATATTAAAAGAAGAAGTAAAGAGCTGGTATGAGCTTGCCTAGCATGTGTGAGACCTTGGCAAAACAAAAAAAGAAATAATATTAAGCTTAAAAATCTCTTCAGAAAATAAGAGTAAGGAATACTCACTAGTTTATTTTATGGAGTGAACGCATCCCTGATAGAAGCCACAAGGCATTACACAAAAGAATGACCTGTATTGCTTGAAATAACCTCAATGGTACATTGGAAAGACAACACAAATTCCAAATGGAATCCATCTTGATTAGGTATTGCAAATGATATATGGTACAGGAGAAAAGAATATATAGATTTCTTTAGTAGATACAGAAAAAAATTTGATAATATTCATTATCAAAAACATCTTAGGCTGGCGAGGGAGATGTCTCACCAGTTAAGGGCACTTGCTTGCAAGCCTTCCACCTGAGTTTGATTGTCTATAGAGCCCATGTTAAGCCCATGCAAAATGACATAGACATCTGTAATCCCAGTGTGCCTATTTCAATGGAAAGTAGAGCTAGAATCCAGAAGTTCTAAAGCAACAGCAGTAAGAGAGGCTCTTGCAAAAGAGGTTGAAGGGCTGGAGAGATGGTTCAGAGGTAAAGACACTTGTTTGTAAAGCCTGACGGCCTGGGTTTGATTTCCCAGTACACACATAAAGGCAGATGCACAAAGTGGCACATGTGTCTGGAGTTCATTTGCTGTAGGAGGAGGTCCTGTGCACCCATTCTTCCCCTCCTCAAATAAATAAAATAATTTTAAAAAGAGTGTTGAAGAACAGGAGAAATACCCTGAGGTATTTGATCTCCACATGTGTGCACCCACACACAGACATACCAAACATATATATATATATACACAAAAAATAATAAAAATAAAATTTATGAATTTCCTTAAGCTTGGAACACAGAGAGTTAGTTCTGCAGCTTGTGAGTGGGCATCTATAAAAAAATGTACTTACCACAGTAATGAAAATCTCAGTGCCATGTTTAGGATTAGTAAGAAGACAAGAAAGTCCATATTCATCACTTGTATTCAGCATTTTGCTTGGAGGTCCTAGCCAGTATAAGAAGGTATGAAAAAGAACCAAAAGACATAAAGAATGGAAAGACAGTTTCAAATCAGTCTTTGCTTGGACAGATGCTGTGAAGATACAGCTGTAGGAAATCCTAATTACTAAAATTACTAGACTTACTAAGTGACTTTAGCAAGATGATAGGATACATGATCATTTTACCAAACTCAAGTTAAAAAAAATTTGCTAGTCATGTGGCTACCGATATGTTGCCCGTACTCCACTAGATAATACCCCCTCACATGCTTATGCAAGCACTCTAACCAAATTTAATGGGTTACAAAAAATAAGAGTAGAAGGGGCATTCATTGGGTAAAAGTTCAGCAGGAGTAGGAGAGGAATAAGGGAAGGTAAAGGGAATAAAAGTTATCAAAATACTTAATATGTGAAAGTGTCAATAAATAAGACAACTTGCTAGCAGAAACACTTGGCAAATGAAATTTAAAGATCATAGTATCCTTAAAAACATAAAATATAGGAATGCAGCTAAAGAAAGTACATCAAGATTTCTTAAAGCAAAAATTCGAAAAACAAAAAACACTTACATAACTGGGAGAACTGGAAGACCTGAACACAAGATGCCACATTCTGGGGCTGGGTATGTAGCCGAGAGGTGGGGCCCTGTTTATATCCCATTCACACAGCTCTGGTTTATCCGCACCACTACGTGGACACTCAGAATAGATGCCATATTCCTGGATTGGAAGGTATAGGGTTCTTACCACATTCATCTATTGATTCAGGGACATCTTAGCAATGTTGTGTTTGTGCACATGTGTCTGACACACCTTATTTATGACTTGACATTTTTATTCTGTAATTTATGTGTAAATATGAAGAACTTAGAATAGTAAAAAATAAAGTAAAGGTGTAACTTCAGTGGAAAGACCAGCTACTTGATATTAAGGTTTAATATCAAATGCAGTAACTAAAGCCAGGTAGAAGAATGATGTTATGGATATACAAAAAAAAAATCAGTGAAATAGAACAGAAAGTCCAGTGACAAATACACATACAGTTAATTGGTGGTGGGGGGGAGTATAGACTTTTCATGAGGATAGTACTAACTAGAAATATGTCATTGGACAAGCCTCTAATTCCTAATTTATACCATATGCAAAACTTAGTCTGAGATACAACATTGACTTAAAGGTTAAAACAAAAGTTTCAGGAAAGTTCCAAACAAAACATCTGAATATATGTATCTGACACAGGCAAAAAAATTCTTTTTTTTTTTTTGACAGTACAAGATATTTCATAGTACTAAATTGCAACTAAATAATTTTAGATTTAAATTAACAGACAGTATTTCTACTTTGCAAAAGTTCATTTTTAGGAAAATAGATAGGCAAGTCATACAGTAAGAAAATACTCTGTGTTTACCTGTCGAGACTTAGATATATGCCAAACTACTACAACTCAAAACAATCGAATTTTGAAAAGGGAGTTAAAGACTTTAATGGACATTTCAAAAAGAAGCTGTATGAATAGGTAATAAACACATTGCATTAGTCAGGGTTCTGTAGAGGAACAGAACCAATAGAATGAATATGTATTAAAAACAGGATTTATTAGATTAGTTTACAACATATAAGCTGGGCAGCCCATCAGTGGATGTCTTTAGAGTACTCAGTAACTGCTCAGACCACAGGCTGGATAGATACCTCAGCAGTCACAGCTGGGCATTGAAGGCCTGAAGGTTTCTAGAGAGCTGTTGGTCTTCAGTCCACACTGGAAAGCTGAATTGGAAGGTTCAAATGTCCACAAGGATAGCAGCAACAGGATAGATGCATGTATGATCAAGTAGCCCAGCAAGCCAGGTAGCAGCCTATGTTCTCCTGGAGTATCTTTCTATGTCTACCATACCTTTGAAAATCATTCCTAGCAACATTTGTAATTAGAACAATTATAACAACACAGAGGTTTTTTAAAACTATTCTATGACTTTTTTATTTCCACATAAATTGTAGTATCAAAGTGTCAGATTTTGTAGCTGCATGTATCGCTGTGTATGTATGTATGTATGTATGTATTTATCATATATGTGACAGATTAAAAGGACAAGGAGATGGTACCACTGCCAACCTGCTGGGGTGGCTAAAACTTAAAAGATCACACAAGCAACACAACCTGGATTCTCATTGAGGAAATTGAGTGGTACTTCTTTAGAAAACATGACCCAGCAGTTGTATTCCTTGTTTACTGGGGGTTAGAATGTCTTCAAAGACTTGTATGTGAAACTTTATTCATGATGGCCCCAAACTAGAAAGAACCACATATCTAGTAACAGGAAAAAGGGTGAATGAACTGTGGTCTATTAAATAAAATTCAGTTAAAATACACTGATGTACATAGTTGTGCAACAAATTTCCCAAAATTCTGATAACAATGAGACACAAAAGAGGATACACTATTTGGTTCTGTCTTCATGAAATTACAGAAGAGGCCAAGTGTTTGGGAATGATTGACATCAGAACAATTATTGTCTTAGGGAGATTGACAAGAATGACACTGTCTGGGGTGAGTTTTTTTTTTATTCCAGAGCACAAGTGTGTATGAATTTTTCAAAATCATAGTATGCTTTCAGGCAGTTCACCATACATAAATGGTAATGGAATAATAAAAAAAAACAAACCTCAGAACAGTAACAAGAAAAAGTTACATGGGCCAGGCATGGTGGTGCATGCCTTTAATCTCAGCACTCAGGCAGCCCAGATAGGATCGCTGTGAGTTCTAGGCCAGCCCGAGACTACTTAGTGAATTCCAGGTCAGCTTTTCATGGACTAGAAAGTGCCAATTTGACACAGTGAATACTGAAAACCCCACTGAAGAGGGCCTTTAGTGGAAGTGGGGTCAGGGAGTGTTGTAGTCAGCTTTCTAGTTGCTGTGCAGAAAGAACCCAAACAAAAGCGGCTTATGGAGGAATGGGTTTATTTGGCTTACAGACTCGAGGGGAGACTCCATCCTGGCAGGGAAAACAATGGCATGAGCAGAGGGGTGGACATCACCTCTGTCACAGCACTGCAAACAATAGCAGGAAGGTGTGCCAAACACTGGCAAGGGGAAGCTGGCTTATAACCCCCATAAGCCCACCCCCAACAACACAGCTCCAGAAAGGTTATAAAACCCAAACTGCCATCAGCCGAGGATCGATCAATCAGAACACATTAATTTGTTTGTGGGGGGACACCTGGATCAAACCATGACAGGGAGAATATAAAGTATAACCCAATGGAAATATGAGTAATATGCAATATGTCCATACTGCAAAGTTCAGAGTTGATAAAAAATAAATTATTTCTTATTTTTAAAATATTTATTCATTTGAGAGAGGGGTGGGGGAGAGGGGAGAAAACAGAGAGAATGGGTGCACCAAGGCCCCCCAGCCACTGCAAAAGAACTCCAGACACATATACTACCTTGTGCATCTGGCTTTATGTGGGTACTGGGGAATTGAACTTGGCTCCTTCTGCTTTGCAGGCACCTTAATTGCTAAGCCATTTCTCTAGCCCAAATAAAATATTTTTTAAAAGTACCAGTTTGAATGGTGAATAAGTAAGCAAGAGTGGATTTAAAGTAAGGGTCGAGAGGTAGATATCTAGAGATGAGCCACGTCATGTTGGGCTTTTTAGGTTCAAAAATTGTGATGACATCCAAATTGCAGTGGGAAGGTCTGGCTGGATTAGACACAGAAGTGTTTATTCTGACTGCTGCGTAGAAGACATACTAGAAGGAAATAAGATGGAATTAGGGAGTCCTAGTAAGGCTGTGGTTGTGGAAGCTGAAACTGGTAAAAGTCGGACTGATGACAGTGAAGATAGAGCTCCAAAGAGAGTAGAATTAATCAACAAATAAAGCAAATGAATATGGGAGATGGAGAAGGGTTGCTCTGAATGAATGGGTTTACTTTCCATTACTAAATGAAGACAGCTGGTGTGGAACTCCTGTGGTTGAAAGGACATAGGAGTGCCAGTGTCCAGTGTGTTTGAGAAGCTGATGAAACAGCACACTAGAAATGAAGGCCTCTCACTGGTGTAGCAGTTCATGCAGGAGACCAGGGTGTAGACTGGAAATAAAAAGCCGACAATTGTTGGGATATTAATGGTAAGATACAGGGTTGAGCCCCAAGGAAGCATTAGAACATTTAGAGGCTCAAGGAACAGGTAAGATGTAAGAAAAAGTGCTTAAGAGATAGGAAGCAAACCAGTAGTGTGATATTCTAGAAATCTCGTGTTTTTGAGGAAGCTGGTGGGAAGGGATTATGGTTAGCAGTGACTAATGCTATGAGAGTACTTCAGAGAGACTGTGAGACCCACTTTGTGGTTTTTTAAGGTAGGGTCTCACTCTAGACCAGGATAACCTGGAATTCACTATGTAGTCTCAGGCTGTCTTTGAACTCACAGTGATCCTCCAACCTCTGCCCCCCAAAGTGCTAGAATTAAAGGCGTGTACCACCACTCCCAGCTGAGACCCACTTTTAATTTCTGTCATATATGTATAGGTGGTGGAGGACAGTTTTATCCACTTGCAGAGATTGGGACCCAGGCAGTGAGAGGAGCTAGGACCTTAAGGAGACATAATCTGTTAGTTTAGGGCAGTTTTCCTAATGTTTTTTCTCTGGAGCACAGTCCAGGAAAGCTATTGTAATGGTCGAGTAGGGTGTAATAGGTTCAGCTCTTAGGGCAGGTAAAGACATGAGGGCTTGTCTGCTCCTTTTTAACTTCAGTCTTTTCCTTGGTGAGAAAATGTTTCCTTTTTCTTTCTTAAATCAGTATTGCCTCAAACTATTGCAGTTTTTTCTCATCCCTCCCTCCCTCCCTCTCCAGTTTGCTTCACTCTGTCCCCTTTCTGCTATCCTTCCAAAAGACAGGTTCTCAATATGTATCCCAAGCTCTATAGGAACCCTCAATCCTCCTGCCTCAGCCTCCTGAGTACTAGATTTCTCGGTGTCTGCCAACTGCCCAGTTTATTTCTGAGTATGAATATTAGAATGTAAATATTTCTAAATGGAGTGCTTGAATAATTATTTAGTGTGACTTTGTTTCAGTGTTTCATTTTGCTTCATCTTAGATGTAGACAAAGATACTCATTTTGTTAGTAGTGCCAGGAAGCAGGCAGTTTCCATGGTAACCGACAGACTGAGTTTACTGTGGAAATTTCCGGAATTAACAGAGCTGCATTGCAGAAGGATGCATAAAGCAGTATTCATCTAGAGATCTCCACAGTGTGGACACAGAAGAGCAGTTGCAGGGTATGTGTTACACTTATTTTCTTGCTTAAGGAAGATCAGCAGTTTTATATATGTGTATATAGTTGGGAGAGAGTAAAATAGTCTTGAGGCATTTGGTAGGTCCTGGCTTGATAAACTCAAGGGTGCTTAAGGGACAAAAAGAGGAAGAAATGATTTGAAAAAGAAAAATATGCTTGTTATTATTGGGAGGGAATCAAGTGAGGCAGATAACCGTGCTAATGAATGAGGAGAAAACCTGCTTCAGATTCATTGGATAAAAAAATGATTCTTATGGAAGGTAGTTCTAGGAATAAGAAAATATTTTTTTGAAGGAAAAGTAGTAGGTGTTTTCATGTTTGAAAAATCAAGTTCTTGTGTCCAGGAAAAAGAAGATCCGTAGTGGGGACAGGTGCCCTGTGAGTTAATAGAGATTGCTGCTCTCTTATCTAAGTCATGAGAGGATCTGGGAGGGCTTATCAGACTCCTAATTCTACTTCTGTTGACTTGTGGGGGATTTTTAAGGAAAACTCTGAAATCTCCGTTGTGAGATTAAAGTCTAGGGAAAAAAATGTAGGATTTGAGTAGTTAATAGGGGTTTCTTCGAGTATAAATTATAAATTTAAAAGAAAAAAGGATATATATATGTATATATATATATATATAGCTAATACATGTGATTTAGATGCTTAAATGGTATAATCACTTAGGTAACATTTATATCTTGTAGTCAGCAAACTACATGAGTTAAAGCTGGCCAGTTTATTTTTTAAATTTTTATTTATTCATTTTCAAGCAGAGATAGAGAGAATGAGAGAGAGAGAAAGAGAGAGAGAGAAAGAGAGAGAGAGAGAGCCAGGGCTACCACCTTGTTGGTCTGGCTTATGTGGGTCCTGGGGAATTGAACCCGGGGCCTTAGGCACTGGAGGCAAATGCCTTAACCGCCGAGCCATCTCTCCAGCCCTGGCCAGTTTATTTTTGTAACTGAAGTTTAATTGGAACACAGCCATATGCCTGTCTGGTTTCATGTTTACAACAGCAGAGACTGAATTGTGAAGCCTGACATAATCACTCTCTGATTCTTTAGAGAAGACGTTTAGGACTCTTGGCATTATTTGTAAGGCTGCTGTAGTAAATTGCTATGACAGACCTGGTGGCTTCAAGCAATAGAAATGAATTCTCACAGTACTGGAGGCCAGAAATCTAAAAATCAATGTGTTGTCTGGGCCATGCTTCCTTGAAGGCCCTAAAGGAAGTTTCCCTTCCTCTTCCTCCTTTCCTTGGCTTATGGCAGCGTAACTATTACCCCTGTCTTGAGCTCTTCTTGACCACCTTGCCTGCCTTCCCGTGTCTCTCTTTTTTCCTGTTCTGTCTCTTACAACATTATATTTGGGACCCACTCTAATCCAGCATAACCTTTTGAGGTCTTTAACAACATTTTAAAGATAAGGCTGCTTCCTGAGATTCTGAGTGAACTTAACTTTTATTGAGGAGGAGGTCAGAGATTATATAAATTCAGTCTACTATACATGATATAAAGAATTGAGTTTTGTTTCTAAATAGTATCCTGTATCAAGATTAGCCAGTTTTTGGCAAGTTTCCTTTGGAAGCCTATGAAGAATGTACTCTGCAAAGGATTTGAACTATTTGAAATTATATTAAACTCAAAATTCCCAGCATGGGGCTATATAGGCATAGTTAAACCATAGAACATGGCCTTTATGATGCAAACATGAGCAAGAAAGTCTAGATAGTACTAGAATATTCTCTGAGGAAAAGACAAATACACGTGAGACTGATGAAGACCAGTGTCTGATGCTCTGTACTGCTCTCTGCATATCTTTCCTCAACTCCTGTTTGTAATAAATAGCAACTGAAGGCCTGGAGAGACGGCTCGCAGTTAAGAGATTTGCCTGCAAAGCCTAACAACCTGGGTTTGATCCCCTAGTACCCACGAAAATCTAGATGCACAAAGTGGCACATACATCTGGAGTTCGTTTGCAGCAGCTAGAAGCCATGGTGTGCCCATATTCTCTCTCTCTTTGTCTCTGTATCTCTCTCCTTGAAAATGAAGATAATTTTAAAAAAGAGAGAGAGCAGCTAAATTTAGAATTTTAACAGAAAAACAAAGGTTGGAACCAAAATAAGAATCAGAGTTTTGAGGAACACATGGCTAGATCATGATACTGGGAAGATGTCTATGATTCAAAAGAACTACTTAATAATCAAGTGGCAGAGTGGCAGTCTAGAAGGGGCACACCAGTGAGGAAGCCATTTTTGTTGTATTGTGGGAGCCTAGAGATACAAAATTAACAGGCTGGAGAGAATATCTGTGATGTTTCTTCTTAGACGAGAACATTTGTGAGCCGTAGTCAAGACAGTAGATGTCTCTATTTGCATCTAGCATGTTTGAGTGTATTCTGAAATGCTTGAAAAGTGATCCATGCATATGGTGAGGAGTCAGTGGTAAGCAAGGATGCCAGACTGGAGAGAAAACCTAGTTTCTTCAACTTGCTAGAGGCCTATAGCCTTTTCAGTGCACTTTAAAATGGAACATTAGATACAGACTTGATAGAGGTATTTCATAAGAATTAAGCAAAAAGGAGTGGAAGTGGATCTAATGTAAGGTTCACTCTTAAAAGTAAGCAATACTTTCAAAAAGAAAAAAGTAAATATTATAAGAGAGAGAGAGAGAGAGAGAGAGAGAGAGAGAGAGAGAGAGAGAGAGAACACCAAAACCGCCTACCATAATGTTCTTGAAGAGTGGAATTGTAGATCAGGTGCTGCCCCTGGACTGGATAGGTCTTGATTTTGTCATGCATGGGTGCAGCAAGGAAACAAGACACTCAGTCCAGGATTTTCATGGAGAGCTTCCTAGAAGGACAGAGCAGAAGACTCTTGTTGCCTTTCTAGTTGAATGTGGACCACTAAGTTGAGAACCACAGGAATCTGGGCTCTGTCTTCTTTTCCCTTCTCCCTTAATAAAACATTTTATATAATTAAATAACTTTATAGAAAGATTTCATATTCCCTTGAATCTAACTACAATTTTTAAAAACTTTTCCTTTGGAATCATAAGTATGTGATAAGAGTATTATAAAAAAAATAGAGAGTAAGATCAGAGTTAAGTAGAGTTTGGGACTAAATTAAGTGTATTCTCATTATAGTTTATTTTTATGAAAGCTAAAATTTAAGCCACATAATGTACTCAGAAATTAAAATTTATATCTGGCCAATGGGTCTGTAAATAAAATTTATTTCTATAAAATCTTTTTTTCTTATCAATTTGTTTGGATAAATGTCTATAAAATAATAAAAGTGTGCCTGAGAATGTAGTTATTTCACAAAAGTAATTTACATAGTAAGTATATAAAAAAGCAGCTATAGAGCTGTGGAGATGGCTCAATGGTTAAATGCGCTTGCTTGCAACACCTGCTCACCTGGGTTCAATTCCCCAGTACCCATGTCGGGCCAGTTGCAAAAAGTAATGCATACATGTGGTGCTTGTTTGCAGTGACAAGAGGCCCTGGTGTGCGCCCATACACACACGTACTATCTCTCTAATAAATATATATTTAAAATAACTATAGATTATTAATGAAAAGTAGTTGATGCTATTGATTTTCATTTGGTTTATAAACTTTATAAGTAATTTCAGGTATGTAGTATATTACATAATTAACACTGAAAATAAATACAGCTTTGTGCTAAACATTTTTATTTTTCTTTATCTTGAGATGGGTCTTGCTTTATAGTCCAGCCTGACCTGGAACCTGCAAGTTTCCTACCTCAGCCATCCAAGTGCTGGCATCACAGGTATGCCCCACCACACTGGCTTTCATGCTGTGCTTTCTTAGGGTCTATAAAGAAAGATTCTACCCAGGTTTTTCATTAATGGCAGAGACAGCCTGGGGGAGGGGGGCTTGTTGTTGTTGTTCTTCCTCCTCATTCCATTTTAGAGAATTTTTTATTTTATATAAATTATAACATGTTATCTTTTATCCCCTTGCCTCAGCTCCTGCTACCCTGGGGGCTGTCTTCCATGGGGTATGGTATTCACTGTGGCATCATGAAGGCCTCATTCAGTCCCTGTGAAGTAGTGGGGGATTGTGCCTCAGGATATTCCTACCCACTCTGTAGCTCTTTACAGTCTTTCCGTCTTCTCTTCCACAATGTTCCTTGAGCCATGGCTGGCCTTTTGGCAGTCTGATTTATTGTGGAGTAATGTAGAGTTCTCTGTAGCCTCGGGCTTTCTGTTTTTTGTTTTATTTTAATATTTTGTTTATTTTTTATTTGAGAGAGAGTGAGAGAGAGGCAGACACACATACACAGAGAATGGACACTTCAGGGCCTCCAGCCACGGCAAATGAACTCCAGTCATATGTGCCACTTTGTGCAGCTGGCTTTACATGGGTACCAGGGACTCAAAGTCTGGTATTTCTGCCTTGCAGGCAAACACCTTAACTGCTAAGCCATCTCTCCAGCTCTGGATTTCTGATAGATTTTGATTGATCACTGTGTTTGTCACCATCAACCTGGGGCTGGCTGTCAGGCTAGCAGTAAGAGCAGTGTTCATGATGTCCCTTCCCCTGCAACTTCTCCTGGGCATTGGCAGATATGGTATAGGTGACACGTCTCATGGTGGGCAGTTAGCTAACTTCTTGTTTTATTTTATTGATGGTGCTTGGTACTCTTCCATTTTTCTATGTTATCTGTAAAATAAAACAGATTCTTCAACCAAGAAGGAGAGCATCTTGAATTGAGGGGGAGTGGTTTGCAAATTTGAGAGGTTTATATATTTTTTTCCTTTTTTTCCCTCTGGTGTGCAAGCCCATTCTTCTGCAAATAGCAGTGGGGGCTTCTCTCTGAAGTTTATGAATTTTCTGACAATGGAATTCTGACTTGGTTTCCAGTACCAGGTATGAGTTCTCTCCCACTGAGAGGGCCTCCTTCTAATCAGAAAACAGTTGGTTACCTGCATAGGCTGTGTGCCACTGTTGTACAAGTGTGTACTTCTTGACTGGCTGGTTGATTTTATGGTCTGTAGAGTCTCTGCTTCTTCATGCTGTTGGTGACCGTTGTCCTCCAGGGGCTCCCAGTTCTAGCATAATCTGTCCTGTGACCACAGCCAGTGGTGTCTTTAGCTCTGGTAGGTAGTCAGTGCTTTGGCAATGGCGAATATGGTTTTGGGGACCTCATGGATCTCCCTGACCAACAGCTCACTGTGGGGGTGGGAGGCAGCCCAATTCTGGGTCTGGGGATTTACTGGCCTGAACCCATGATTTTAAAGTTAAGATTTTCCACCTTCTGTCCAGACTGTCTCCCCCCCCCCCTTTATTGGTGGTTATACCTTGTAGAATGCTAGCCAGAATAAGGGTTTCTATAGAACTGATTCATGTTGTCTTAACTTTTATATAATCCCCCCCCAAACCTTCCTACCTTCTATCCCTTTAAGCCCCCCTCCCAATGTTCTGTCCCTCCCCTAAGCTATCAGGTAACTCCTCTCTCCTTATTTCTTCTCTCTCCTGGTCTCATTCTAGTTTTATGCCCATATTCCTGTTGCTGAAGGGTGGCCTCTTTTGAGCCACTATTCTTATCTCCCCTGTTTGCCTTTTTCCCAGGGAGCACCTTTTCCAGGAGGAGAAATGGATGGTGACACATTTTATCTGAGAAAGTGGTTATTGTGAGTAAATGATTAGAGGAAGTAGAGGAGGAGAGACAAAGAACTGCCCTTCAGAGCACAGGCATAAAGAGCAGGCACCTTGAAGATGGGAGCAAAGCCTTAGCTGTCTTACCTGCTTTTGAACCATAGATATTGTGAGAAGGTCTGCCTCCCTCCCTCTCTCCTTTCCCTTTTCTTATCCTTCCCCTCCTCTCGCCTTCCTTCCTCTTTCCTTCTCATCTCTCAGCAGTTTTATTGTGGTATAATTGATTGACATATTGCACTGTACATATTTTAAATATACCTCTGCAATATCACCACAGTCAAGATAACATACCTACTACAAAGCTTTCTCCTGTGATTCTAGTTTTCATATCTACACTTTTGTTTTGATTCTTTTTGATCTTTCATATCTCTGCTTAACATATTGTATCATGTTTCTTGAACATATGGAGTGCAGTTTCATTGTGATTATGCATGCTTTCTAGCATTTAGACCTTTCGTTTCTGGACCAGTTGCAGTGACTGACTTTTCTCTTCATGATCACATTTTTTCTGCTTTTGTATCCTTTGGGGAGTGTGGATTGCATGCCAGACGTTATTGAGTGTGGATAGTTTTCTGTTCTTTGTAATATTTTTTGAGGTTCTTTTTCTTTGATTAGGTTACCTGAGAATAGTTTGATTCTTTTAGGTCTTGCTTTTTAGTGTTGGCAGATGAGACCAGCCTAGAACTGATTCACACCACTAGTTAAAACAGAATTTTAGTGACTAAGAACCAAAGCTGCCTTGTGTGAGTCCAACTATTGTTTCTTCTAGTCTTTTTGGCTGGTTCCTTCCGCCAACTTGTGTCATCCTTCATAAGCATTCATAAGCATGTATTGGGAGGTGTGTGTGGAGGGGGCTATGCATATCTGTGGAACTCTTTCTGTGTAATCTCATTTGGTACTCTGCCTTATTGACTCCAGTTGCCTCGGTGTCTCCACACTCCCAGATCCATGTCCCCATCACCAGGATACTGCCAAATCTTCCTGGATCCTCCCTCCTCATCTGCACCACAGTCTGGGCCCCTCAGATCCATTGCTGGGGACAGTTGTAGGACTCATCTCCTGCATGCTACTTTTGGTTGCTTGAAACCCAGCATCTTCAACATTGCCTAATATTTTTTGTCTTGTTTTCAGCTTTGAGGGGCAGCCTCGTTCCTGAGAGGTGCCACATTGACACCAATAAGGAAACAGTGTGACTTTTAAAAATATCATACCCGAGTAATATTTCTCAGGATTCAAAATAGTTTCTTTTCCTCCAGAATGACTAGCAGTTTTCATAGTGTGGAGAAATGGCATTTATAAAAAAGGACTGAAAAATCTTGATGCAGTAATAGAGCAGTAGGTTTGGTTGACTAGGCAATAGGATTTTACAGAAAAAGGATGACATAGGAGGAAAACAGGGACAGACTGAAATCCATATTACATGCAGGCATTAACATAAATGATTTGAATAGCAAAGAGTGAAGGAATTGATTTGAAAACATACAAATTGCTAAATTTCTTACATATGTAAATTAAGTACATTATGAAGGTAAATAACACACTGGTTAAGTATTTGCAAGCAAGGCAGGATTTGTGGCCTTCTAAAGAGCTTGTTAGCCAAAGCTGCAACAAAGTAAACACTTGAACTAGGAAAGCTCAGGGTGCTCTGTCAGGCAGTTAGAAGAAATAACTCAAGTGTTCAACTCCAGTAGTGAAACACAGTTGGGAAAGAGTGATTTGTAGGGATGGCAGGGATGGCTCAGTTCGTCAAGTACTTGTTGTATAAGCATGAGGACTTGAGTTAGGCTTCCCAGCACCTAAGTAGAAGGCTGCTAGTGATAATATATGCCTGCAATCCAAACCACTAGGAAGGTGGAGGAATGAAAATCCCTGGGGCTTGCTGTCTGGCTAGGCTAGCCTCATAGGTGAGCTTCAGGCTCAGTGAGACTCTGTCTATAAGGTGGACAAGGATTCAGAAAGACACTTGCTATCAACCTCTTACATGTACATACAAATATACACACACTGCATGCACATGGCTCAACAGTTAAAGGTGCTTGCTTGCAAAGCCCAGGCTCACTTCCCCAGTGTACCCACATAAAGCCAGATAGAAAGTGGCATATGCATCTGTGACTGAAATGCCCTAAGATAGTGAGGGAGAGCCAGGGGCAACCACAGCTCCTGGGCCAGCTAGTCTGCTGTCTATTTGCAGTCTGGTAGTTTGTTTGCAGTAGCCAGAGACCCTGTCCCAAACAAGTGGAGCATAGATACCTCAAAGTTTTCCTCTGCCCTCCACATGCATGTGGTGCACATGACCCTGCATGGGCACAAGCATACATACACACACATACATACACACACATACACAATACATTTTTATAAAAAAATTAAAGAGTAATCTAGAGCCAGCAGTGGTGGCTCATGCCTATAATCCCAGCACTTGGAAGGTTCAGGAGCAGTCTGAGCTACATAGCTAAATCCTGTCTCCAAAAAAAGGGAAAAAAGATCTGGTGGCACATGCCTCTACATTTGCACGAGTGTGTGCACATATATGCACATAATAAATTTTAGAAAAAATTATAAAAAATTAAAGAGTAGTCTAGAGCCAGGAGTGGTGGCTCATGCCTACAATCCCAGCATTTGGAAGGTTCAGGACCAGCCTGGGCTATATAGCTAAATCCTGTCTCCAACAAAAGGGGAAAAGATAATCCTAGTTTCATTTCACATTGGAGTTCAAGGTGAAGGATACTGTTGAATAGCTATAGTAGGTTCTCCGTGTGGGTGCTGCAAAGCCAGTGCCCATTTGCTGTGCAACCTGACAATCATAGGCCACACTATTGTTGATCACCGTATTACAGTTCTGTGCATGCACTCTAGAAAGCAGCAGGTAGTACACACCATTCTTGTAACCTGTGCTTAGTATAGGAAAGTACAAAAGACAAACAAAGTTGACTTTTTTTCTGAATTATAATTGATTAATTTTTGTTTTTTGCTTTGATGTTACCTTACTAAGGTTTATTGTATAGACTCAATTCATATTAAATATTCCTTCTATAATATTGAATGTTTTATAAGTTAGATTTATGACCATCTATATTTCTTTTGGATACCAATAGCATGTGTCAGTTTTTCTTTGTATGTGTGTATATGTATGTGTTTCTTCAGAACAAAGAATTGCCAAGTCTAATAACCAAGAATTACTTATTAGGTATAGAATTTAGTAGGTCTCTAAGAAAATTAGAGACACTTAAGAGTTGAAGATTCAGTTCAGAGAAGTGCTTTTGGCTAGAACTGGTCTATAAATTCAGATGTTTAGATGGTTGGCTGCTGCCAGACACCTAATACCAATCACACTTTGCAGTTACTTCCTGTACCCTACCTATCAATTCCAGATGCTGGGTGGGGTTTGACTGCTTTCTTTTGAGATTCACTGGAATATAAAATAACATTAGGTGCTATATTAATTCAAATAAATTTGTTAATATATAAACATCAAAAAGTACAGAAACAATGGTATAAACCTGCTAGTATATTTTCTCTTTTCCATACAGATGTCTAAGGGACAGGCTAGGGTTGACACAGTGGTCCACTGCCATCAGTCCAGAGGGTTTTTATGCTCTGCTTCATCGGTCTTAAGGTGGCTAGAACAACAGGAGGGAGGGAACTCAGCTTTTACGTGCCATGCTCATATTTGCCACCTCCAGTTGCATGATGATTCATGTCGTAGGTTGGCTTTCCATTAAAAGAAATACCAGGGCTGGCTAGATGGACAGTCACAAGCGCCTGCTTGCAAAGCCTGCCCACCTGAGTTCAGCTCCCCAGTATCTATGTAAAGCCAGATACACAAAGTGGCCCATGCATCTGGAGATCATTTGTGGCGGCAAGCAGCCCTGGCACACCCATCTTCTTTTTGTTTCTGTCCCTCTGTCACTTTCAAATAAATGACTAAAATATTCCTCCCCTCCCTTTTTTTTTTGTTTTTGTTTTTGTTTCTAGAGGGAGGGTCTCACTGTAGCCCAGGCTGACCTGGAATTCACTATGTAGTCTCAGGATGGCCTCGAATTCATGGCAAACAACCTACCTCTGCCTCCCAAGTGCTGGGATTAAAGGCATGCACTACCACGCCCAGCTCTAAAATATTTTTAAAAATATTATTGACTGGGTGTTTCAAACAACAAAAAATGTTTTTCTCACAATTTTGGAGGTTGGGGAATACAGTATTGAAGTACCAGCAAAGCAGGTTCCATTCTGATATCTCTTCTTTTGGTTTGCAGTCTGCATTGGGTACTGATGGAACTTTGTGTTCATGTGGAAATAACAAGCACTCTAGTGTCTTCTCTCATCATCTTGTTAGATTAGTCCCCAATTATCTCTGAATGTGACCCCTCTCTTGAGTATGGCCACACCAGGGTTTAAGTTTCTGATACACAGATTTTGAGAGGGACACAGTTGGGTGCACAAGCAGCCCCAGTGGAAGAGTGCCCATTAGAAAGGGTGAAAAATGATGTGCTGGCAGGCAGCATGGTGGTGAGGCCAAGTTCCCAGGCTGATGGTGAGGAGCTGGCCCTCGGTATCCTGTGGAGTACTCTGAAGGCACCAGGGATAATTTGTGTAAAATTATGCACAGAAACTTATGAAAAGGAAATGTGGAATATTTGGGAAATAACTTTTGATAAAATATGGATCTTTATCAAGAAAAGTGCTGTCAGAGAAGTCAGGGAAATTTTTTTTTTCTTTAAAAAGTAATCAGTATAAACTTCACACATTTACTGGTTTTTATAAGTCCTTTGAGTGGAGGTGTTTTCTGTTGTTGTTTTTAAATATGATTTTTTTCCTGAGGCCCCTAAACTAGTTTAAGGCAGATATTGAGTGTTAGAGTTAATAGTACAGTTCAGATCAGGCTTCCAGGTTAGCACTGCATCTGCTTGCTGCCCTTTGGAAACCATTAGGACTGAGGCTGCAGCTGTGCAGTTGTTTCTGTTTTGCTGGAGAGGGTGGATGCAGGGTGTGTGTACCTGCTCTGCTAGTGGTTTGTAGCCCTCTCATATAGTTATATTTGACACCTTATTCAATAGTTAAACATTTCATTAGCCTGTAAAGATACATTGCATCTCTTAGTAGCTAATTTGTTCACTTTTAACAGGAAAATAAAGGTTTTAAGCAGCAACTATACAACAGACTAAAGGAAGCTAAATTATTGGCAGAGATACTATATGATACTATAATTTGATCTTAAAATTATAGTTCATACCCGTTGATAGTCTGTAATTTGTGTAGTAATGAATTTTAATTTCAGCTTTCAAGAACGCCATCAAGTGGTAAATGAGGGTATGATCATGAAGTAACAGTCCATCATTTTTACCATATTCTTTTGGTTCAGAGCAAGACCTTACCCACCTGAAAGAGAAGTGTAGAAAAAAGCGTAAAGCCAGGAAGGTGAAGATGCTCGAAACCACCCACAGCTAGTCTGTCTCAGCCCTTACATTAGTGAATATTTAAGATACTGCTTCCAATGCTCAAATAATTTTAATTAGCTTTTTTAAAGCTACTCTCATTGGTAGGTCTGTGCTGTATTTTATGCCAGTGATTAAACTGAGCTATGGTGATGATATTTACTTTGTGATGATTGTAGAATAATTATATTTGAATATGTCCTGGTTTCATCTGTCTACGTCATGAAAACAATTACTGAGAAAATTTCTTTATCTTAAATATAATTTTCATCTGAAAAGCCAGTTCTGGCTTTATCACTACCTAGTGATCACATAAGGTCACTGATTGCTGGTCTCCTCATGACTCTGGATGCTCGAGTATTAAATAAATAGACTGGGTGAAAGTTTTTGAACCGAAAAGCACTTGTGTGAATGAAAGCTTTATTTGAGAATCTGTTATTTGATGCACTGGTTCACTAAATTAAAGTATACTAGCTTTTGAAGTATAACCTGGAATTTTGTTTTATTTTCAATATTAATATAGATATGTCTATTCTAGAGGAGAGATTTTAACATTGTAAAAAATTTGAGAACCTTAGAAATAGCTACAGCAAACAATTTATACCAAGTGGAGGAAATTTTCTGGAATTTTCAAAGGAGAAAAATGTGTATCAATGAATGTAAACTTTGTTGTTGTTCATATCACAAGGCCAGAGTTTGAAGCAGAATCTGATCATTTTAGTAGGAGATGGGAAGCAAGTTGACATTCAGCAGACTCTTCATATAATCTGTATTGTGCAGATTGAAATAGTTCCTACACATTGGGAACAAGAGATACTCTGATCTCCACATTGGGATTTTAGACATTTAATGTAAATACTCTATTTCTACAACTAATTCATTTTCATTGTTCCATCTGTTGAACAGAGGCTGAAAGGTTTTCTTTTGAGTAAGGTATAACAGATTTACTCTGAGAGTCAGCTAACTGTTTATCTCTCCTCCACCTCAGCATGGTGTAAAATAAGAGCAATATATTAAAGCACTTTTCTCCACACCTTGCTAGCATCACCTGGGAACATATAAAATGCTGCTTTCTGAGTCCTTTTCCCCATACTCTAATGGAAGTGCTATAGAATGAAGCCAGATGTCGGAGTTTTAGTAGTAGACCCAGGTAATGCTGGTGCAGCACATTTTGGAAACAGCTTTACTTACTAACTAGAGACTGAAGCCCTGAAAGAATTAATGTAAGATAGGGGAAGCACTTTTTAGAAATAAAGTTTGTGATTCTTGGGATTTTCACCGGATAATACAGTTTTTAAAGTTTGAATGAATCTAGTATTTAGAAATTAAAACTGGTAGGGCTAGTTTCATCAGTAAATGAAGTTGGGTCTTATGAATGTTACTGAAGCTAACTTTGCCTCCTGCATATCTACACTAAGGTTTTTTAAAAAATCAGTGTATACAAAAACAAGATGACATGAACAAAAATCTCAAAAACTGGAGGTCAGACTGTTTAAGTAATTTCTAAGAAAACAAATTTTCCCACACATTACTCAGTGCTAGCTAAAAGAAAAAAGTTAAAACGTATTTAAAATGTGGAAAAATTGCTTCCCAATATTTTAACAGAGAGAGACTGAGAACACACAGCATTGAGTCGTCAGGAAAACTGAAGATCTCCCCTGAACAGCACTGGGATTTCACTGCTGAGGACTTGAAAGACCTTGGAGAAATTGGACGAGGAGCTTATGGTTCTGTCAACAAAATGGTCCACAAACCAAGTGGGCAAATAATGGCAGTTAAAGTAGGTGATGCCATGATTATTTTTGGTCCTTTAATCCATTAGGTGGAATTTTGTGGTGCAGCCTACCACTATTGTTCTGTTGTTACCTTTGTGGCAAATGTGAGTGTTTAAAAAATTGTCTCTTGACTTCCTTGAGGATGTTTTGTGTAGAGGGTGTCTTACTAGTCATGTTTTCCTTTTCTGCAAACATGAGTGTATGATGTGTGCATGTTCATTGCACTTTTGGCATGATGCATTAACAGGTTTTAAATTTCCGGCCCCTTCACTGCCAAGGTGAGTTCAGGCTGGGCGGCTGCACCCTGGGGGCAGGGCAGTGCTGCTCTGAGCCAGGCGGGAGCTGGAGGAAGAGGCAGCACACTGGGCTGGGCAAGGTGCGGGGCTAGGGCTAACAGCAGTCTTACTGAAGGTTTCCTGGAAACCACGCACATGCTGTTGCCACTAACCTCAACCTTACTCGGTCCTGACCGGCTCGGCTTCTGTTGGTTTATTCCATCTCTACTCAGTACTGCCCTGTTCCCTGGCTTTAAAGTTGTATTGAAATGCATACCTGGTAATAATACTGTCACAGTCTGTCCTTGATTGTCTCTTGCCATTTAATATGTTCTTTTAACTACCACTTAAAATGGCCTAAAATGGAGGTTTGGCCCATACACTATATCTAGCAGGCTTATGTTGCTACCCGTGATGAACTTGATGGGGTCCATCTGACTCTTAATGGCTTTGCATAACTCTACTTTGTTCAGATGTTTTAAAAATATTTTGTTCTGTGTAACATACTTGAGGAACATTAGCAATTAAGGGGCAATTTAAAGAGGCGTAAAGGGAGCAAGATGTGGCCATATCCTCCCTGAACTTAAAATCCCTATGGGAACAGATAACATCTTAATTTACCATTGAAAATGGCTTTGCAGATAGTCTAAGCTAATTTTCCTGTTAATCTCTATTTTGAATTTGTCAAAGTAGCTTGAAGAAATGAAGGACTTCATATTGTACTTGACATTTGGGAGTGGTTTGTATCACACTAACACAGAATGCTTTCTGTGTAGAGGTCTATTGTGAACAAAATATTACTGCAATGATTTTAGCCTCCATTGCTGAACATTTCTTTTTGGTGCCAGGCCATGTACAAGTAATGTTAAATTAGTGTTAGGGATACATTTTACTGATTCCCTTCACAGCATTTTACTTTATTTGTTATTTTACCCCCCCCCTTTTTTTTTTTTTTACAATAGTGGTAATAGTTACATACTTTTTCATAGGAAGATATATGTAATCACAAAATTTTACATATAATCTAAAGATGTAAATCTTCTAAAGATGTACAGACTAGGATCTCTGCTGTGGATTAGCCATTCAGATAAATGTTGTTTTTCTCTTCTGTGAAATTATTTTTGTGTTTCTTACTTTGGGCTCCTGTGGTATGAGGTGGAAGATGATCTTTTTTTTTTTGAATACTTTTGATGGGTTCTGTTGTCCTGATGTGCTGTGTGTGATGCCCAACTACAGTCCTTCTCCAGGGAAAGCTATGTCGCCAAAATTCTTAAAATTTTTTCCCCAAATATGAGGGAAAGTATTTTGCTGTTTTCCAGTTAGTGCTTCATGTATATCAGCTATAAACTATCTTAGTATGGATAAACTTAGACCATGACCGAAAAGCTTTAATAGTTTAAAAAAATACTTCATTTTAACATTTGAAATGGTCTTTTTCAAAGATTAATTTTGTAACATTTGGAATTGTATAGTGGTTACTCTAGTTTTGAAGGAATTCTAAAGTGAAAGCAGAAAATCATTGTCCAGTAGTCACAGTATATTTCATCAGTGACTGAGGTAAGAACTCTTTCGGCATGCTAATACAAAGCCCAACATTAAGGAAGTGCTTGCTACAAAGGCAGTCCTGGGACATGTGGACAGGCCACTGAAGAATGCACACCTCCTATTTGGAACTATCTCTGTTTACTTCCTTAAATAACCTAGCCCACACAGCAGTTTGTGAGGGGAGAGGATGGGAGGGTGACTTATCAGTTGACATATAGGTGGGTGTGACATTGGATTCCATGACTTCATCAGTTCTGGAAGAATATGTGGTAACAATTTGATACTAGTTGATGTCTGATGTTTGCCATCTATTATGAATCATAAAGTGTCTTCGATGCTGGTTTCTTCAGAGATATGATCTTTCTTTGCACCTCATTGCTTAGGCACACAGACTGGGCTGATTAGCATAGTTTTACAAAACGATGTATGGTTAAGAAGATGATTTGGCATGTTACATTTTAAAGGATGTGAGATAGTGATTCACACAGCTAAGGACTTTGCATTGATGAAATGAGGATCAACCTGGAAGTAGCTCTTTGCTAGTATTTAATACACACTTGGAGAATGTGCAAGGATTACTTTATTAGATACTTAGCCTGTCCTGCAAATTATTCTTGAGATTTACTTGAAATAGCTGTACAAGCATGAACTGTGTCATTGGCTCATTTTTTTATGATTCCTAACTTTTAGTTTTGAGGAAGCCCCTCCCAAGATTTATTTGCCACATATAAAAAATTGGTTGAAAAGGTGACTTTCTAGTTACCTGAAATAGTTATCTCACAGACTTAATCTAAAGTATGATTAGGTATAAGCAATGAGATATAAAGTGTGTACCATTTTAAGGTTCTTCATGTACATACAGCCTGGTGGTATCTCAGGCTGCCAGTAAGGTTCTGTAAGACCTCAGCTGTGGATGTTTTTGGTTTCCCTGCTTGAATTGTGCATTGAAGAAGGATTGGATTCTTCAGTGAATGGTATGTTGACAGCTATAGGGAGGGCTCTCTAGGGAAAACAGTTGCTCCTGGGATCTCCCGAAACTAATGGAGGGCAGCTGTTAGCTTTTACTAAATATTTATTCCTGTCTTTGATTAGCATCTTCTGCAAGTAACATTTATATAATACCTTTAAAAATTAAATTCTAAAACATGCACAACAACCACAGTTGTACATAAAAAGAGGTATTGTGATATTTACATTGTATGATGTTTAAATAAGGCTAAGCATATCTGTCTGCTCAAAAATGCATTTCTTTATGGTATAAACAAACCCCTTCTAGGTTATTGAAATATTTGATATATTATTATCTATAGTTACCATTCTATGCAATCAGATTCTCAAGTCTTATCTAACTAGATCTTAATACCTATTAACTAACGTTCCCCCATAGTTATGCTGTAGCCTACCTGCCTTTAGAAAGCCACCATTTATTCAGCTTCTAGGAGAGCAACATTTTGAGATTCCACAAAGGAAATTGTGCAGTGTTTTATCTTTCTGTGTTTGTCTTTGTTCACGTAACCCATGATCTGCAGTTCCACCTATAATTTCATGACCTATAGGATTTCATTCTTTTTTTCAATGGCTGAATAATATTCCACATGATATATGTACTACATTCTTTTTTTCCATTCTTCAGCTGGTGGATACTTGGGGTGCCCCCCCCAAATTCCATGACTATTGTGAATAATGCTGCAGTGAACCCATTGGAGGTTAATGCCCCGTTTTTGCATGAGGGTAGAAAATCACTGAATGGAAAAACAAAACATGAACAGTCATTGTCCTCTACCATAAAGCAAGTTTCTCTATGTAGCTTTCTATAAGGGGCTGATTGCAGTGTGTTAAAGCTTTAAAGTAGATTTCTTAGCTAGTGTTAGAGAAACTGCATTAGGGATAAGTGATTAAAATCAGGATGATAAAGCCATTCTTGGAACACAGGAAACAAGAGTAAGTGCAAGTAGGTGAAGTGTGGTGAAATAATTCAGACATGGGCTGAAATTGAGGGAGATTGTTCATGCTATTGACCTCAAAATTGTCCACCCATCTGCCACAGTAAACCCTGTGTGCCAGGTTCAGGAAGTTTTGGTCCTTGTGATGGTTTTTCTGTCCTCTGCTTGGGAAACTATCTGGGCTCATTGGAAAAAGATACCAGATGAATGAGGTTAGATGTGCAGGCCAGACTGAGTGATATGTGTATGTTCTGTGTTGAGCTTCTGGTGTTCCTTTGTGTTGACCTACCCACTCTACTCTTCACCTCTCTTGTTTCATTGATTCAGTGTTTCTAATCCTGGTCTCATCACTTAGTCTTTGTTTTGATACTTGGCTTTTGACTTTAGTGTTCATCACTTGGAAGCCAGATGTTTGGTGGAAAGGACAAGATCCTTTTGGTGACAATATCAGCACAGCTTAACCCTGATTAGGTAGGCCTCTCCCTGGTACAGATCCTACAGCAGGTGTGTCCACTAACACACATGGCTTTTTCTAAGGACACGTCTACTCACCCCAGGTAGAGCACCTACACATCAAAGAAATAGTCCCACACAAGTCTTCCTTGGAGAACTCATAAGTTTATTGAGGTTTCTTTCAGGAGCATAGGTAAGGGATTACCTAAAGGGCAGCTACATCTCTGAAAAGCCCCAACACACATGGTGGTATCTCAGGAGAGCTGCACTCCTTCCTGCACGTCTTGCAAGCAGCTTTGCCCACCAGAGGCCACTTCTCTCCAATAATCTTCCTCTGCCTGTTAGATCTCCTTTACTTCCCGAGTTTGATGAGTCTAGTTTTGTCACTCTAGGAAAAAATGTTTCAAAATATGGGAGTCAGAAATCTGAAAAAATGTGGCTTTCGTTTTCCTACCTCTCTGGGAACTGTGCCACTCTGTTACAATTCCATTAGTGAGTAATTTGAGTGGGTGCTGATGCTTAGTAATGATTGGGGAGCTTCATTAGTATAGGCATTGATCTTACATATTGTGAAAGCTTTAGGATGGCCTTAAATTGTAAAAAATCCTTTTGGATGATATTGTATGCTTTATTTGAGCAAACAAATCTCTGGGATAGAGAACTAATAGGTTGTTTGAAAAGAGGACTCTATTATCATATCATCTCATTTGATTGACTATATCATCTCTCTTAATCCACAACATCCTGAGCCATGAGCTTCCTAATATTTCTTACCAGATGTGTATTTCAAATGAGCAGAGTAAATGGGAACATGCAGCAGAGTAGGTGGATTCCTAGGATTAGGCATAGCTTCCCCTCTGTCAGGCCTGATTTTTGAACTGCATGGGTGCTTCTGGTTTTTTTTTTTCTACCAAAATATCTGTATTAATGAATAAAATAGAAATCAGTACTGTTCTAGTTGGTATAACAGGTAGGAGGACCTGATATAATTTGTGGGAGAGGAGGGGAGGGGAGGGGGAGAGGGAGCACTACCAACCTATCTATGCATATTAGAAGCCCTCAGAAACCATTTCAGAGGGAATAATAGGGTTGGAGTAAGATAAGTTTAGAAATGGCTGCTGTGGATGGATTCTAACCAGTCACCTCACATTTAAGAACTTATTTGTATCTAGTTTCTGAAGCTGACCATTGCTTCATTGGAAATATGATACTGAATTATATCCCAGCACATATAATTACTTGGAGGAATACTAAGCTTGTCATACTTCATTATACATAGATTTGATATATTTCCAGCATATTTTTAACAATCTTGCTGCTTTGTGTCCTTGAAGTTGGTTATACTTCACATTTGTACATTGTCATGATTATTGTCATAGGTACATGTCAGTGCTTTTAAATGTGCATATTGTGGTTAATAAGAGGAAGAAGAGCCAGGCCAGCACTCCGGAGGCACAGGTAGGAGGATGGATGTGAGTTTGGTGCCACCCTGAGACTACAGAGTGAATTCCAGGTCAGCCTGGGTTAGAGTAATATCCTACCCTGGGGGGTGGGGGGGAAGAAGAAGGATAAAGCACACTTACCAAGCCATGGTAACAGACTACTTATTTGTTACTTTGTGACATGAAAAGCAAATTTTCTATCTTATATCACACATTTTATTGATTGTTTTGACTGACAATTATCTTTTTTTAATAATAATAATTAAAAAAAATAATGTGTGATCTGTGTAGAAGACCCTAGCAGCTAAGGATGAGCTTGTAGAGCAGAGATGTGAACCTTACTGCATCTGTGGGTAGAAATTTTGTTTCAGTTTGTAAATCATATAAAACAAATTCTTAAGATTTTGTGTGGCCTATGGAAGGATAATAGCATATTGTCATGCTGTTATAGTTTCTGGGATTTTTCTGTGTCTTTCTTAGAACTGAACTGAATGGACTTTTTTTTTCTGGGAAAGTAGCAGATTTGATTGTAAGGATCAGAATAGTGGAGACACTTTGAAATCTGAGAGTATCCCCTTTCATTATGGGTACTACCTTTAGAATGAACAGTGAATGAACAGCAGTGTGTTTATGGCATAGAATTAGTTGTAGGTAATAGGGAATGAATACACTTACTTTTTCCTTTTTCATGTATATGTGTGTTGGGGGGGATAGTGGTAGTGTTAGTTATGTGCTGGGGAAGTGCACCTAGGGTCTTGCATACGTTAAGCACATTCTGTATCTTCAAAATACTATTATTTATCATCATCATTTTTATATAAGAAGTGGTTCTTTTACTCTTCTGATTTAAAAATACTATTGAGTCTTTATTGTATCACTCTACTGGAAAACAGTTCTGTGTGATGTGATAACTGGTTCTAGAATTTATGAATGTTTATCAAGATCTGCTTAGAAAATGAGTTAGAAGCTATCATCCCTGGGTTGAAATACAGATACTTTGGTGACCATAGGTTTCAAGGCCTATGTAGAACAATGAGCCACAGGTATTAAATTGTAAACTTTAGCTCACCATGAGTGATAGCAGGTCCCACATAGCTTTGCTGAAGAGGCAGTACCTTCTAGTATTCTGAGTTTGGTTGACAATAAATAAAAATAACACTGTGTCATGATAATGGGCAGATTTCTAGTAGTTTGCATCACTTTGTTCTATGCAAAATTGTTTTTTTTTCTTCTTTTTGGGGTGCCTAGAGTAATCGCTAAAGTGATAATACTGATTTCTTCAGTAGTTATTGAATTCATCACATTTCTGAGGTTTATCATTATCTGTGTTCTAATTTCTGAACCTCTCTTTCCTTTGGAATACTCCTACCTTACAGTGAAGGAACCTTGGATCTTTCCTCAGGAATATGAATCTCCTAGTTTACCCTTCAACACCTTTTGCACTGTCCTCTGCACCCTCAGCTGAACCGTAAAGAAACCTGGCAAGGACTGTTCATGTGAGGATCTAGAAAACTTACCTGCCAGGACCAGTGTCTTGTTTTTCCCCATTTTTTGTGATTTCCTACATCTTATTCTCTTGTTTATTTTCTTTATTTCAAAATTAAACAAACATACTAGCAGTCAGAATTGATAGCCATTTTGTAATGTGTCTCCCTCCCTTCCTCCTTCCCTCTGTTCCTTCCTCCCTTCCTTCTTTCTGTTTGAGAGAGAAAAAAAGTATATGGGCACACCAGGGCCTCCTGCCACTGCAAATGAACTCTAGATGTATGCTTCTTTGTGCATCTGGTTTTACATAAGTACTGGGGAATCAAACCCCACATCTGGCTTCATATAGGCACTGGGTAATCAAATCCCAGCCATCAGGTCTTTGTAAGCAAGTGCCTTAAACCCCTGTGCCATCTCTCTAACCCCTCCCCATTTTAACTTTGTGATAACCTCCATAAATACACACAACGTACCCTGATTATAGTCCCCTCTCATCACTCCCATCTTATATCCCCTCTGAGCCCCTTCACTAGTCCCTCTTCTGGTTTTGATGTCACCATTTTTCTTTGTTTGTTTTGCCCTCATATTATGCAGGCCTCGTGCAGGTAGCATTTGTGTTGCTATTTTCAAGTCTGTTTACTACACTATCATTGCTTACTCAAGTCAGTTTCTCATCTCCTCAGTCCTTGATTCCTGGTATGTTTGCTGACTCATATCCTTCTTGCCTGGAACGTTTAGATTTTAGAAACTGATACATGTCATGTATATTGTGCAACTACTATTTTTAATCAATAGCATGTATAACTTGTCATCAATTTTCTCAATTCTGACTCTTGAATATATAATGACCCGTTTCCCCTTTCTCAGGTAACCCAGGGTGCCAACACATATTCTCTCTCTCACACACTCTCTCTCCTCTCTTCTCTTTTTCTCTCTCTCTCCTCCTCCCTCCCTTTCTCTGTCTCTGTCTCTCTGTCCCTCACTTTCTCTGCTCAGGAGATAGAGCTTATCATCTGCCTAACCTTTGCTCATAGCTTGACTTGGGCTTGATAGGAATAAAAACACTGGGTTGCTCTGGTGAAAGTAGTTGTCCCGGGAGGGTGCAGGACATTGCAGGATGATACTGTTTTTTAGTGATGCCTGATATCTAGATTTAGATCTTTGGAGGTAGGTTAACTTTGAATCAGAGCTTTGATTTCTTTGAATCAAGGACCACTGTCAGAATCAGATATTATTTTAGCACCTAGGGAAAGTTCTCCTTGGTGAGCTGCTTAAGAACAGCAGTTGGTAAGGGGAAAGGAGGACCTTGTGAGCTTTTCTTATTTGGCTTGCTCTACAGTTCTGTCCTTAGCCATTGCACTGGTAGCCTTTCTTCATGCTCTCTTTTACACAGATGCTAACCATATCTCCTATCATAGTCTTTCTCTGTGCCTTCTTCCTCTCTTTGTTCACCCCTGAAAATAAATTCAGACAAGGAAGAGGGGAAGGAAGTTACCATTATGGCTACATTAATTCATTATCTCAGAAAATAGGGATCATAATTGGTTTTCCTTTGGACTATCTTCTGCTTATTTCTATTCTCCTGTTTGCTTTTCTTTGCCATTCCAGCCCCACCCCCCAGATCGTCAGTGGATTTAGTTTTAGTAGTTTCTCTCATCCATTTCCACTTTAATGATGTTTTAGTTTCCTTGAAACTTTTTCATACTTCCTATTAGTTTTGTCACTAACTATTCAGTCCTGCTGTATACCAGTAAAATTGGGAGGTTGGCAGGGTTTAGAAATGAGTTTAGAGAGTGGTGGTGTCTTTGTGAAGAGAGGTTTGCTTTGAGAGTTCAATATAGAATTAGAGGGCATTTAGAACTGTACCACATTGATATAACTGCTCAGTGTCAGCAAAAAAAAAAAGATGTGTTTATATTTTAAACTCAAGTTCTTGAAAGTTGAGACATTTAGAATAGGGATGTGATTCAGTGGTAGAGCGGTTGGCCAAATTGCTGAAGCCTCTGAGTTCCATACTTAGCACATCAAAAGTCCAAAAGAAACCAAGTATCCAGTGACTTCTAGCTGTCCATTCTACAGAAACCTTTGAGCAACTTGTTAGAATTTGGACCATTTCTGGATCACTGGGACTGTCTCCACATAGTCATTCCTGTGTTTTATAATCAGATAGGAGAAGGAAGACAAGAGGATAATTTCTAAACAAAACAATTTAGCTTATTTTGTGTAACTTACTAACTTTTGATAATTGCAGCCTAGTACATACAGAGTTCTCCGTAGCTGAATGTGCAGTTACTCCAACTGGAAATTTAATTTGTCCTTTCCCTTGTGATGCTAGTTGGAGTCATGTTAGAATTTCTGATTGCTAGTTACATGATGGTTTCATTGGCATATACATGCTGTAATATTTTGTTAGGTATTAGAATGGCCTTGAGTATAAATTTGAAAAATTTTAAAATATTTTCTTAGGTTCAAGAATATAAATTTCTTCACTGGAAAACAACTTGCATATGTTATGCGTAATTCTTGTTTTGATTTAATTTTTTCCCTTATTACATTGCATTCAAATAAGGTAAATATAAAAATAATCCAAAGGTACTCTTCATGATTGGATGAGAGATATGAATTATTTTTTTTAATGACAGTTTAAATTTGTCCTGAGGAAATGAATAATTTAAGCTAGGCTAGTACAGTAGTGTCAAGTGAAAAGCCAAACCTTGTAATGAAGACAATAACGAAATATCTTTAAAGATGTAGTGATGATTTTTGAAATACTTTATGGTCTCTTCTGGACATTTCACCTCATGCTTTGTATATAGAAAAAGAAAGAAGAGGCCAGGAAAATAAAAAGGACCCAAGTCAGCACCAGCCTTATTTAACTTAGATCTGTGATACAAATGAATGAAAATTTCCTAGAAGTCTAAGTATTATAAATAAATTTGGCTTCTGAGTATTGTGTGTACAAGAGATTTTCTAGTAACATAGTTGGCTTTATTTATCTTTGCACTTGTGTTTCCCCGTGTACTTGACTAAGGACTTGTTTATAAAGGGAAGGAAAGTTTGTTGTTCTGGGCGTGTTCAGTTCTCTGAAGCTGTGCTCTGACATCATGGCCTTGCTTGTTAAAAATGGTAGGAATCTTTTTCATCAATACTATTTTGATTTTCCACTAGAACAGGTTTCTTGGAGTGACTTGTTACTAAGTATTTATTAATACTTCACTAGTCATCAAATTGAATCAGTGATTATCATTAATATTCTCCAACTTGAATAATTTATTGAGTCTTTGAATTAAAATTATTAACTCGAAGTTACTGTTACTCTAGGTATGTGCTTGTAATTTTACCTCTTGTGGGGACTGTCTGCTAGGCCTTTTGAGTTCCTTTAGTTTATTCATTATTCACATAAGATAAATGTTACACCTCAACCCAAAACTTTACTGTAAATTTTTGAACTTTCTTGCTCAGTCCAGATTAGTGCCAACACCTAGCTGCTTTGATAGCCACAGCCAGACTCTTGAACAGAATGCTCAGAATGTTAGACTAGGAATGTATGGCCTGTATTATGCTGAGGTACGTATGAGGAGATGTTATCTGTTCCATGGCATCCCAGTAGCACCACAGGAAGACCGCTAGTCACCTGGCTCTCCAGCCATGATGTGTGGAAGCGGCATTGAGAATCAGTATACCCAGAATCATACATGCACAATAGAAAAATAATGCTTATTAAAGGCTTCTCAGTAGTGAGAATTCTTTAGCTATTTTAAATATATTTTTATTTTTAGATATTTTTATCTTTGCCAAAGAGTAGTTTTGATTTTCTGCTTGCCTTTACTTACCAGTTCGGTGTTGTAAGCGAAGAGATAATGGGGTTATTAAAACTCTTTTAAAAAATCACCTTGTTTAAATATTTTCACAATCACAATCTTAAATTGTTAAAATAGGAATATGTAAAGGAAATTATTACTATATTATTCAAAAATTATGAGTGAGCAAACATAGATCACAACTCTGCTTACATTGTCTTTAAAAATGCTCTTTTCTAGCAAGCACGCTAATGTTGATTTAGAAGCAAAACAATTCCCAAATTATGAACATGTCAAAATGAAAAAGAAAGAAAAAAATTAAGTCTAACAGAACTAGTCTTATCTTTTTGCTTGCATTCTTATTTTTATACTTATTTATTGGACTGGTAGTCATTGTAAAAATTAAAAGCTAATACATTTTATTTGGTATGAAATATAGCTAGCAACTTTAAGTAGCATTTTTTTATATTTGGAGTATGTGGAATTCCTCATATAGTGTAAAAAAATAAAACTGAGAGAAGCTACTTTTATTCTTTAACTGCTTGTTTTCATGTCACATGGAATACATCTTTTGTATCTCTCTGTGCCTCTGGCTTCTCTTCTGTAAAATGGGCTTAAGAATTTAATTGACTGCCTTCATCCCTTTCAAGCACATTGAGGACAGATACCTCGAAGGCTTTGGAGGACAAAATGCTTCCTTGTGTATTTTTGATACTAACTTGCCTTGTAAGTATGTGTTATATGTTGTGCACAGTGTGTTGCGGTGTGACTTTGTGAACTTTTTATGAGAATAAAATTTCTTTGCATGCTTTAATGTTAAACTATAGTTCCATTATTGCTGTTTTGTATTTTCTGACCTGATTCTGTCGTATCTCACAGTACAGTGGGGAATGTTTCTCAGCTCTTAAGTTTCTTCAGCTGTTCTTGGTTGGGTGGGAGCTGGAGGTACAGATGTTTTCTGGTGGTTTCAGATAGGTACAGAAAAGTTGAGGTGCCTCATTGGCTTTTATACCCAGGACCCTCTGTTTCTCCATGGTTAGGACCCCCCACAGGATTATGCTGACCTGCATGTCTCATCTCAAGTAGAAAGTAAGGCAGAACTTCTTGTCTTTACTGTGTAGAAAGTCTAGTGAGGGAAGAGACTCCCTGTCCAGGATTTGAAAGACCTGGCTTCTTACCTGTGCACTCCATTCCCTGTGCACTAGTACTCACTTTTACTGTTCTATTTCCCAACTCCAGTGAATGAGGATGCTGTGGTGTGAGGATGAGGAAGTAGAGAAGGCAGGCTGTGCTTGCACTGATCCCATACAATTCTGAAGTGATGATTAAAAATAGTAATGTGAAGAAGCTCTGTAATTACTCATATGAAAACTGCTATTATTCCTCTTTATGATATTTCCTGTATTTGCATGTGGGTGTAATTTCACTGCCCAAGAATTTTGTTTTGTAACAACATTCATTAACAGTGAATGTTTGTGCTTTAAGTCTTGTGACCTTAAAAAAATCCTAAGTGCTATTGTTAAATTTTTGTGATTAAACTTGTTCTTGTAAATATAAAGAAAGATAATTTTCCTATTTGTTAATATTTGTGAAATTTGGCAACTTTCAGTGTTGTGGAGGAGACTTTACTCATTTTTATAAAACTGTTTTTTATTTGTATGACATCTCTTATTATTCTTTTCCAGAGAATACGGTCAACAGTGGATGAAAAGGAACAAAAACAACTTCTTATGGATTTGGACGTAGTAATGCGGAGTAGTGATTGCCCGTACATTGTTCAGTTTTATGGTGCACTCTTCAGAGAGGTATGGATAAACCATTTCGGTTTCAGCTGAGAGTGATTAATGGGGCATGGAAGCGGAAGACAGGATTAAATTCTAATCTTCAGCTCATTGCCACACATTAGTAATAAGCTAGTACCTCAGTAGTGCAGTACAGAAGCACATTAGCCTACAGATTAATTCCCACCACTCATGGTTCTTTTGATGAAGGGATGACGATCACATATGCATATGTAAATATTTACATATATTTGTGATTGTTTCTGAATCCTATAATTGAGTCTTTCCCCATTGAGTATGATTTGGGCTTTAAGAGTTTTCTATATTGCCTTTATTATGTTGAGGTATAAGCCTTCTGTGCACAACCTCTTCAGTGTTTTGATCATGAAGTGGTGTTGAATTTTGTCGAAGGCCTTCTCTTTGTTGGTTGAGATGACCATGTGGATTTGTGGTTGAGTCTATTAATGTGGTACATTACATTAATCGCCTTCTGTATGTTGAACCATCCCTGCATCCCTGGGATGAAGCCTGCCTGGTCAAGGTGGTTAATATAATATAGGTCAAGGTGGATGTGTTATATTCGGTTTGCAAGGATTTTGTTCAGGGTTTTTGCATCTAAGTTCATCAGGGATATGGGTCTGTAGTTTTCTTTTCTTGTTGTGTCTGCTGCCCAGCCCCCTCCCTCCATTACATAGCAGCCTTCACCAAACTTTTTAAGTGTGCTTCTGTCTTTGTGAAGGTGGTCACGCCTGCCTTCTCCTCTTATCCTTGTGGCTCAGGAGACTGGGTGGGCTCTTCACTGGGAAACTCTGTGGCTGCATCTGGGCCTTAGCTGTCAAAGCCGTGGATTTCTCCCCGGGAATGCTGGGTGGCTATATATCCACCTTGTCCTCTGAGATTTTTCTGACTCTGCCACCGTGAGTTTGCTCTAGACACCTCTGGAGCCAAGTACAGAAGCTGCGACAGCCAGTGGGAGACCTGGGGAAAAAGCTGTGGGGCTGGAGAGATGGTAGCCAGAAGCCCAAGGGCTGAGGATAGAGGAGAGCCACAGGGCAGAGGTCTGTGAGAGAAGAGCTGGGTTGAAGCTTTTAATCAATAAGCCATCTTCAAGAGTAGGAAGCTTTTTAGTAGAAAATTTGTGAGGATTCAATTGAGTCCATAAATTAGTAGCAGCATAAGTCATTTCACTTATTTTTTTGTCATCACCCTCATTGTAGCTTTGCATTCATATGTGCTTCACAGTTCTTGTTTAAACGGGCACAACACTGACAGCATTGTATCTGCTCATATTTAATATTTTCTCCAGCTCTCATGCATACTTCTCATGAACTGTATATTGTTCAAATATTTAATTTGACAGAGTATTTGACAGCAATCCTGTCAATACTCTGCCATTACCTTTTGTGATATACTTTAGTGTTTTCTAGCTTATCTTTATTATGGAATCTGAAGATACATTCTAAATCATGAGATGATTCTTTCAAATGTCAACACATTTACAGTAGTTTCCCCTTACCTGCAGTAGATACATTTCAAGACATTCAAGTGGATACTTGAGAACTAATATCAGCAATTTATTTTTCTTAAACATACATAAGTACATATCTAAGATAAGTTTAATTTTTAAACTTGTCACAGTAAGTGATTATGACTACCTAATAATAAAATAGAACAGTAATAGCATCTTATGGATACTTGGACATAGCAGTGGGATAATGCGCAGTTGTTCTGATAACTGAAGTAGGTGCTAGGTGACTAGCAGGTGGGTAGTATAGAAAGCATGCATGTATTGGATAAAGGGATGGGGCATCACCCTACTCAGAATAACACATAGGAAATAAACCTTTAAGTTTGAAACCTATAAGTTTATTTTTGAAATTTCCCATCTAATACCAAATCATTATTGACTGGAAGTTATTGATACTATAGAAACTAAAACCTTTGCTAAGCAGGGACTTGGGTATTTCTCTTGTTTTATGGTAAAGTTGTTTTCATACTGGTTTACAACCATATCAGTTTATGGTCATCAGCAGTCATTTATTTAAGAAGTATCCAGTTGGAGTAGCCAATGGGTGTGGGACAAACAACAAATGAGTCAACTGGACAGCATGGGGTGGCAGGGGCTGCATGGAGTAGGCCTGGATGATTTGTGTTTTATATTGGACCAGATCTCACCAAGAAAGCATAGATCAGAGTTATTTATGTATGCTTCCTATTTTCTTTCTTTGTTTCTAACTTAAGAAGTTTTATTCATTTCTCAGATGAGTGTTACCACTTTTAATTGTCAGTGAAAAGGGATGGTTTTTCTACAAATGGTGTAGTCAGCCACATGCCACTGGGATGAACCTCTAAACGAGACACAGTTATGGGAGGAAGGGGTTTATTGAACTTACATTTCTAGAGGAATTTCCACAATGGAGAAAGAGGCTGACCCCTTTCACACACACACACACACACACACACACACACACACACACACACACACACACACACACAGAGAGAGAGAGAGAGAGAGAGAGGAGAGAGAAAGAGAGAGAGAGAGAATCACTAACACCACACACACAACAGCAAACAGGTGTGGGGGGGGAAGAGAGAGATTTTCTTCCCCTTTATATAGCCTTATGGTGGGGTCTTGCAACCCTTTCCTAGACTTGTTGACTTCCTGAGTCTTTGGAATTTCCTTTCTGAACTGCCCTCCCAGGATGGGATGTTTGTTTCTAGCTATCATGACTTCCTGAATCCCCTGAGCCTCTTTTCTTTCTTCAATTCAGAGGAAATGTGCTATACAACACTCAAGATTACTGTGGATTTTTAACAGGTCAAGTTGACAACAAAACAACCATCACAACATATTTACTAATTTTGTGTTCAGTTATGGAAAAATATGAAATTTCTATGTAAGACTAAAAAAATAGTTACTATTTAAACTTAAGTAGGACATTCTTCACAGGGCTTTAATAAGGAACCAAAAATCTTAACTAGCTCATGATTTCACTGTAAAAAGTAAGAGGAAAAATTCTTTCCTAATTTTAATTATCTCTGTTTAAAGGAAAGGTTGTATCTTTTAGTAATAAGACATAAAATAACAACAGATGTTTGTTGTCTTATAGGGTGACTGTTGGATCTGTATGGAACTCATGTCTACCTCGTTTGATAAGTTTTACAAGTATGTATATAGTGTATTAGATGATGTTATTCCAGAAGAAATTTTAGGCAAAATCACTTTAGCAGTAAGTATCTGGTTTCCAACCGCTCCTTATATATGTAGTATAAATAAGTTGCCAGTGTTTTTGAATGCATGTATTTGTGCTCTACCATTTGTTATTACGTGCCTGTAAAATCATTTGTAGTAGGATAAGAATCCAAGTTATTTCTGAGGACAATTTACACAGTAGGTCAGAAGAATCCTTCAAAAGGTGGTCTTGATGAATACTGACAATGTTGTTCTCAAAGAACCAGGATAGACTGCTGTGGCAGGCACCTTCTCATTGCTGGAACAAGGCAGCTGGCCAGAGGGTACTTTACTCCTATAAGCCTTACAGTTTTGAGGGGAAGTATTATCATGGTGGGGAAAGCATGACGACTGACTCAGGCTCACACACACCTCCACCTGCAAGGTTCCACCTCCCCATGCGCTACTGCTGGGGGGACTAAACTTAATCACAAACACTTGAATATATGGAGACATTACATTCAAACCACAGCTACTATAAGTAAGACTAGGAAAGTCTACTTTGTGTACATTTCCCTGTTTCCTTAAATATTTTTAAATAGATTGTATTCCTACCCCTATTCCTAAGTTAATCAGAGTGACATAAGTCTCCCTAAAGTTCTTAATTGAAGTTCTTAGACAAAGTTCAGTTCCTATAGTTTTAACATTTGGGATATCCATCCTCAACTACTTAAAATGTTGACTAGTAATTTTAGCATTATAACTAATTTGATTAATTCGCTTTTTTAAAAAGTCTATTTAAGCCATCACAAGATTATATCCCTCAACTATGCGGAAGAGGGGGTGGAAAGATTGTGAGAGCCATGGTGGGGGAGATTATCCAGAGGCATTGCCAGGAGAACCTGGCTGAATACTAGGCTATCCATGGGCCCCTGTCACAAGGACTGATCCAGATGACCCATGGAGGAGGTTATCCAGTGGAGTGGGAGGGGAGGGCAGTGGGGAATTGGGGGGATAACAACTCATTGTTTGCCCACTAAATGTTGTAACTCATTATGGACAATAAAAAAAAGATTATATCCCTCAAGGTAATATGATTACAGTTTTAAGAGGCAGGACATTTGGGAAGTTGTTAAACTGCTGGGTGGACCCTTGATGAATAATGAGATCAGTGATCTCATGAGAAAGCCTTCAGAGGGCTTGGAGCATCACTGAGTGACAGAGTACTTGTCTAGCATGTGCAAGGCCCCAAGTTCAATCTCTGATACCAGAAAGGGGAAGTGTTTTAGAAAGAACCATTTGAGCCTTTTTCCATACAGCAAACTCCACATAATGTTTGGCAAGTATTTTGATATAGTTGACTCATTGGACTAGCCTTGGGCCACAGACATTAGTATCACTATGTAGAAATGGAATTTAGAGAAGCAGGTCTCTGTAGCCTTATCCTCACTCAAATACTGCTAGAAGAATGGTTAAGTCACTTTTACCAGAAAGAGGTACTCTTGAATACATGTGTAGTTCTCAAAGTGAATTAATTCATAATCACTTATCTTCTATGAATCTTTTTGCTGACAAATATTTACAGTTTTTTTTTCCAAAGGGAAAAGGTAATTATAAAGCAAAATCTGTGCTAGTGACATGTCCTGAGTAAGCTCATGTGTGAGCTGAGTCATCAGGAAATTGTGAGGCAGATGTTGCCTGTAATATCAATTTCTTCCTTCCATCTACTCCCCTTTCTACATAGTTCATTGGCCAATTTAATGTTGCTTATCACAAAAGGTTAATAAGACTGTTTAAAAATAAAGAAAATCACTGAACTGTATTTCAGTGGTAGGAGATATGTAGATCTGACTTCTTAAAAATTCAGTTAAATTGTAATTGTCATCTTAATGATAATTATGTTAATTTTTTTTATTTTTTCAGATTAAATTTAAATGTTTATGAGTTAGTTCACTTTTAAGATTTATGCTCTGATATAATTTTATAAAATGAAACCTGTGTTAAGTGAGAAACTTATTCATTGTTCAGATTATATGAACTTTCAGGTTTCTTTGCCATTCTCTAGTGTACCAAGCCAGTATTGACTTGGATTTTGCAACTATTCATAATATTAGAATCCAGTAGTACTGCATTTTAATATATCACCATCATACTATATAGCAATAGAATAATGGAAGAAATTAATGCTGAGTGAATATTTGTGTTGAGCCAAGATCCTATTACATTTAATTTTCATGGCAGCTCAAGTAGTACTACCTTTTTACAGATGATAAATCTAAAACATAGGTTAAGTAGTTAATGTTTTGACATTTCCATGGTTCTAAGGTGTAGATGTTTAAAGCCCCTACAGCCTTACCCCATAACCCCATTCTTAACTTACCACTTTACAACAGGATGGCCGTTAAATTGGAAAACACAGGAGGCAGAAACGTATATGTAATCTGTACATGAGTAACTTATTAAAAATTTGCATGTATTTACAGATTTGGTGATTACCTTAGAATTTAGCACACATTTAAAATTACTTTGTATAGTCTCTTACTAATTGATCAATGAATACACAAAAATAGCTTTCAGACATTACAACTTTATATGTTTTCTACATTCCTTGTATCAACTACTTGAGGACAGCAGAGACCTTTTTTTTAATAGCATATTGATTGGCCTGTTGCAGTTGTTGGTCCCTCCCTTTGTAAAGGAACCTGTGATTTTCGTGAGCAACAGGGTAAATGGAGGGTAAATTGCTATATTGGCTGAGCAAACATGCTGACTGCAAATTCACTTCAAGGGCTTGGTGCCAATACGAGTGAATGATTGTGAGGACCCAAAAATGGGAGAGTTATTAGTGATCATAGAACCAGTTCTTTGGACTTTGCCTTACTATATTTATTAAAAGTGCTTACTTTCCTTAAGAGACTGGAGATATAAAAGTCAATAGAACTTTTAAATGATTTGCTAAATAAGGCATGGATTTTTTTAAGTTGCCAGAGAGTACTATGTAAAGTCAACTAAGTCCTCTGATTTAAAAGCATTTGGTACCATCAGTTAAAAATCATACAATAGATAATAAAGATATTTTTAAAAAATCATAGAATAGTGAAACACCTAAAAAGCATACAGAAGACTACATGGGCTGTTATGATACATTATTGTGTTGTTTTATTAAAAGGTAACAAGTTTTTTTTTTAATCTCAAGTCATCTTTTTCTCCCCAGACTGTGAAAGCACTAAACCACTTAAAAGAAAACTTGAAAATTATTCACAGAGGTGAGTATGAATTCCTTTCTGAAGAATAGCAGTCTTTCCCTTAGTTGGTTAA
Source organism: Zapus hudsonius (assembly GCA_004024765.1). Taxonomy (NCBI): domain Eukaryota; kingdom Metazoa; phylum Chordata; class Mammalia; order Rodentia; family Dipodidae; genus Zapus; species Zapus hudsonius. The sequence continues at coordinate 134,000 of PVHP010000010.1, read as the reverse complement.
ACAAATGATAAAAATTATATCACTGTATAAACTTTCCTAAAATATTAGTATTTAAAAAAATAATAAAAATTCTATGTATCCTAAAACTTTAGTTGTGTCCCCCTTGGGATCCTATAAATTTTGTTCTAACTTGTTAGTATTTTGAGGTTAAAAATTAGATTTTCCTGCAAGTTATTCTTACTTAAAAAAATAATGGCTACTAATAATGAAGCCCCTTATTTTATACAGTTAACATGAATCAATAAAAATAAATTTAAAAGAGGGGGAAAAGTAAATGAATAAAAATAAATCAATCACTTAATTGCCCAATAGATAATCAATATTCCTCTGAATATGCATGTATTATATATATGTAAGGCATCCAGGTGGTCCTGTGGACTTGTAAAGAAAAATCTTAGGGGTAGTACCTGCAAGCATTTTATTTATTTACTGCTTGCTTGCTTACTGACTTTATCTCTTTCCATGCTCAGGATTAAATCCAAAGCCTTGTGCATGTGAGTATGCACTGTGCCACTCAGGCACACCTTCTCACCCCTGCACTTGAGCATTTTAAAGCTCTGCTACTCTTCCTACCAGATATTTCTTCACTCTGAAGGATACATCTATAAAATAAATTTCTCTATCAGCACTATGACTTGAAATTCTCCTAAAACCTGTAACATTTTTGAGAACATTGATTGCCTGGTAGTTAGTAGTGACTAGCAGTTCTCCAGCTCCCACTTTTACTTCTAGATGTGACAGTGTCCTAAAGAAGAGGCTCTCACTTCCCTTGTGTCTGTCTTAGGAGCAGGGACATATCCTCTACATGTCTGTACTGTATTTTTGTTATTCATTTATGCAGATTGTCTCCTGCTAAGACTGGCTCCTGTCAAGGAGCCTGAGAGCTACCCCAGTAAGGTATGGATAGAGCCATACTGAGGAGAATAGATAACTCCACAAGATGCAAGTTCCATGAGAAAGGATGGAGAGGTTAGGAATGGGTGGTTTTGGAGAGATAATCTTTTGGGTCAGTTACAGATGTACCTTTTATAGAGCCATTTCTCCAGCCTCTGAAAATGCTTTTTTGCATTTAATTTTGAGGTATTGAGAAAACTTCTTTTCTGATTCTCAATAGAGAAAAAACATAGTTTTGTTTATGTTTTATACGCATGAAGATGAAAGAGAAAACCCCATTGCTGGTGTGCATACTGGGATTACACCCATGAGCTGCTACTCCTTACTCTAGCTGTTACCATTATATATTTAAAATATTCATAATGGGGCTAGGGAGATGGCTCAGCGGTTAAAGGCACTTGCTTGAAAAACCTGCTGGCCTGGGTTCATTCCCCAGTACCCACATAAAGCTAGAAGCACAAAGTGGCACATGTGTCTGGAGTTTGTTTGCACTGGTAAGAGGTCCTGGTGTGCTCCTACTCTGTCTTACCTGTTTTTTTTTTTTTAATCTCTGTCTCTCTCGTAAATAAAAAAAATGTTTTTAAGAAAATATTAATAATGATCGATTGTGCTCAATGAAGTTTTAATTTCTTACATACATGAATTTCATGTCTTAGACTTTTCAATATTTTTATATAAATTACTAAAAATGATGGCTCACTTGACTAATTGCATACTGAGTAACATGTATCTCTTACAGATATCAAACCTTCCAATATTCTTCTGGACAGAAGTGGAAATATTAAACTCTGTGACTTTGGCATTAGTGGGCAGCTTGTAGACTCCATTGCCAAGACAAGAGATGCTGGGTGTAGGCCATACATGGCAGTAAGTGTGAAATCCAAACCTTCTTGCTTTGGGCATAGATAGCTCTTCTAGTGTTATCGGGGTGTCTTCTTTTGGAGGCTCAATCCCCATGTGATGGTTAATTTTTGTTATTACCTCAGAGAAGCTCCTTTGGGTATTACAGAGGATGTTTCCAGAGGTTGGAAGGCCCACCCTCAAAGTGAGTGGCACCACCTCAGGTAGATAAACTGAAAAAAGAGAGGGAAGAGAGCCAGAGCACCACTTCTCATTTATCCCTTTTGACATTATGTTCAGTGTAACCAACCGCCTCTTACCACTATTCGTTCCCTGCCTGTGATAGACTGCATCTGCTTAAACCATCAACCCAGAGAAACCCCTTTCTTAAGTCATTTTTTGTGAGGTATTTGGTCATAACAGCAAGAAAAGTAACTGATACAGAAAATTTACAAAGAAGTGGAGCTGTTACTGCAACTACCTGCCTGTGTGGTTTGTAGAATGGTGTGAAGGAGGTATATGGAAGAGCTTGGAGCTTCAGGTAGAGGTCCCTAGAAGGCTGTGAACAGCTGAAGAGCTCATTCTGTGGAGTTTAGAAGACCAGAGTAAGAGCAAAGGAGGCAGTGAGGACTGCGCTGCTGAGATTCAGCAGCAAGCAAGGGCTTTGTCAGAGAGCAGAGTGAATGCTCCTTAGGAGATTCTGATGAGTAATTTGGTTGCCTTCTGCCCTATAGAAAATCTGAGCGAGGCACAGTAGCTGGATCCTCTCTCTCCTCTTCTCTCCCACCCTCCATCCCTCTTTCCTCTCATTCTTTTTGAAAGGGTTTTCCTATATTGTCCAAGCTGGATTTGAACATGTAATCTTTCTGCCTCAGTTTACCAGTGCTGGAATTACTGGTTTGTATACCAGGTTTGAATGTTTATTCCCATCTGTGAAACAGCTGCCCCTGGCTATCTTCACATGAGTTGGTGATGACTTTCTTCTGAGAATAGCTTTCATTTCCTTTTTGTAAATTTAAATTTGTTGATTAGTAAAGTGTGTTAGGCTATCCAGAAACATATACCTTATATCTATGGCATATGAACTTACATTCATTCCCAAATGAAATTGTGTCACTATTTATATCCATTATTTATCCTTGGGGCCTTGATAGTTAAACTTCCTGGTGACTGTAAAGTCCCACCACAGTAATACTCTATTTTAAAAGTGAAAATTTTAAATGTTTTTGTAAAACTATATTGGCAGTTTTATAAATGTATCTTTCCCATTAGAAGATTATATCTATATTTAAAATAATATGCATACCTCATTTTGTTTTGCTTTTATTGTGCTTTACAGATATTGTGTGATTTTTTTTCAAGTTGAAGGTTGTGTCAGCCTTGTGTTTGCAGCAGCATGTGCTGTGCCACATTGAGTAGTTTTCTCAACATTTTAGACACTTTCATTCGACGTGTTCCCAGTAACCTTTAATGTATTTAATTATTTTGGGGTGCCATGAACCACATCTCTACAACACAGTTTAGTCAATCAATGTTGTATGTATTCTGACTGCTCCATTGACACCCCTACCTCCCTGTTTGTAAAGACAGTATTGAAATCAGACCCTTTATTGCCCTCCAGTGGCCTCCACATGAGAGGAAGGGACCATAGGAGTAAACCTAGTGAGGAGGATACATAGACACGAAGAGGGCAGAAAGGTGGGCGTCTTGTACTGACAGTTGTAAATGCAGATGTTAGGCTCCCACAGGAAATCCAAAGCACTGCCCCAGTGAACACACATGTAGCCAGAAATGAATAGCCTGATTGCTGATATGGAGAAAATTTTAGTGGTTTGGATGGAAGATGAAACGGGCCAATAACATTCCAAAGGCTAACCCAAAGCAAGGCTAATCTCACTTCTGTGAAGGCTGGGAGTGGTGAGGAAGCTGCAGAGGAAAAATTTGAAGCTAGCAAAAGGTTAGTTAATGAGGTGTAAGGAAAGCATCATCTCATAACAGAAGTGTCAAGTGAGGCAGCTGGTACTAATGCAGAAACCAAAGCAGGGTTTCCAGGTATCTTCTTTTTTTCTTTTTCCTTCCGTTTTTCGAGGTAGGGTCTCGCTCTAGCCCAGGCTGACCTGGAATTCACCAAATAGTCTCAGGGTGGCATTGAACTCACGGCGATCCTCCTACCTCTGCCTCCCAAGTGCTGGGATTAAAGGTGTGCGCCACCACGCCCGACTCAGGGTTTCCAGTATCTTAAGTAAAACAGCTGATGAAAGTAGTAACAGTATTCAGCGGGGCGTGGTGGCGCATGCCTTTAATCCCAGCACTCGGGAGGCAGAGGTAGGAGGATCGCCGTGAGTTCAATGCCACCCTGAGACTATTTGGTGAATTCCAGGTCAGCCTGGGCTAGAGCGAGACCCTACCTCGAAAAACCAAAAAAAAAAAAAAAAAAAAAAAAGAAAGTAGTAACAGTATTCAAGAGATTTCCACTGTTGGAGAAGCATCCTTTGGACGACGTCATCTAGGCCTTTCTCAGCTAGAGAAAAAAAAGCCATTGTCTCTCTGGGAAGAATAGGTTGACTGTGGTTAGATGCTGAGGCAGAGGGTGACCTGCCATTGAAGCCAGTGCTTATTTTTACCATTCTGGAAATCATGGGATCCTTAAGGACCCAAACCAAATCCATTTGGCCTGTATGTTCTTACAAACGGTTCAGCAGAGCCTGGGTGGCAGCATGTCTGCTTACAACACGTTTAGTGGGTATTTTAAATTTATTCCAGAGTGCTTTTACTCCTGAGAACAGCCACAAAATACCTTTTCAAAGTATGCCTGCTCATTGACAGTGCACTTGGTTGCCCATGAGATGTTTAAGATCAATCTTTCCGTGTCTGTTAACACCATCTCCATCTGCAGTCCTATGACCTAGGCTCAAGGACATGTCTTGAAATATCTTTATACTCAAGATCAGAAGTCCCTGAATTTAATTAAATATTTAAATAGTTTAAGTTAAAGCTCTATCAATCCAGCCTAAGGATTTGGTATTTATGTTTTCATTTTTTTTTAAATTTATTTGCCAGAAGAGAGAATGAATGAAAGAGTATATGGAACACCAGGGCTTCTTGCTGCTGCAAATGAACTTGATACATGTGCCCCTTTGTATATCTGGCTTTATGTGGGTACTAGAGAATTGATCCAAGGCTGGCAGGCTTTGCAAACAAGCACCTTTAACCACAGGCTTGGCCCCTATTTTTTTTATCCATATTTTAAGTGTTGCAAGTCAGTACTGGTGATTAACTAAAGAAAGAATGTACATTTTTGCCATAGAATTAACTAGTTTAAATATTTAGTTTTAATTATCTGCTGATTCAAATTCCATTATTTAGAAACAATACTCTTGTATTGAGTGTTTTTATTTGGGACTTTTTCTAGAGTTTGCTACTGTTATTTCTCTATATTTTTCAGGTAAATATTAGATCTGTATAGAAAATCTCAGCTGGAATCTAGGACTTATTATTTTACTAAATAAATATGTAAATTAATATGAGTATTTCTGTTGGAATCTTTCCGTGGTGTGTGTGGAAGAAGGGAGACATAGTATTCCTTTCCATTCAAGCTGCGTTAGTGTTTTTTTTTTTTCTGTATGAGCCATAAATGTTGAAGTCATTTTTTCCTTTACATTATTGTCATCTCTCAAGTACCTGTGTGTGCCGCCTGCTGTGCCTTTTCACCTTTCATTTCCTTTAAAAAATTTATATATTTATTTTTGTGCATGTGTTTGGGTGCACACATGCCACAATACCACTTTGCATCTAGCTTTATATGTGTGCTAGGGAATTAATCCTGGGCTGTTAGGCTTCACAAGCAAGCACCTTTAACCACTGAGCCATCTCCCCAGCCCATCACCGCTGTCACCCGAGTGGACATTACCTTCCGTGTTGCCATATCCAGCGGCTATTGACTCAGAATCTTTCTGAATTTTCTGAAATGTGTGAAACACTTTGGAGGTGCCATGGCCTCCTAAGAGAAATGGCCTCCATGCCATTTTTGGAGTACCATTTTGGAGGGGCAGTGCTTTGGACTTCCTGTGGGAGCCTGGTGTCTGCACTTACAACTATCAGGACAAGATGCCTGCCTTTCTGCCCTCCTCATGTCTCTAGATTTGTTCCTAGTGTTGGAAGCACTTCTTGTGGTTTTTGGGATGTAATCCTTTACTGGATGGCCTATCTCCTGATTCTGTCACTCTCTCCTGGTCTTCAGACAGTTCTGTGTCCTGGTGCTACTTCTTTCTCCTCTCTATATCCTCTTAGAATTAAATACTATGGTCTGTTTGGTTCACTGATGTGTTCTGTCCTCCACTCAGCAGATGCTCTTTCAAGTGATGACTGCTGATGGTTCATGACATTTCTTTTTTGCCTCTACCTTACCTGTAAATTCCAAAATCATATGGTATCCTATTCTATTTCTACATCTTGGAGTCTACTAGAAATCTGTGTCTGGTGTAGAACGTTTCATCTATAAGTATTTACTTACTGCTAGCTGCCCCACAGTTCTGTATTTCAGTGATCTAGCACCATGCTCCTTCTAGCAGTACAAGACTCAGACTTAACAGTTAGCATGCCTCCCTTCCTGCCTGACGTCTTCCTTCCTGTACTCTACATTAAGTCCATTAACAAACGCTGTCTGCTTTACTATTAAAACATATCCAGACCCCATCCTCTTTCTAAAACCACCAGTGCTTACTGGTCCAATCACTGCCATGCCTCACCTGCCCCTCCTGGCTTATACCCTTGTACTTCTATGGTCTCTTCTTGGTCCAGCAGCCAGAGCAGACCTTTAAAGAATCAGCTAATGTGAATCTGTGGTTTTAGCTACTTGGAAACTGAGGCAGGAGGATCACCAGAGTTCAGGGATAGCCTGGGTATCATAACATGGCTCTTATCTCTTAAAGCAAATAAAAGACTGAAGTAGGATACATTAGTCCTCTGGTAAGAGGGTATGCTGCTGTTTCTTTGGGCTTTGTGCTCTTCTGCTTTGCTTTTACTACTCAGTCCCAGTCTCTTGGTTAAGAGAGGTGGGTATTTCCAACATATAGTTTCGCTGTTAGGTTTTAATAGGTAATTTCTGTCTAATAGAGTGGAAGACTGTTAGTAAGAGAACAGGAAATGGAGCCAGACCCCATTTCAAGTTTAACCCAGAAATCCCAAACTACTGAGGAATGCTATGACTGAACACCACACTGTGTGACTGTTCCCTATCCTTTGACCAGCACGGCCATTATTTGCATGGCAGAGAATACCCAACTGAAAATTATGTGCACCCTGGCTCCTGCTAAATATCCCGAACTGTCCTTTGCATGGTGCGAATTGCATGGAGGAAACTCACTGTAACCATTGAAGTATTCCCAAGACTGTCTTGACTAGAAAGGAAGTGTTTGCATTTCACCATTATGTCTAGTATTCACTCCAGGTTACTTCAGACTCCTTTTTATAAAATGGAATTTTTTTTTTCCAGAAAAGGGCGTTTTATTCAAGTAACTGCAAATAGGAAAATGAGGGGGCCTAGGCTGGGACAAAAGGCCACCCCCTCTCCAACGGGACAAGGGGAGGATGGCCCTATACCCTTTGTGGTCAGTGTGGGCCACCCTCCTCACTCTGATGCAGCATCCAGGGGGCTGAGTTCCACTGTCCCTGGGATCTGGGTGGTGCTCAGCCCCTTCCCTTGGGGGAGAGGATGCAGGAGGAACTGAGCATTGGTGCTGGGAGCAGCAATGGTGGATTTCTAAGGATGAACATTGAACAAAACAACACAACTGTCCAGAGGTAGTTTGTTACCAGAGGGGAAGGTGGAACCAGAGGGGTCAGGGTGGAGCAGGAGCCCCAATGGAGGAGGGCAAGCCTGGGCAGAAGCAGGGAGGCTGGGAACGCCCTGCCCACCATAGGAAATCTGAGTGACAGGTGGTGACTATTGCAGCAGTAGGTACCAGATCTCAGGGGATGGAAAGAGGGAGAGACCTCAATACATGCCAACTTCTTGTACCCCAAGAGTGGGAGAACCCCACCTGCTGTTTTGGTTGGGGTATCCTGGGGACCATGCATCCCTGCACTGGGGACATTTGGGGCTGGGGCCCCCTTTAAGGCCAGGGGAATGCTCCCAGGCACCTAAGTCAGAGGAACAGGGGAAGATGGGGCTCTGAACCTAAAGCCTGAGAGCTGGGTAGCTGAAGGAGGGAAGGAGGGGTGACGGGGGGGGGGCAGCAAGCACAGGCTGTGGCTAGTGTGGGTCGTTAGCCTTGTCTAGGAAGAGGCAAGTGTGCATGTGGGCAGGAGGGGTGCTGGGACTGAAGCCCCCCACGCAGCCAGCCACAGAGCCCTACAGGTGGTGTGTGGGGTGGAGCACAGTGTCCTGTCCCAGAAGGAAGCTGCTGGTCCTCGAGATCTCAGGCGGGTGGCAATGTGGTCACTGCTCCTCCTCTGAGGACTCCTGGGAGATGCCCTCCTCTTCCTCCTTCTCTAGTTTTTTGGGTCTGCCCCTTGGTTTCCTCCCTGGAGCTGTGGTGGTTTTCTGGGGTCTTGGCAGTGCCCTTGTTTTTGTTCCCCTTTGGTCACCCCCGAGGTCGCTTGGGTGTTGGCACTTCACTTCGGCTCCTGCCATGGCTGTGCTTCTCAGTACCATCCTTTTCCTGCTTGGGGGCCAAGGGCTGGTTGAACTTGGCACTGGACTCACTCATCTTCCTTCTCTATGGAGCCGTAAGGACGGAGGGCTGGGATGGCCTTCTTGGAGCGCGCCAGTGCCAGAAATAGCCCCTGCTTGGAGTCCCAATTAGAGGCTATAAAATGGAATTTTATCTGTTCTTAGTGTGATAAGAGTAGTTATTGTTGCCAGTTAATAGGTTTCTCATTTTGTTAGTTGTGAAATCTTCATTTATTCATTATTTATTCCTTTATTAGTGATTATACATTTTTCCTCCATTCTCTATGTATGTTGAATCCACTTTTTACGTATTAAGCTGTTATTATATTCCTGATACAAATTCCACTTGGTTATAGTCTGTTACCTCTTCATGTATTGTTGAGTTGGCTTTGGTCATTGTTGGCAAGTTTTGCCTTTTAACATCAGGCATTTTAAGTGGTGTGGTAATATTATGAAAATGAGTTGCGAAGCATACTATTTTTGCTTTGTATGTAAGTGTGTTTTGGGTGGGTATATGTAGTGTGCATGTTTATATGTTTGTGGAGGCCAGAGGACAACCTTACATGTTACCTTTAGGAATGCCTTCCACTTCTCTTTGCAACAAAGTCTCTCATTGGTCTATAACTCACCTATTAAGCTAGACCAGCTACCTAGCAAACTCCAGAGATTCTCCTGTCTCTGCCTCCCAGTGCTAGGATTACAGGTACAAACCTGCACATCCAGCTTTTTTTAGGTGGGTTCTGGGTACTCATGCTTGAAGTGCAAGCACATTATCCAGTGAGCCATCTTCCCAGCCTCTCTTTCTCTGTCTTGAAACAATTTGTGAAAGACTGTCCTTGCAGATTTGAAGAGGCTTAGTGAATTCATCTAAGTGTGGGGTCTCCTCTCCCCTCTTCTCTCCCCTTTCCTCCTGCCCCCTCCCCTCTCTTCTCCTCTCCCTTCCCCTCCTCTCCTCTCTTCTCCCTTCCCCTCCTCTCCTCTCCTCCTTCCCTTCTCTTTCTCTTCCCCTCCCCTCCCCTCTCCTTCCCTTACCCTCCCCTTCCCTCTTCCGTCCCTTCCCCTCTCTCCCTTCCTTCTTTCTTTTACCTAATTCCTTCATCATTAAAGCTAGGTTATCAGTCTGCAATGTCATCTCTTTTGTGTGCATCTAGTGTCATGAATTTCTCTTTGAGTGCTACTTTAATTACATTCCATAAAGTTTGCTAATTTAATTTTGTTTTTAGCTTTAAAAATATTACTTGATTCTTCATTGATCCATATGCTATTTAGAAGTATGTGTTTAAATATTTGAGACTGTTCTAGAAACATTTCTATTAGTGATCTCTAGTTCATCTGAGAACATACTTTAACATGATGTCTGTTCTTTCAGCAGTGCCCCAGGACATGGCACCTGTAATAGTGGGTGTTTTGTGGGATTGGGAAACTGTTCATACTGCTCTTGGGTGAAATATTTTCTTACTTTGCTGCTTGATTATCTGGGATTTTATGTAATAATTATCTGACCGGGCGAGTGATAGATCTAAAAATGAAAACAAAGCAAATATCTGTCAATGAGTATTGATGTGGCACAGTACATAGATTCACATTAAATATATTAAAGATCCAGATGAGTTGTTGTTGGCAGAGAATGTAATGCAGTCAGCTATTATTCTTTCAGGATATTTCTTTCAGCAGCAATTACCTTCAGCCTTTAAGAAGGATCTATTGCCAGCTGTGTGCTATTGACACCCTCCCTTGCTTTTTTTTCTCTCCATCCTTCACACACTTCATAAAGCATGTATGTGCCCTTCCACAGAAATCACTAAAACATTGGATGTTGTTGTTCAGAAAATGATCTAGTACACTATTATAGTGCTTTGAGTTTGTATTATCTTTAAACATAATGCAAGTGATACATTGAGCTCTATCTTGAAGAATAGGTAGGACAATAATGGTAACTCATGTTTTGATTTTGTGACTCAAATATGCCATGGTATAACCTGAAACAAAGACTATGAAAATCAAAAGACTTAGTCTTTTCCCTCCAGCTACCACTAACTGCTATTAATCTGACCTTTGTAATTCTTTATACGTTATTCCTAGTTTTTCTCCTAACCATTCTCTGTTTTGGCTTTGTAAATCCTTTGACTACTTAGGAAGAATCCAAGAGGTGCTCTACTTTCCTTCATGGAGTTGTGTGGGGTTTTGTTGGTGGTGATCTGTTTTCAGTATAATGACCACCTTCGGTTACTCCCAGGCTGGGTCTGGACATGAATTCTCCAGGAAGGTGCTGTCATCTCAGTTACCCTGCCCAGCTAGCCATTGCTTCTATTTGCCTGTGACTTTAATGTCAGCATGATCTATAACTTTGGCTTCTTGTTGTATTCCAGCCTGAGAGAATAGACCCAAGTGCATCACGACAAGGCTATGATGTCCGCTCTGATGTCTGGAGTTTGGGGATCACGTTGGTATGTTCATGTTGAGTCACCTTTGTCATAGTAATATAACAATAAGAAATCTATAGATGGAAAACCCTGAAAAAGAAGAACGACAATGTTACTGATTTTCAATAAGTAAGCAAAAGCAAACACTTCTTTCCTACCTAAAGGCTGTATTAAAATTTTTATTTCATTTTTTAAAAGTCTGCCTTAGTTTGGTGCTCTTTAACAAAATATCATAAGCTGGTTTAGTGTTTACTTTCAGTTACTGTGACAAAATACTTGATGGAAGAAAAGGTTTATTTTGGCTTACAGTTTAGAGAGGAAGCTTCGTCACGGCAGAAGGTAGTAGTTTGAATGAGTTGAGCTGTCTCTGACTATTCAGATATACATTGTATGGTTTATGGATTCTGTTGTGAACTCCTTATTGGGTTTTTAATCATGACTCAGTTTCTTTAGGATCAGGCCCAAAGTTTAATTGGTAGAACCATAATAAATTAGCTCTCTGAAACCTTATTCCAGACATGTCTAGTTTATCAGTAATATTTATATGCATATAGTATCTCAGAATAAATATATGTAGATAGGAGAGTAGTCATTCTTGGTATTGTTGAGAGCTATGGACTTATCATTTGATAATTACTCATTTTATTCAATTAGTAATAAGCAGAGTAATTTTATTAATAATTATATAATCTGGGTGTGGTAGGATTTGCATATTATTTTCTGACTTCAGACTGGACTTTTGTTTGTTGAATGTTCTTTTTACCTTACAAAGGAATCTGATCACTGTTTCAGACTGTAGCCTCCCTTTCAGGTGACTATAGAGTATGCAAAGAATCTGTTCTCCGGAAGTTTAGATTATGCCTTCCAGAGTCTTTCATACAAAGGAATTAGAACGAGAGGTATTCCTGAGGCCTGAATCATGGAAGTATATTTTAGTACTAAGTTTGGTATTCGTTGTAGTCATAGTCCTTCAATTTGGTTAATGCATAGTTCTCTGCCTTGCCTACCTCAATTAAACTTCGTGATTCTGCAGATCCCACTCTAGCTTGATCAGAGTTTGACTGAGGTGTGGATTTGCATTGGTGCCATCACCCTTCCAGTGAGGGGTAGTAAGTAATCTCAGTGCCTTTTGCTTTCTCCTCCTTGTTCTCTTTAGTACGAGTTGGCCACAGGCCGATTTCCTTATCCAAAGTGGAATAGTGTATTTGATCAGCTAACACAAGTCGTGAAAGGAGATCCTCCCCAGCTGAGTAATTCTGAGGAAAGAGAATTCTCCCCCAGTTTCATCAACTTTGTCAACTTGTGGTGAGTACTTGATCTACCAATGCTCAGTCATGCAGTGCGAACAGCCAAGTGATTTCATCTTAGCTCTACCCATTACTTATACAAGGGCAGAGGGTCCTTTGTCACTTCATCCCACAATTGGACTGTGAGCCCCTGCATTTTTTTGGAAGGCTGCCGCCAGCCTGGGAGGCATTACTCTCTTGCTCTATTCAGGTATTGGTGCCAACAGCCGTGGAGACGGATGGTCTAACCCTGGTGTGATTCTCATAGTGAAATTCCACAGAATCACCTGTGTGCTTGCACTGCTTGCTGGGTCACACTTTGAGATGTGGAGCTGAGTGCTCACAAACCTAGAACACAGCTGGCATGGGTACTGGTAGTAGGACCCGGCCCAACATTTCATTGCTAGAGCCATACATATTAGCTCTCTGAAACCATACTACAAAGAAGCCATGAGCTCCACACCTGGTGATGCCTACTTTAGCAGTAATATTTATGTGTCCATGGCACCTAAAAATAAACATGTAGATAGAAGAGTAGTGTAGCCTTGCTTGGCATTGTTGTGGCGAGCCTTTGACAATTACTTGTTTTACTCACATGATTTTAAAAATACCTTTTCTTTCTTATTTTGAAACATTTTTATTTACTTCTTTGTAAGCAAGGGGTGGGCATGTGGTCCCTCTTGCCACTGCACACCAAACCCCAAATGCATGTGCCACTTTGTGCATCTGGCTTTATTTGGATACTAGAGAATTGAACATGGGCTGGCAAGATTAGTGAGCAAGTGCCTTTATTCACCGAGCCATCTCTCCAGCTCCAAAGATAGCTTTTTTATTCTTTTTTTCTTATTTATGCCTTATTCATTTGTAAACACGCCTTTTTGTTTCTCACATTTCTTCCTTCCAGGAATGTTATTTCTCTATATTCTGTCTAGCTTTGATAAGACTGATATTTCAGAACCTAACATTGTCCTCTTTTAGAGTAATAAGAAAACATCAGTTTGATTATAGTTTTCAAGTCCTTTCATCTTTAACCAAATTCTATCTTGTTTTGGTCTTTCTGAGAGAAAAAGGAAATAATACCTCAAGTTAAAGGTAGAAGAGCTTGAAGAAGTAGGTAGAAGCCTTATCTCAAATTGACTGCTTTTTAAAAAAAATTATAGTTTACTAATCTGTCCATAATATGCAGAGTTATATAGTTGCATAGATATTGCCATTCTGTACAGTCCATTTTTGTAAATTCCTGCTTAAAAGATCCTAGTGCATCATAGAGCATGACACCTAAAATAACTGTATAGACCCTCCACCAGGGTTGTTTTTTATTTTTATTCCTATATCTCTTTTAGAGACATGCTGTCTGTAGTAAATAGGTAAGCATGGTGCTTCTTATTCAAAATTATGTAGAATAACCATCTTAAAAGGTTAGTGGCCCCAAAGGAAGCAAAAATTGATTTGCTAAGACAGAAAATTATGGATTTGTTTGAAGCCCACAAAGAACTACAGAAATTTAAATTTCATGTGGAACATGGAAGTAATGACAAAAAGATTGAAACACTGTTTCAGATACTTGTTCTTAAAATAGTTAACATGGCTTTAAAAGCCCATCATTATTTTTTGCTCTAGCCACATTTCTTAATATTTCTCTGAGTTACTTTTTTACCATGCTGGATCTAACTACATATAGAGGATGGCATGAGAGAGTCTCATTACCTTTGGGTAATGGTCTTTTAAGCAGCACACACAGGATAGCTGAGCATGAGAGAAAAGACTGATCAAATTGGATTTTATTAAAAGTAAAACACGTATTGATTTAGAGCGCTGAATGGAGGGAGAAGCTTGTTCCCATACAAATAGTGGACGTGAGACTTGTGCAGAGATGTAAAGAATGCTTGTCAGTGCAAAGCATTTAAATGTGAAAGTGACAGCCACAAATGGCAAAGTGATAGAAAAGCACTTAAAGCAATGGTGTTCAAGGATTGACCACTTGTTTCAAAGACATAAAGACAAAGGTGGGGTGGAGAGCATATGAGAGTGTACTCAGCATTACTCGTCAGCTGGGCAAAGAAACAGAAATGAGAGCAGAACACTGCCGTCATCACCAAGTGACCGAGTCATAAAAGCCTGGCTTGGTTCGGTGGGTGAAGGGCTAGCATGCAAGTGTGGCAACCTAAGTCCAGATATCCAGACCCATGTAAAGCTGGGCTTCATAGCATGCATGCTGCTCTAGCATGTCCACAGCTGGATGAGCAGCAGAGACAAAGTCCCTGGAAATGCATTAGTCTGCTAGCCTGGCATATGTATCAGCCAATGGCAAGAGACTGTGCTATAAACTGATGGAAGGTAAAGAACAACACTTGAACCTTCTGACCTCCACACATGCACGGTGGCATGTGTGCATCTGTACATACACATTGCAGATACAGACAATTTTTACAAAAAGAGTCTGAAGCAATCTCACACATACCTTGTAGGACTGTACATAATACAGTCAGTCAGCCCCTTTGGAAGTCTGGTTACATCTAATTTAGTTTACCTAATACAGCTGATGTACTTACTATGATCTAGCAATGTGAGTGACAGATACCCAACCAAAGTATGGACCTCAGTATCTTAAAATAGAAAATTATCAATAATACGACCAATAAATTGTGCATTATTTATGCATGCCATGATATATATCAGAAAATTGAATTTTTCTTACCTTCAACAATATGTAAACTCTCACACATGGGGTTGAGTGCAAGATCTTAGATACAAAACCAGTATAGTTCTGTTTACATGAAAAGTGATAGCAGGCACATTAATAATGTAATGGAAATCAGTAAATTGTTCCCTTTATTTTCGTTCTCCACATAGGAATTATGCTCTTTTTCTGTGTGCTTGCTCAGTTACATGTTGTACCACAGTGAAAAATTTTAAAAAGTATTTTCTTCTCAAATTGTCACTGAAAAGAATTGGAAAAGTTGTAAAGAGGAAATACTTTTAACTCAGGAAATACTGTTTTCTAATGGTGAACATGATTTCTGAGTCAGATTGGGGACATAGTGATGCTCCATAGACTGTATATTACAGGTTAAAAAAAAAAAAACTGAAGTAGGCAATGCCCTTTAATTAAGCTTATAGAAGCAAAGAATAAAAAGATGAGCATGAAGTCAATCATGGGACATAGAAGAAAAATCAGGAGCTTCTATTTACTTAAGTAAAAAGGGAAGGAATTAATTTTTAAAAATTACTTTGAGAGAAACTCATCTTTATATTAAAATTCCAGACTGGGTTAACTAAAAATATAGAGTCCTATCCAGACATACTGTAAGGAAGATGAGAAGGAAAGACAAGGTTAGTGTTCATAGGCTGTTCTGAGAGGATACACTTGAGCCAGGAGAAAGGGTCACAGGCTGGGTTCCTTTGGAGTAGGTGGTGGTGGTGGGATTGACGCCCAGTGAAGGGAAGACAGACTGATGTCGTCTCAATGAAGACCTCAGCTGACTCCTTACGAAGCTGGGATTGAGTTGACCTGATTTTCTTGCCCTTCGATGAATTCATCCTAGAGACAAACTATCTTAGGAAGCCAAAGGTAGCTCTCTTTGGCTGAGGAAATCTCGAGGAGGCAGGCCTCAGATGATGTCCTCTGCAGCATTTCTCACAGTGAAGAGTAGGCCTTCGCTGTTGAAGGAATCAGAGTGTGATGGGAAAAGCAGTGCTGAGTGTAGGCTAGGCAGACTTGATTGATGATAGTGATTTTGACGGAAACAAATAAACTCAGGTAGGTTAGTGGTGATTAAGATAGAGGCCCAGGTATGGGCAAATAAAAAGAAAAATGAAAATATTCTTGACAACTTCGGCAGACAAGATAAACTTCCAAGTGAATATATCAGCAAGGCTGAAGCTTGCATACTGATGCAGTCCTCAGTGAAGTAGTGATGTGTTAAACTTTGGGGACAAAAACATAGTTAATGTTTAAAAAATTTAATAAAATTAATAATGTACTTTACATCCTAGGATTTCTAGACTTTTGAATCCTTTTTGGCCACTGTATTATAAAAAAAGTGCCTGGGTGTGTTTGTGTGTGTCTCTCTAAAACATGTACACACAATATTACATGTGCATTTCTGCATCTGTAGTATTCTGTGCAGCTCTGATTTCATCACTTCTCAGCACTTCGCATTCTTCGATAATGATGTCCCGAGTAGTCCTCAGGTACAGGCTGTCAGCTGTGTGCGTGTGTGTGCCTTCTTGTGCTTAGCGGCTTGTCTGCTTTGTTACTTTGGATCAAAGGAAAATTGATTCTTGGTAGTATTTCATTTGTGAGAAGAAAAATAATTAAATAAATGTGTCTTCATCTTAACAGTGTCATTTTTGTTGTTTTAGCCTTACAAAGGATGAATCCAAAAGGCCAAAGTATAAAGAACTTCTGGTGAGTCTGGGGCTTCAGGGAGTTCATCCAACCCACATCCAAGGAATAGACCCTCAGGCCAATAGCTTGAACTTTCTGTTTTTTAATTCTTTTTAAACTTAAGATATTTGGAATGAGCAAATATGTATTTATGAATTTTTTTCTAGTTTACTAGTTTAATTCTCAAGAAAACTTTTGATCTTCAGCCGGGGTGGTGGCATACACCTTTAGTCCTAACACTTGGAGAGCTGAGTAAGGAAGATCACCATGAGTTTCAGGCCAGCCTGGGGCTCCAGAATGAGACCCCGCCTAAAAAGAAAAGAAAAGAAAAGAAACCCCCAAATAAAACAGCTTGATCTTAACACGTTATAAAATGCTCCCAACTAATTTCAGGGTTCTCTTAAGAGGTCATTTTTCACTGCATAATATAGATAACTCAAATGTAAGCAGTCTAGTGGAGTGGCCTTGCTCATGATCTAATGATGCAGGAAGAGTTGAGAAAAGATTCAGTTTATCACATTGAGCTTCTAGCTCAAGCCAACACTGAATGTACAGATGCCCAGGTGATGTACTTAGAGACACTGTATAAAGAAGAGATGGTGGTTGTCAATGAGGGAGACAGAAAGGCTTGTTGGTGTCCCAGGTCCTGGGCCATAGGCCCTTTTTCTAATGGAACTCAGAAAGTTTAAAACTAAAAACCTTGTGAGATGCCTGTGCTTCCTTGGGAGATGGAGGCTTGGCAGTTTGGCTGGTGCCCTAGGGGACAGCTCCTGGGGTGCTACGTGTAGTTCCTGCCTCTCAGATGCTGAGTGGAGGGGCAGCTAGGTTTCGTGCTGAGGAACCACCAGTGCCACTTTCTGCCTCAACAAGTGCTCTCCAGTGTGCAGATGAGTCCCCAGACTCATTCCTGGGGGGGGGGGTCCTCCAAATCACAGTACTATACATCTTACCCCACCACATCCACACCTTCTAGCAGAGCTTGCCTGGCTGATGACCCACTACAGCCTCAGGGATCTGGGAGCCTACAGTTCTGTGCTGTGTAGAGATGGAGAAAAGTTGAGCTTTAGCACCAATACAAATTTTTGATGTTTTCTTGTTCTCTTAAATTTTCTTTCAGAAACATCCCTTTATTTTGATGTATGAAGAACGTACCGTTGAGGTTGCATGCTACGTTTGTAAAATCCTGGATCAAATGCCAGCTACTCCCAGCTCTCCCATGTATGTCGACTGATACCGCTGCTACATCAGACTCTAGAAAAAAGGGCTGAGAAGGGAGCAAGACGTAAAGAATTTTCATCCTGTATCACAGTGTTTTTATTGCTCACCCAGACACCATGTGCAATAAGATTGGTGTTCATTTCCATCATGTCTGTATACTGTCACCTAGAACGTGCATCCCTGTAACACCTGATTGATCGGTCACACAGTGTCAGTGCTGGTCAGAGAGACCTCATCCTGCTTTTTCGTGATGAACATAACCATGACACGTGGAAGTCAGTACGGTCAAGTTGTTGATGTGATTAGATCACATCTTAAATTCATTTCTAGACTTAGAACCTGGAGACGCAGCTACAGGAATGGTTTTATCAGACTTCCAAATCCTGGAAGGACACAGTGATGGATGTACATGTGTATGCATAGAGATTTGGTTCAAGTGAGAAGAGCTTGCACAGTCAGCAGACACATTGCCTTCTGGAGCTGGGAGACAAAAGAGGAATTTACTTTCTTCACCAAGTGCAATAGATTTACTGATTTGATTGTCTGTTGCTTTACAGTCACAGTCGATGTTTGGGGATCGATGTGCTCAGCCAAATTTCCTGTTTAAAATATCATGTTAAATTAGAATGAATTTATCTTTACCAAAAACCACATTGCATTCAAAGAGGTGAACATTAAAATATTGAGACAGGACAGAATGTGTTCTTTTCTTCTTGTCCAGTCCTGTTCCTCATGGGAAGACTCAGGAGCCTGCCACTTGTCACGGGAGGTGCTGCCAACTCAATGTTCTGCCTGCCACCAACCATCAGGACTGAAAGGGGAAAAGAGTGCAGAGGACCAAGTTTACACAGACGCTTTTCATTCTGGTACCTTGTCTGGAACAACCTGTAGCAGTTGTGTGCTTCCCCGGCCCATGCTGACCCTTCAGCCGTCACTATCCATCCACAGGGAGAAGTAGCGATGTGCCTTGATTGATTAGATGAAGAGACCAGATCTCAGTCTGCTTCTTGCCATCACTGGTCCAAGTCTGCAGTTTCTAATATTCTTCCCCTTTCCCAGAGGTCTATTGCCTCCACATGACTGCTTAATCTAGTTTTTCAACTTTTTTTTAATACACCTTTATCATTACCAGAGATTTACCTTACCAAGGAATTGTTTAGCACCAATCTTTCACATGTGCTGTTTGAAAAGGCTGAGGAAAGTGGGCCCAGTTAGTAGGTAGGTGACAAGCAGCCGTTTTTCTAAGACACATTTGACGAGAAGATCTGAAACAGCAGTCTTCCAGATATGCTTGTTGTGTGCTGCAGTCTCTGTAGCCGCTCACCCAACCCCTCCCCCCAAAAGAAAAGTCAAAATCCCATACTGGATCTCAGAGGCCCCCGTGTTCTTGGTCTTCACTCACCCCCCGCCAGGCTCTCAAAGGTTTGCCCTCAGCTTCCCAGGCACTGCACCTTAGGCTTCACATAGTAGCTGAGCAGCACTGGAGGGTCGTCTGAGATGCAGGTGACGCCATTACAGAATCCAATCCTGGCAGGTATTGCTGTCTCCTCCCAGAATGACAGTCGCAACTTCTACAAACAATATGGGGAGAATGGTGCTGTTTAGTTACATTCTGTTCATTGCAGAATTCAAAAATGGTTTCCCTCTTTGCCCACTTGCCTACTCTGATTTCTCCCCCATGGTATCCTAACTCCTCCCTTTCCCAGTGTTGTGAATGGAGACATGGCTGTATGCCTTCCTTCAGCCACACCAAGCCCTCATCCTCTGATGTTCCCGGGACTCAAAAGGAGTTTGTTTCTCTGCTGTCAGCTTCCTGTCTGGCTCAGCGTAGGGTCACTTTGCCATAATGCAAATGGAGATCAAAGCAATTCTGACTGTCCAGGAGCTAATCTGACCATTCTGTTGTGTGGATGACCACATAAAAAGGCAATTTTAGTGTATTAAACATAGATTATTATAAACTATAAACTTAAGGGCAAGGAGTTTATTACAGTGTATCTTTATGAAAACAAAAGGGTGTATAGTGTTCACAAACTGTGAAAATAGTGTAAGAACTGTACATTGTGAGCTCTGGTTATTTTTCTCTTGTACCATATAAAAGTGTATAAAAATTATCAAAAAGCTAATGTGCAGGGATATTGCCTTATTTGTCTGTAAAAAATGGAGCTCAATAACATAACTGCTTCTTGGAACTTTGGAGTATTTTATCCTGTATTCTTGTTTGAATTCCTCCTCTATTTAAGATATGTACATGGAATCAAAGTGTTTATGTAATAGTTCTATCCTTCTGCCTGCAGGTCAGTTGTAATAAATCTAGGATGTGATGATCACTTTGTCATTTGATTTTCTGAAGCCATACCCTGAGAGGGGAAAGTCAAGTAAATTATATTAAGTTACCTGTGTGTTTCACATTGGGGGATATTATTTCCTTCCACTGTTCCCTGATTGTGCCTGCACTTTCCTGGCTTGCCCTTTAGCCGCAGATGCAATCCCAAAGAATAGCTTCACTCTCCGTTTGAACAGGTGTGACGTACTCTTTTCAGGTTCGTTGGGTGCCCTGACCTGCCTTTACTTTTTTATTGAATACTTATTTTTATTTATGTGCGTGTGTGGGGGTGTGTGTGCCAGGGCCTCTTACCACTGCAAATGAATGAACACCAGATGCTTGTGCCACTTTATGTGTGTGGCTATGTAGGTGACTGGGGAATTGAACTCTGGCTGCAGACTTTGCAAGCAAGCACCTTCAACCACTAAACAGTCTAATATCTCAGCCTCTGTCTTCACTTCTTAATGCTGAAGGAAGGGGGTTACAGCTCATCCTGAGTCAGAGTGGACAGGTACAGCCTTAGCTTTCTGCTTCTGGTACTGTGGCTTCCAGTGTGAGATTACTTGTGAGTTCTCCCTGCTCCCTGAGGGGGGGGTGTGGGAGGACTCTTATAGGGAAGGGGTCGGACCTGGATTGGAGGAGAGAGATGAGGTGAACATGAACAAAGAGTCTGAAAACAGATGGTGTGAGATGGCCTCTGCACTGGTATTCTACTGCCAATTACTGGTCAGATGCTGCTTCTTAGAACTCAGTGCTTCAGCACCTCTCCTCACTGGGCCTGAGAAGTAAATGTGGTAAGTGTCTCCAAGGAGCGAATCCTAGCTAAGCCTCAGCTGTAAACAGTGATAATACAACGAGTTCCCACATCCCATCTCTACACTGGGTGTGTGTAAAACAGTGGCAGGAGACAGATTACACTCCCTGTTTGTAGGACACTGCCCTGCTTGGATTTATCCTCTCACTGATCCTGAGTATGGGTCACCAGAATAGATGATAGGACCTCCTCTTTGTAACGTTCTAGCCCAGATGGTAGAAGAGAACAGAACTGAGACATACCTGGCTCTAACACACACATGGCATTTCAAGACACCCATCAAAGCAGTGTTCTGCACTTGAGAGGTAAGTACGAAATACAGTTGTAGACACTGTTCTCATATCCTTTGAAAGGCCTGCCCTGTTGCCTAGGAAATGTGCTTAGTAAAGTCCATACAAAGGCAGGTGGCACTCCAGATCCCAGAGAATTGTCCTGCAATAGCCTAGTTTGTGTGCCAGTCACAGAAGAGCAACTTCATAGTCTTTTCATTTGGATGGTTGTTAACCAACTTTTAGCTGGAGGAGGACAGGGAAAACAGACACTGGTCATGAGAAGACCCTTGGAACACAGATCCAATTCTTGGCCAATACCTTTTAACGTGTTGCCTCAGAGAAGTCAGCTAATTAGTGCATTACCTGTATGAAGCCTGAGACAGAAATGCCTTCCCTTATCTACCTCTGACGTGTTCTTCCGCAAGTGTGTGTGTGTAGATAGAAATTTTTAAATGTGGAGAGTAATTTACTAGATAAAATATAACTGCACTCTGACTTGGCAATTTTAAATAGGACCACATTTTACATTTATAAACACATATACAAAACCAGAAATTACACTGGTGGAGCCTTAAGGTCTTGTGGTAGTACTGGGGAGATGAGACAGGAAGATCATGAGTTTGAGACCAGTCTGGCTTTGAGGGCCAGACACTTGAAAAATCAAAATTTGAGATGATAATTTCAGGATATGCGTTTATCATTTTTTCCAGTTATTTCAGCCTTTTGACAAATGGAGTGATGCTGTAAATGTTCGTGTGTGTTTCTGTGTGTACATATATTTCAATTCTCATGACTATCCTAGAGGTAAGCTACGTTCTGTGCTAACTAAACACAAAGCAGCTCCCAGCTGCGTTACTTTACTGCGTTATTTTTCCACTTTGTTAAGAGTTTTATGGCTTTAGCTCACATATTTATGTCTTTACCCAGTTTTAGTTAATCTCTTTAGATGATGTGAGTAGAGACCAACTTCATATTTTTATACTTGGCTATCCCATTTTCACAACACACTGCTGAGGAAGTTCTTTCCCCATTCTTGTTGAAAATCACTTGCTCATTGGCATTTGGATTAGGATTCTCTAGTTTATTTATGTCTTGTCATTGCACTAACACCACACTGTCTTGATTACCAAAAATGAGACATCCTGTTATTTCCAGGCTCCTCTAGCTGTTCTGTGCTACCTGCAGTTCCTTCAGGTTTTAGAATCTTTTCAGTTTCTGCAGAGAAGTCCACTGAGGGTCTCACTGGGATTTTACTCAGTCTGGAACAGTATGGGGTCAGTTTACCTTCTGAATGCCTTTCAATCCACTTACATGAATGTTTTCTAGTACGTTTAGATGTTCTTTCGTGTCTGTATAAACTTGCACTTTTTAAGGTATAAGACTTGTTTATTTTTATTCCTACTATTTCATGCTGCTATGAACAAGATTGCTCATTTTCATTTTCATATGTTCATTGCAAGTTGACTGTTTAAAGTCATCAGCTACAGAGCAAGATCAAGGCCAGGTTGTGCTACGTAAGACCTGTCTCAGAAATAAGCAATAACACAGTGAGCCATTAATGGCTCACTTAATTGATACTTAATAGCAACCTACTTTCCCCATGTGGCACTAGAATTTCTATTCATAGTAACTGGGGGGAGAAAAGGTATCCACATTGAAAATGGAAACGATCTTGTTGATGATATAATCTTATATACCAAAGCCTAAAGACTTCACATAAAAGCCATTACAAGTAATAAATCAACACAATAGAGTTGTGTTTCTGTTGTAAAAACAATGAACAATATGACAAGACAGAAAAACTAATAGCATCAAAACAAAAATTTGACCCAATGAGATGAGAGACTTGTATGATGAAGTAATGTAACGAAGTAATGGAAACGACAGACTGTGCTGAGGATGTGGTTTACTCGGCATAGTGCTTGCTGAGCAGGCATGAAGCACTGGATTCAGTTCCCAGCACCACATAAATGGTGTGGTTGTGCAGTGGGGTGCAGGAAGATCAGAAGTTTAAGGTCTTTTTTTTTTTTTGTAATTTTGAGGCCACCCTGGACTACATGAGCACCTGTCTAAACAGAAAACAAAACAAATCAACACGATAAATGGGACCACATTCCATGTCATGAATTGGCACTCAGTATTATTTAAAATGTCAACATTACTTAAAACTGTATCAAAACTATACCGTTTTAAGTGATATTGACATTATTCAAATGAAATTGTGCTATATTCCAGAGAAGGTAAGAGAGGAGACCTCTGGTATGTTAAATCCCTGTATGAATATTGGTAATATTTGTACCAATATCACAATGGCACTTTTTTTTTAAAGAAAAAGAAACCATCCTAAACTCAGAGCACCCCAAAGCTCCATAAATAGCCAAAATGATTTATTAAAAAGTAGTATGGGTTTCTGGGTAAAATGGCAGATTAACCTCACCATTGAAATCTGGGGAAAGAAAGAAAGCAATACAGAATAGACTGCAAGAGACAAAATGTATAAATGAACTTTCTCAGACAGGTGAGAGCTACACTCTGGATGAGTTGACCTTGCCAGGACCAAGTGGGCCAGCTGAATTGGGAAGAGCTCTCCAGACACAGCAGACCCTGCAGACAAGAGCAGTGGAAACTTCTGGGAAGTGCATCTCTCCAAATCCAGCGGTCTTTTTAGATCAGAAGAGCATGAAGCAGGGGATGGGGAATATTTGCTTTCCATGGGAACACCACTTGGCAACATGTCACACCGCCCCTCGCCTCTCAACTCTGCACTACATAGCACTGAGCCCAAGCCCAGGCCACCTGACAGTGTAATCCGAAGGGAACTTTTCAAAACAACACAGGTGAGCTAGGAATCCACTCCAAAAGGTAGCTGGTCTGATCTCCACTGGAGCAGTGCACATCTCAATACTGATTCTTAGGTTTGAACTGGAAATGTGGATTTCACCTTCCAGCTCTGGAGGGAAGAATTCAGCACTCTTCCCATCAAGACGCAAATACTAAGGACTTTCTTTTTGTAATGTGTGTTTAGTATACATTGCCTGCTTTGGCTGTATGTTGTTTAAATTTTGTCATTTTTGATATTTTATAACCTTTTAGTACCTCTATATATACACACATATATATATATATGTATATGATTTTGTTTCTGTTCATATATTCCTCAGTGAGATATTAAGATTTTCCTGTACCTTTCTCCAAGGACTCTCATAGGGGTGACCATCTGATTGGATTTTAGGCCCGTTTTATAGGAGGGAATTCATTCATCTTGGTTGAAAGCTGGTGGCTGTGTTGGTTGTAGGCCCCAGGAGGGAAGCTAAGTAGATACATTGTGCCCATCAAATTGGCCACTAAATATTTATGCTCATAGATTTTCATTGCTTTAATCAGAAAAGTTTATGCAGATGCATCTACTGCTGGAGAAACTGAGAACTCACCAAAGTGCTGAGAACAAGAGACCGTTTTCTAAATTTCATTATGTCATTTTTCCTTTCAGCTGAGTAAAATTCCATCATGTAAATATACCACAGTTTTGCTGTCCATTCCTCCATGGATGGGCATTTGGGTTGATTCCAGTTTTTGGCTATTATGAATTAAGCTGCTTTAAACATAGTTGCGCAAATGACTCTGCTGAGATGTCACATCTTGTGGGTAGATGCCTAGTAGAGGGATAGCTGGATCCATTGGCAGCTCTATTCTGTTTAGGAGTCTCCACAGTGCTTTCCAAAGCAGTTGAACAAGCTTGCAGTCCCACCAGCAGTGAATGAGGGTTCCTTTTTCCCGCATCCTTGCCAGCAACTATTGTTGGTTTTCTTTATGATTGCCATTCTGACTGGAGTAAGGTGGAATCTCATTGTGGTTTTGATTTGCATTTCCCTGATGCTTAAGGATGCTGAGCACTTTCTCAAGTGAGTAAAGACCATTTGTCTTTCCTCTGTGAATTCTCTGTTGAGATCAGTGTCCCATTTTGTCAGGCTCAGCAGCAGTATATATGGATGCTCCCCAGATCCTCACCAGTATTTAATAGCCCTCTACCTGAGATTTTTGATGAAGCAAGTCAGTTTCTGTGTACTTTTCAGTGGGGTTGTCAAAAAAATGTTGATCCAAATAAACTGCCTGAGGTACGGTGTTTCTTGCAGTGAACATAGATTTAAAAAGTCTGTCCTTTTTTTCTGTCAATGCAAAACACACAGTCCTCACCTTAAAGGGAATATGAGATACTTTATTCTGGAGCCAAATTTTAACTTACAATGGCCTGAGAATATGGATTCAGCTTACCCCAAGTTCACAAGAGCTCTGCCAGCTTACCTGTTCATCTCTCTGACTCCTCTTCAGACTTCTGGAGAACTTCATTGCTAAGAGCTCAGATCTGAAACACGCTGCCTGGGTATAAATCCTGGGTCACCAATATTCCTTGTCACTTCGACTTCATGTTTGTATCCTCACCTGCACAATGAAAATAAGACCGTTTCCCACTTCCAAGTGTTTTGGTGTGGATTTCACGAGCAGTATGCCCAGACTGCTTACCCGTGCTTGGAACAAGAATGATTTGTATGTAACTCATGTTAACTCATGTTAATTATCAGTACATCAAATGCAAGACTTTCATTCCAGTTGCATTCATCCTGTTGACCACTTGGCGGCGCCATATAGCTGCAAAACAGACATATTCCAGGAAGGGTGGTTGTATTAGAGTCATGGGGAAACGGGTTCAGAAAATCAGGTTTGTTCAATTCATGCAAAAGTGGGTGGTGGTGTGAAGACTGCAGATGTGTCCTAGTTCATTAACAAACTACTTCCTGAAGTCCACCACAGTCAGTCTACTAAGTTCTAAAAAATAGCTCAAAGCACCTCTTTGCTGGGGTCTATTGAATGTAAACCCACCTTGTCCTCAAGTTCTCTGCTGATGAATTCATGTTGTTCCTTTTGTTCCCTGGAGCTCTGTGCTTAGCAAACACTCACAGATACTGTCCATGACATTCATTGCTGAGACACTTTCATAAAACAAGCAACAGCTATTGCTCTCAGGACACACCACACTTTTCTATTCGTGAGCAAGATCTGTTCTGACTTGAGGTTTGTCTAATTTCTTACAAACATTGGGAGCCTGAGAGGTGTCTCAAGTCTGTGCTGTTTAGAACTCAGCTCCTGTCTCCTCCTGCTCTTATTTCTTTCACCTCACGGGCTCCCCAGCCTTCCCTTTTCTCAGTCTGAACCTTAGTTGCCGCTCTCATTCATAGCATTCATCAACAAACAAAGCTCCTCACCACGTCAGTGGTTCTCCATCATCTCATCCTGCCTGCTGTCACACCCCTCCACTGGCCCTGTGGCCCTCTGCACAGTGGCGGCATGACTCTTAGTATCTTGCAGGCTTCTGCTTCACCATCTTCAGTGGCATTCTGCTGTGTTTGCTCTGAATGCTTCTGTCTCCTCCCATCCTCAGCTCATGTGCTAAAACCTCACTCCATCAAATGATGGAGTCAGAGAGGGATTCTTTGATAAGTCATAAGAATAGAGCCCTTCATAAGAGCAGATCCAGCGAGCAGGCTCTGAGCCGAGTCTCTGGTGTCCTGATCTTGGATGCCCATCATGTAGAACCTTGGGAAATAAATCTCCTAAGAGGCCATCTTACCTCTAGCATTGTTAGGGCACCCTGCCAGACTAAGATGCACTCCTCTCGAGTTCTCACAGCCCCCAAGCTCTTCCTAGCCATGGCTCCATGTACCTCTGGCCCTGTCCTTATTGCCTGACTAACCTTCCAGCTGCAGCCACACTGACCTCCAAGCTCTTAGTTATGCGTTCTGGAAAGGCTTCTCCCTCCAGCCTTCAACACCTGCCTGCAGAGCTCTGACCCAGAAATCGCAGAGTCCTCTCTGTGTTCCAGGGTGGTTTGTTTCTTTCCACTCTAGAAAACTGCTCCTTCCTTCCCCACTCTCCCTTTGCTGTTTCCTTGATCTTATTTTCTCCCAGCACTCCTCGATCTCACACACACACACACACACACACACACACACACACACACACACACACACATCATACCTCTGCTGACTGGCTGCCCACTGAATCCATGCTCATTCACTCCCCGTTGTTATTCAGCACTGCCAGGCAAAATATAACCAGACCATTCACTCCCTACTCCCACCTCCACCTCTGCCCTTGCCTTGGCTTCCTTTCCTGTAGGCACTGCCTTCCCTGCTGAGCCAAGGTTAACACCTGCACCTGGGCATCAGACCTCCCTGCTCTGCTCCTGTCTGCATGGGAGCATTGTTCCTGCAGGAATCCCCAACTCTGCTGGGGTCACTGGTCACTCACCCCTCTGCCCACCACTAATGCACCATTGTTTTTCTCATCTTCAAAGCACCTTTGCTGGGAGTCACTTCTCCTTACTGCAGAAATATACTGTAAATGTTCTCTCGATACCATCTATAAATTCTGACTTTTTTCTCCCTTTTGGCTTTACTTTAGTCAGGCTTTCCCTTTACAACAGCATCAGAAATGCTTTTTCTAAGAAAGGTTTTAAAAATAATTCTTTGGGTCGCTTTTATTTATGTTTTATGTCCACTGCAAATGCACTCCAGATGCATATGCCCCTTTGTGCATCTGGCTTTACGTGGAAATTAAACCCAGGAATTGAACCCAGGCCATGAAGCTTTGCAAGTCAAAGCCTTAAGTGGTTTTGTAAAGATTACCAAGGACCTCCATATTGTGGGAGTTACTTCACAGCCCTCACCTTGGTTAATTACCAGATCAGTTTAGCAGTTCGAAGTTGACCTCTCCTTCAGTTTTAATGATTTCTTTCTTCTGGTTCCTTGAAAATCTTACTCCACTTTTCCTTTGATCTTCCTGTATTTTCTTTCCTATTTAAAAAATATAGTTTTATTTATTCACTGCGAGATGGAGTAGAAAAGAGAGAGTGTGAGAGAAAGAGAAGGGAACAAATTTGGGCGTGTCAGGGCATGCTGGGGAGTTAGCTCAGTGTTAAAGGCACTTGTTTGAAAAGCCTGCAATTGTGAATTCAATCCTCCCCAGCACCTACACGAAGCTGGGTGCACAGTGGTGCTTGTATCTGTGAATCCCAACGCACCTGCAACAATGGAGGCGGAGCCCAGAGAATCTGCAGCTCAGGCCAATTAGACACCCCAAGAGACCCTGTGTCCAGGAAGGTGAAAGATGCCTTGAAGGAACTAGCCCGAAACAGTCTAGTCCCCTCGCCAGTCTGGGGTGCCCAGGCTCCACACTTGCTGGCACCCCTAGAACACAGGCCCCAAACATGCAGGCCCTTCACCCCCTAAACACATTTGTTATAGTGGGATTTTATCCTTGAGTCTTATTTTTCTTTAAAAAGTAGTCTGATAATCTGGTTTTGGATTGGGTTGTTTACCCCATTTTTTTATTGTACTCTTGTTAATATAGTTGATTTGTGTTTGATATTTTGTTTTCTACATATTTCGTGTCTTGTTTCATTCTCCATATTTCCCATGAAGTGACTGTTTTCCATTATTTAATTTTTAAAATTCATTTTCAAGATAGCTTACGGTGTAACAGGTTTCCTTATCATTTTTTAATTTAAAATTTTACTTATGTGTATGATGTGTATGCGTGTGTGCACACATGTGCCCGGATGTGCATGTGGAGGTCTGAGGACCACCTCAGGGTGCTTGTTCTGTCCTTACCCCTTCTTTTTCTAAGATGGGGTCTCTTGGCACTGTGTGTACTAATCTAGATGGTCTACGACCATCCATTGCTGTGGATATGACGGGGCCGATGGGATCGCAGATACATTTTACACGTTACATCTGGCTTTACATGGGAGATTCAAACTTGGGCTGGCAGGCTTACAAGCAAGCATCATTATTCATTGGACAATCTCCCCATGCTTTCATTTTTATTGTTTTACTAATTCTAACCTGTTTTATTTTTAAGATATGTTTTTAATTTTTTGACCTAAAGAACCCACATCCAATTTATAATTTCAGTAAGATATAAAAATATTATACCTGCATACTTATATTCCTTTTTCTGTGTCCTTGTTACAAAGTATTTTTGTGTCATTGTTACACAGTATTGTGTTTACATATCTACAAACCCTTTGTAATAAATTGTCAATTTATTAGGACCTAGAATCACCTGTGAGTGATTATGGAGATTATAAATCTCTGCATATTTATGAGGGATTATTTTGACTAGGTTAACTGAGGTGGGAAGACCACGTTAACTGTGGTGGCACCATTTCATGAACTGGGGTCTTAGACTATATAAAAAGGTGAGAGCTGCCTGTGTAGCAGTATTCATCTCTCTCTCTCTGCCTCCTCACTGTTTGACTGAAGGTGACCAACTCCTGCCACCATGCCTCTCCTGACACAGTGGATGGTAACCTGGAACTGTCACCTGAAATAAACCCTTCCTCCCGCAAACCGATTTTATTGGTCAAGTATTTTGTCTCAGTAATAATAAGAAGGTAACTGATATATATACACATCGAGAGAGCAATATAATAATTAGTTTCTCTAGTGAATGTTTTTTGGAGAAGCTATGAGGGCAGAGAATAGCAAGTAGGTCTTAATAGAATTTGTTGATCCAGGCATGGTGGCCATGCCCTTACTCCCAGCACATGGGAGGCAGAGGTAGGAGGATCACCATGAGTTTGAGTCCACCCTGAGATTACAGTGAATTCCAGGTCAGCCTGGGCCAAGGAAAGACTCTACCTCCAAAAAAAATATTATGAATCTGACATTTGTAATTCCTGTGATTACACCCAGTGCTTGCTAGGTTACCATCTGTACCATCTGGTACCTCATTTCTGCACAGACTTTTTGCCACATCTTGTTTGTACCATTAATGTCATACACATTCCTGTGTCACAGAAGATACCTCCCACACTATTTTATGCAGTGTTTATTTTGAGGGGTGAAGGTTGTGGAGATGGTTTTCAGGAGTGTACATGTTATATCAATATGTTGTCATTGAGTTCTACCTCTGACCCTTTACAATTGTTTTTAAGTCAATTAAAAAAGAAAAAAAGAAACAATGGAAAGATCCAGTATGCACACCGAGAAAGGAATCCAGTGGGTAGGGGACAGAGAGGAGGGAAATGGGGACACCTTCACAGGAGTTGCTCATACAATGTATATACTTACTGATAATAAAGATATTTATTTTAAAAAAGAAAAGAAACAAGCTGTTGCACTGTTCTTAGACCTTTCTACATAAATACAGTGGAATTTCTTGTTTTCACTTGTAGATTTTCATTGCTGTCTGGTGTTTTCTCTAATCCTTAAGAACTTTATTTTTATTTTTAAAAGTTTTTTTTTAAAGCTTGAGAACAATTTTGTTAGCATTTAACGGAAACAAAACACAGGGAAGGCAAGCTGAACATCTCGACCTCTGCTTGGAGGAGGGAGATGGATAATAAAGCGAGAGTCATATCTCTTGAATTTGGGGCCAGAAAGCCACCAGGTTTAGCAATGAAGATCTTCAAGAAGCAGCATGGTGGCATTGGTGAGATTTAGTTCTTTAGACAAACAGAGAGAAAACCCAGAGTGTCTGCACAAGTCTGCTTAGAACTCAGGCCAGGATCCAAAGAAGAGATAGAAAGGGAGAGTGAGGAAAGCTATGCCTCTGTGTTAGAACTCAGAAATGCTTAGCGGTAAGGACCTTCAGGCAACTGCTTCAAGGGCGGAGCTTCTGTGAGTTTAAGTAATTATCTCATTAAGGGGATCAATAGACCTCCCTTCTCCTTAGCATGTCTGTAGCTGAGCAAGAATCTTTTTCATAATTTCTTTAAAGGCCGGTCTGCAAGCAACAATTTCTCCTTGGACTGTCTTGATCACTCACTTAAAAATTTTTTAAACACAGAGGTATCTTTTGATTTTGATGGGTATTGACAGTCTTTCCACAGCACTTTGAATAGGACCAGCATACCACTCTGCATTTCTGGTCTGTTCTTTCTAATTGTGGGAAGGAACTGCGGGGATGAACTGTGTAAATATGTCTTATGAACCTTATAAATAACTTGTGATGGGTTAGTTTTGTTGTCAACTTGACCTTTTTAGGAATCTTGAGTGGGTTCTGATGTTCACAGGGAGGCAGCCCTCTTACTAGGGAGAAAGATATAAGGAAGTTCAGGGGAGCTAGAAACAGACATTCTTTCCTGGGAGGGCAGTGTGGGAAGGAAATTTGAGATACTCAGGGAGTCAACAAAGCTGTTGGATGCCTTTTCTGTTACACTCCTGTCTTATCCCATAACTAAGTTAAACTTATGCTGTGAAATAATTATTTATAACCATGGACTCAGCCTGATTAAAGCATTAATAATAGGGGGATGGAAATATAGTTCAGTGGTTAAGGCACTCGCCTGCAAAGCCTAATGAGCCAGGTTCAGTTTCCCCAGTACCCAAGTAAAGCTAGATGCTCAAAGTGGCACATGTGTCTAGAATTCCTTTGCAGCGGCTGGAAGCCCTGGTGTGCCCATTCTCTGTCTCTCTTCTTTCTGTCTCTTGTCTCTGTTTTCCTACATCTTAGATTACCTGTGCCCCGAATGGCCTAGATAATCAATATTGACAAGGAATGTTGGACACTTTGACGTGACCTTAAGCCTTGTTTTACCTCACCAGTGGCCTGGCTCAGAGCAGTGTGTGCATGTGCCTGAGATGTGGTGAACACTGTTGAAAGCATCTGACATTGAAAGCAATGAATGGCTCACAAGCATGCTGAAAGCAGCAGGTGGGTTTAGAGTGATCACATCAGTGAACGATAAATGGTGTGTGTGTGTGTGTGTGTGTGTGTGTGTGTGTGTGTGTGTGTGTGTGTGTGTGTCCTGGGTCAGCAGAGTTCCTTGGTCCTGTCACTAAGCCACTTCTTTTGAGCAAACATTTAGGGAATTTTTGGAATACAGCATTCCTTGTTCCTCACTCATGTATTGCTATTTTGCTGTTCAATTCTTTGTTAAAAATAGAACAGGACCCAAAATTGGGGTTTACAAACTTGGGGGATTCCCTCCTAAATCCCCCAAATCCTGCATCAATAACTGGATAAGAATCTCTTTGTATTTGTCTCACTTGCAGTTGGGTAAATTGTTTTTGTATGCAGAGATTTATTATTTTTTAAAAATATATTTGGGAAGTTTTCTTTCACTCTTTCCCCTGCTACTCTCATTGTGCACATTTGGTGTTGTGAATTACAGTTCCCAAAAAGTAGCTGCACCTACTTCAAGTATCCTGCAAAGCTGATTGAGTGATAGAGCTTTTGTGATTATGAAGAGATGGAATGTTACAGATTCAGAGACAAAGCATCTTGGACTATTATTAGCCCTCTTAATAGATATTTATTGTCCACTTCTGTGTCTGACTTTCAGGTTATCAGGTGAAAATCTTTCTGGAATATACTAACAGACCACCAGCTTCCCCCAACCCAAGGCTAAGAATGTCACCAGAGAGCATCTGAACCCTAAGCAGAGATGTCTCTGCTTTGCTGTATGTACTTGCCTGTCTGGTGGTCATCAGCCAATGTGTTTGAAAGTGCCTTGGTTATGACTATTTTGTTTTGTAACTGTAACAACTTCATGAAATGGTTAACATGCTGGAACATAGAATTGGGGGGTAATCTGAATTCATGTTCTTAAGCTACAATCATTCAAATTTGGCTCCGAAACAACCGATCTTCTAGTCCCTTTGAGGTGGGAGCTGTGTGTTTTGTGTCAACAGTGTGAAAAGTATCTCATTCCCCCTTGAATTTCTGTTTCTGTCCACTCTCTTTTTTTTCTTCTTATTGAGACTTTCTTCTGCTAGGTGAAATTTACAATTACACCCCTCTAGTGATTTTTGTCATTTACGTTGAATTTATGTGTCTCAACTCCAAAGTGTCCATTAGTTCCTTCTTTTAACTTCTATCTTTGTTGACATCCTCAACATCATATCCTCCTGTAGTTCTCTAGCAACATTTTCTTTAGCTATTTGAACATATTGATCCACAGTGCTTGAAGTATTACAGATTTCAGGGTGTTTTTTTGGGGAGGTGGGTGGGAAGGCTTGAGAATATTTGTATATGCCCAATAAAATATTATGAAGATAGGTCCCCAGACTAAACATGAAATTCAGTTATGTTTTATATATTTTATACACAGTGCACAAAAGTAATTTTATATAACATTTTTAGTATTACCAATATTTTTCATTTTGACTGAGACTGGTACTGGAGTCATCAGGCCAGAGCTTGGGCCCAGTTAGTCGTAAGAAGCTAGGCTCAGCCAGCCATCCGCTACTACTGTGAAAAGCATAAAAAGAAGATTGATTCAATGTGACCACATTGGGAAGAAGAACAAAGAGGTCCAGTGATCCCTCCTCCTAGTTTACCTCCTAGGGTCTGACATGAGGTTTAGGTTTGCATACAGGCAAGAGGAACACGTACCTGAGCAGTCCTGGTCCAGGTGTGGTTCTGACCACCATCACTGTTGCAAGGTGGTTGTTGAAGTCAGCTTTCTCATTGCTGTAACAAAGAACCCAACCAAAGGCAAGCTAGTTGGAGGAAAGGTTTTATTTTGGCTTACGGACTCCAAGGGAAGCTCCGTCATGGCAGAGACAAGGACGGCATGAGCAGAGGCTGGACATCAGTCACCTCCTGGCCAACATCAGGTGGACAACAGCAACAGGAGAGTATGCCAAATACTGGTAAAGGGAAGCTGGCTATATTCCCCATAAGCCTGCCCCCAACAACACAGCTCTAACAACGTTCTAATTCCAGAACTGCCATCAGCTGGGGATGGAGCATTCAGAACACATTTGCTTGGGGAGGGGGGACACCTGGATCAAAGTGGGACCTCTCTGGTGGTCTGATGAGTTATCAATGTTCTTTGAAATCTCTTTCTGGAAAACAAGCTCCCCCTCTGGCTTGCACAGGGCTTCCCTTTCCTCCTCTCAATATGGGGTTCCTAGGGTGTTTTCAATTTCTTGGCATGCATTGTTTTAATAGTCTGAAATCCAAAGAGTCTCTTTAGAATAACGTCATTCCTGTCAGCATGGCTAAATGACCTGATAGGAATTTTCTACTCAAAAAACCTCAAATTTTAGAACATTTCTTATATCCCACTTTTCTAACTAACTGAAGATATTTAACCTGTAGTTGCTCTGAAGTCTTTACCAAATCAACATCTGGTCATCTTGAAGGTAGTTTCTCTTGCCTTCTTTTATTTTTGTGTAAAGATCACATTATTACCAGAATCTGAGATCTGCTTTCTCATAATTTTACAAAACAAACAAACAAAACCAAGTTAACAAACAAAAACACTGGGATTGGTAGAAGGAAATGAATTTATTCACAGTCTTGTCCAGAGCTGGGGAGGAAGCCTTCAGCTCCTCTCCTCTGTGTCTGTAGCTATCAGTGACACAGTTTTCAGAAAACATGAAGGCCAGGAAGGATGTGCATGTAGTGTAGCTGTGGAGAAAGTTCCATTGCCTTCAGTTCCATCACCTACAGGTCCTTTTCGGGGCCTAGGCTTCAGGCTAGCTCAGCCCTCAGGGAGGGTCCATGGCACCTTGTCCTCCTCCTGCTCCATCTTGCAAACCTGCCTGGCATTTTAGATAACATATTGTCTCCACTCTGCATACTGATTCCTGTGGACCCTGAGTAGCACTCACTGCAAAAGAAAATAAGAGTTTATTCCGAGTCAGATATGACTGACCATGGCCCAGGAACAAGGCTTCGGGTTGTTCTGAGTGACGTTGGAATCTGGGGGGTTGAGGAGGCAGGACAGGGAGCTTCTTTCCCTGGTCTGTGAATTCCAGACGAGATCCTTATCCCTTCCAACAAAGAGTCAAAGAATTGAGGAACCAGATGTGAAAAAGTTAAATTACAAGGTTTATTTGAGAAAATTGGTATCTAGGGAAAGCCTGGAATGGTGGAGGGTTTTCTAGGGAGATGAAAAAAGGGCCAGAGCTTAAAGAAACACACACACACACACACACACACACACACACACACACACACATGCATACATTCACACACATACGTACACACAGAAACACACACATATACACATACATACACACACATTCATGCATGCATACACACAGAGACACACACATACACACATACACATACACGCACAGACATACACATACACACAGAGACCTACACACACATACACACACATGCATGCATACATACACACACATACACACAGAGACCTACACACACACAGAGAAACCCCCCCCACAGACCTACATACACACATATACACACACACATACATGAGAATTTGAGCTAAAGGATGTAAGACTTTTGCCTTCTCATTAGGAAAAAAGCAAAGAGGTTAGTTAGTTAGTAAGGGTCCTCTACCCCAGGAGTAGAGACTGTAGGTTCAGATGTCAGGAGAGCTGAATAGCCAAGAAGAATTGTCCACCCAGTACGCCCCTCTTATAGATAGCCCCTTGGGGTAGGCTTTATCCTCAGGCTCAGATAAGTCTGAGAGAGAGCTTTCTGGTCTGAACTTAGGGGGCTGGCTCAAGAGGAGGCCATTGCTGACACCTGAGTAGGGGACACTGTTTTCAAGATGAGATTAGATGGGGTCTAATGCTAAGTTCTCTTTGGGCCCATCCCTAGCTGCTGCCTAAAATTAAAGCTCCCTCACTATTTCTCCCTCAGTGTTTCACCACAGAAGAGATTCTGTGCTAATTCTGGCTCCTTCTACAACGTCCCAACTTCCCACAATCAAGAAGTCTGCAGCATCTTCAACCTATGTGTGGATTTTTCAGGGAATTTTAACTCACATTCTTTACCCTGGAAGTTTTGTGATTTTATTCTCTTTCTGTTTCCCTCTCCAAGATGACAATGTGGAGTGCTTTATTCTCCAAGAATGCTGTTCCTCTTATGGTAGAAAAGCTGAGGAGGAAGGGAAGGTGAGAAGAGGCATGGAGGAAAAGAGAGAAAGACACACACAGAGGGAGGGAGAGAGAGAGAGAGAGAGAGAGAGAGAGAGAGAGAGAGAGAGAGAGGCATCTTTTAAAAATCCACTTCCTCTAGGCAACCCCACCAGGCTCACCTCCCAACACTCACACAGGGGATTACATTTCCAATGTTCCAATGCATGAATTTGGGGACCACATTTAAACTATCCCAGGGGAATGGTCTATGTCTCTTGGGCTCCTGTTTTCACCTCTCTAGCACAGCTCTGGAGGTGGGTGGTCATCTTGGGTGCTCTGAGCTGGCTTTGCTCTCTAGAAAGTCACCATTCTTAGAGAGTGAGTGAGTGAGCTAGTGCTGGGACGGAACTCCCAGTCAGTATTCCTGGCTGTGTCCACCTCTGAACGTAGGCAGGCAGAGGACGGAACCTCAGGTCCCTGGCTGCTGTCCTCCTCTAGAAGAGCTTCTGAAACAGGACAGGTGGCACTTCAGGGGCAGAGAGTTGGGGGAGAAGGTCTGCTCTTGGCTGCCTCTGCAGAGGGAGGAAAGGCTCTGTTACTGAGCTCTGTAAGGAGCGGGTTGGGCCTCAAACACGCATATTCTCACGGTTTTTCTGAGATTTTTATTTATTTATTTATTTTTAGAAAATGTTTCTCCATTTGCCATATGCTTTTAGAATCCCTTCCATAGATTGCAGATGTTGAACAGGGGAGCAGTGTCTGCTTCTTGAAGGCCTTTATTTATGTAGTGACCTTATTTCTGGGAAATAATGTCTCCATTCATTTACCTTCTAATTATTCAAGGAGCATTCATTTATTTAATTGCATTGAGCTTTCTGTTTACAGAAGCTCAAATTCTTATTATTTTTAAAATCTCCAATAGCAACTTTCAACTGATTCGGATAATAGGCTCTAGCCACTCTGGATTCTGATTTCTGTAGACAGAAGACAGCTTGTTAGAGATGCAGTTTTGAGCCCCACCCAGACTGACTCAGAAGCAGTATTTTAACAACTATAGATGAGTCATTCGAAGATTAAAGTTTGAAAAGCAGTTGGTCTGAAACCCTCCTTCTGGAGCAAATGGATTACAAACAAGGTAGCTTTGTTTCCCAGATAGATAGCTGGGGATGGCTCTCAGAAACATGAATACTACCTTGCCCTCCTTGGCAGAACTAGAACCCATATCTGATCAAGTCTTACCCAAGATGGATACAAACAATAACCTCCTAACTGCCCCCAACCCCTCAGCAACAGCTACAGCTTCCTGACTCTTCTCTGGAAAGGGGGAGAATTTCTTTTGACACAGGCATTTTCCTCCTTTGCTTTCCCTCTACGTTAACGCTCCCTAAAATAGACCTTATAATTAACCCTTCTCTGAGTCTGCATTCTCAAGTCTTTGCTAATGTGGATGAGAACCCGAGGTTTGAGAGCTGCTGGTTCGGGAGTTGTAATCCCCACAACTGTCACACTTGAATGGCTGTTGGAAAACACACTCAGGTTTCAGCAAGCCTCAGGTTCTTAACATCTGGTCCATGACTGCGGAGTGCCCGGGACCAGCTACCCCTTTGCAGTGTGGCCTTCTCAGACCTCCCACTTCTCTGCCTGCCCCTGGGCTGTGGATCGCCTGCTGCCTGGAAGATCTGGCATAAATCTGCAGGGACCCCGCTGTTCCACAGAGAGCTCCCTTCCAGGAACCCTGGGCATTATTTATTGCAGCGGTAGAAATCTCTGCAAGGGTTCACCCCCAGATGCAGGAGATGCATGCTCTCTTTCTGTTTGACAGCCCATATCACAAGTGAGCCCTGGAAGAGGTGTAAGTAGTTCAGCATTATATACAGAGGGTGAAGTTACGTGGTGATATATCAACACCAGGCACTGGAAGTCCTTGGAAATCAGGCAAGTATAATTTTAGAATGAATGTGACGAAAATGTTAAAGGAGATCCATTTTTCTCTTCTACCTCTGGGATATGCTAAAAATAATTGGGAGAATTTTCCAAGTGGGGATGGATGCTGTCTGGTGGAGCTGTCCCCTAGTCCCCTTGATGTGGGGGAGAGTCACCAAGCCTGACCTCTCTCCTTTTCTGAGACCCTAATTTCCTGCCATTTCTCAGACACTCCCTCAAGAATTCCCAGCAGCCTCAGTGCATCAGACCAGCCCACCTCCTCCTGTCTTCCACCTCTAGGTTATTAGCACCCTGGTCCCTACCCTCCTTGACTTCTCCCTTTTCTACTCCTCCCCCCAAAGAGGGCTGGCTGACTCCTGCCAAATCTGCCTCCAGAAAGTTCTTCACCTCTGTATTCTTTTTATTCCCGTGGCAGCTCTCCTAATTCAGGCCCTCATTTGCATTATAGTAGTCACCCCTTATCTGCAGGGGACACAGTCTAAGACATTCAGATAGTCCCCACATTCTAGGTATTTTATGTTTTACTCTGTATGCTCTGCAGTGCTGTCATTAATCCCCTCTCTTAACCTGTCCTGTATTTTATAGAATGGTGCCTCCTCGGCATCATTTTTCTTGCACCTTGGGCCATTATTAAATAAAATAAGAATCACTTGAATGTGACACTGTGGCATTTCAACCCTCAAGATGGCTTCTGAGTGACTAATGAGTGGGTAGTGTATATGAGGAGAACATTCTAGAGAAAGGGATGCTTCACATCCCAGACAACATGAGATTTCACTGCACTACTGAGAATGGCGTAAGATTTTTAATTGTATAAATTGGGTATTATTTTTCAAAAACTTTTCATTAAATATTTTCTGACAGGAGAACCTGGCTGATTACTAGTCTATCCATGGTCCCCTGTCACAAGGACTGATCCAGACGACCCATGGAGGAGGTTATCCAGTTGAGGGGGGAGGGGAGGGCAGTGGGGAATTGGGGATAACAACTCATTGTTTGCCCACTAAATGTTGTAACTCATTATGGACAATAAAAAATTAAAATAAAAAAAAATATTTTCTGACCGTGGTCAGACTGTGAATTGTTTCCACTCTATGGCATGGTCACACAAAGGGGCAATGATGGCACTTCTTCTTTGTCCCCTTTCCTCTCTCTCTGCTCTTCCTCCTCTTCTTCCTTTGTAACCCCTTCCTGCTACCCGTCTCCTTGTCCTTCTTGTCCCCTCTTTCCCCCTCCTCTCCTGTTTTTCCCCCCTCCTTCTATCTCCTTTCTTCCTCCTTCTCCTGTCTATTCAGGTGATGGAACTCAGGGCCTCGATCTGGCTAGCAAGTGCTCTAAGCTACCTCTCTGGCTCACTAGGTTTATCTGGAAAATCTCCAGCAGAAAGAGCACGTTCCTTGCCTTGGTTCCTTGCCTTCTCCCAGGCAGAACAGGAAGCCCTCCCCAGAGCATCTCCGTGTGAGCTGTCTGTCTGTCTTCACCTTGTCCCTCTGTGCTCCCTTGGGAACCTACTTCCCCTTTCTGCACACTCACACCTTTTACACCCCTGAGCATTCTGTTTCCCAGACTCCCATGTCTTTCTCTTTTCTGCCCTATCAAAACTTAACTCCTTTGACAATCTTATCCTCCATGCCTCAGGTTTCTCAAAGAAATGTCTCCTCTGCTTTTTGAGTGGGTAACTTGCTCATTCGTTAAGAGCCTACGTGCTCATTCCTAAGACTTAAAGATATTCTCTAGACATTTTTAGCTACAAAATGTTCTCATTCTAGCGACAAGTAAAATATTTAGTAATACTCAATATATCCAGGTCAATGCAATGTTTAAGGGAAAAGAAAACCTTCCAACTTTTTGAAGATTAAATTTCCTACCTCCTTTCCCATCCCCATCATGAAGAGTATCCATTATCGCTCTCTCTCTGTTGCCCGCCCTACACATCTGCTTTGTTTTGGGTGGGAGGTTGGGAATAGATGGGAAGCTAAGCTCCCACCTTATTCCCTGCCCAGCCACCAGCTTACTAGCGTAGATTTCTGACCCTTCATGTCAGAGTGGAGGAGGAGAGACCAGGGTCTGACTGGCACAGAGACTTGACTGCTTCTGCCCAAACAGGTTAATAGATCTCAAAGCTCCCTCCATTTCTCTACATGTGTGATGGCTGTCTGTGTTGTCAACTTGACTGGATTAAGAGATGCCTTGGACTGTTGAAGCACACAGATGTGTCTGTGAGGAACAGATGCAGTGACTAAGAGGTAAGACCCCCCCCCCCCCGACTAAGGATAGTACCCTCAAAGGGGCAAACAAAGAAGTGGAAGGCAGTGTGCGAGCTGGCATGTCTCCTGTTCTGAGTGACAGTGTCTGTCCTTGCTTGATATCAGACTCCGGCTTCTTCAGCCTTTCAACATGGATTCAGTACCACGGCCTCCCCAGGGATCTTCCCAGCTGTCAGCATTGGATTTGGACTGCTGAGGCATCTATCTTCCAGGATCGGGAGCTTTGTTCTCTGTCTCCACCATGCCAACAGCCATTGTTGAATAACTGAGTCCTTGCCATGTAAACCAAATCAATAAATCTCCTCTGATTACATAAACACACACATTCTACTATACTGTTACTCTGGAGACCTGCCTATTATTAGATGCGTCTTTCAACATTGGGATTAATCAATGATGCTTCTTATAGCAAATGCAATTATCCCCACCACCATCACCACCACCAGGAACCACTTTCCTTGCCTCTTAGGATTCTGGGTTTGCTGCCACACCCCTGGCTGGCATCATTATGCTTTCTTAGGAAGATGTCTTAGGCAGTATTGAAATGGTTCTAGCGAAATCTTCTCCCGATCTATTCACCAATCAGGTACTTCCCCTGCATGTGTGAACCTGACACTCTAAAGGCTGCTGTCTGCTTCCTGTTAGGGTCTCTTTTTGCCTCTTCACTTGGGCCACAGGGACACACGTGTGTCTGTTTGCCCCTTGTCCAGCCTGACTGGAGCAGGGCATGATAGAGTTTCTTGGTCTGGTGGAAATTTCTGCTAGCCTCTGCTTTACAATTTGTGGAAGCTTCTCACTTAATTACATATAAGTACTCTTCCTTGGTCTCTGAATCCACCGCGAGCATATTTACACTCTGGATCTACCGCGTGGGTGCTCCCACTAACTCGAGGCTTGCTACCTGTGTAATTCCATTAACCCCGGGGTAACTCTGAACGTGGCTCTCTCTATTACTTGGTCTCTGTTTTGATATTTGCTCTCTCATTTCTGAGTCTCTCTGTCTGCCCTCTTCACCCTCTATGGTTAGCACAAGGCCAATGCCAAGCAAGCTCCTGGGAGCCTCCCCACACATGCTCCTGGATTCACCTTCCACATGCGCATGGCCTGACCCTAATCTTCCCTGGGAAGCCTCAGTTTCTCTCATAGAGGCCACGTGCTTGTGGCCCATACTAACCTCTCTTTAAAAGACTCAGTTTCTCTTCAACGATGGATTACTCGCCACGTGCTTACAACTTTGCTCTGGTTTCCCCTAAAACTTCAATCTTTTGAAATAAGCCTTGCATTTTCCACACTTGGGTTCTAGCCTTCCTTCCTAGCCCCCACTCT
Source organism: Zapus hudsonius (assembly GCA_004024765.1). Classification (NCBI taxonomy): domain Eukaryota; kingdom Metazoa; phylum Chordata; class Mammalia; order Rodentia; family Dipodidae; genus Zapus; species Zapus hudsonius. The sequence goes on along the minus strand of PVHP010000010.1, from coordinate 92,478 downwards.
TCCTTCCACAAACTCCACAATTTGTAACTTTTCCCCAAATAAAGTTCAGGATTCCTTCTTGAGTCCATCTTTATTAATTCTTTTATAAAGTTAGGGCAGAACCCAAAGTTGGGGTTCATCAATCTGGGGCACCCCTCCTGAACCCCCAAACCCTGCATCACTACCATGAAATTCCTCTAAACTCTACATGTGTAATTCCTTTAAACTCGGGGTCTACCACGTGTGTAAAAGTTATCTTGACGGGCTTCACTACTTATTTCTCCGGGATCTGAATCTTCTGGTCTCCGCTCTGGCACATTCCCTGTTATTCTCCCTTGAGCTCCAGGTCCATCGCACTTACTCTTCTCATTTCCTCCTGTGTGGGCTGATGCTCTTGGGCTTTGCTCCCACGCGAGGGTGTGTGTGTGTGTGTGTGTGTGTGTGTGTGTGTGTGAGCATTTCCTCTAAATCTGAAGCACAGGCTTCTAGGTCCTGTCTTCCACGTGCGTGTGTCACTGCTCTAGCCTCTTCCTAGAGACCAGTTTTCCCTGAATAAACCCCATAACTCATAGTTTCTCCCTAAATAAACTCAGGATTTCTTCACTTCTTCTCGAGTCCATTTTTAAAAACCAATTCTTGGTTAAAATAAGAAAAGGACTCAAAAATTGGGGTTCACAAGTCTGGGAGACCCCTCTTGAACCCCCAATTTCTCCATCATATTCTTATGGCCCCTGTAGGAATCCACAAATTTCTGTTGATATTATCTTTCTAAAGCTGGTTCAAGTGTCGTCTCCTTTCCTCAGGCTGGCTGCTCTCATCCACAAGCAGAAGTCTTGGCTGTGGGTGGCTATGGACATGTCCTCAGAAAACAAATCTCCCACCAACTGATGAAAGCGCAGAGCCATGTGTCTTCTAGAGAAGGTAGCCTGTTGTTTTCCGAGTGCTATGAAACCACATTGAGATCACTTCTAAACCAAGTGGTAAGAAGAAACCTAAACTGTTTTTTTCTTTTTTGTTACTAGTGTCCTTTTTAAAAAATGTTTTTAGACTTAAAAAAATATTTTATTTATTCATTTTCAAGCAGAGAAATACAGAGATGAGAGAGAGAGAGAAAGAGAGAGAGAAAGAGAGAGAGAGAGAAAGAGAGAGAGAGAGAGAGAGAGAGAGAGAGAGAGAGAGAGAGAGAGAGAGAGAGAGAGAGAGAGAGAGAGAGAGAGAGAGAGAGAGAGAGAGAGAGAGAGAGAGAGAGAGAGAGAGAGAGAGCACCAGGGCCACCACCTTGAGGGTCTGGCATATGTGGGTCCTGGGGAATTGAACCCGGGGCCTTAGGCACTGGAGGCAAGTAACCTCTGAGCCATCTCTCCAGCCCTTAAATTTTTTTTTGAGACATAGTCTCATTATGCCGCCGAGGCTGGCAGAAAGTTCACCATCACAATTATAGGCATGTGCCCCATTGCCCAGCTGGTTTTGTTATCATCTTGATTTTGACTTAAAGCTCATTCCCTTACTTCGCCTCCTTAAGAAAACTTCTACCACAAAGGATCAGTAAGCTTACTGAAGATCAGTGACACTTTTTTGTGGAGGGCTGCTCTTCTCTGCTTAGAATTTCCCTAACACACTTCATTCAACAGATTTCTTCTTACTTCATCTCGCCTTGCAGGCTCTGTCTTGAGGCCTGACTCCATCTCCCCAAACGTCTCTGCCCTGTCTTCCCTTTCTCTCTGTGGGCTCATTTATCTTCATGAATCTCTTGGTTCCTAGGAGGGCTTGTCTCTCCTACCAAGGGTACCTCACCAATACCAAATTCCTCCTCCTCCTCATCCTCCTCTGGTGGTCCTGGGGATGGAACCCATGGCTTAATGAGTCACATTCCCAGTCCTCCAATGAGAGAAATAAATTCCAATTGTTTATAAGCTACTCAGCTAACCATATTTTGTTATGGCAGTTTGGATAGATATGGTTTTGTTTTTTGGCATAGGGTCTCACTCTATCCCAGGCTGACCTGGAATTCACTATGTAGTCTCAGGGTGGTCTTGAACTCTCTGTGATCCTTCTACTTCTGCCACTCGAGTGCTGGGATTAAAGGTGTGCACACCATGCCTGGCTCAGATACTGTTTCTTTGATTGAAGAACATATATAATTCACCATTTAAACCATTTTCAACTGTACAATCGAATGGCTTTCTATACAATCACAAAGTTGAGTGGCCATCATCACTCTTATTCCATAGCAATTTTATCTACCCAGAAGAACCCCTGAACCCTCAAACAATCCTTCTCACAGGCCCTTCCCTATAGCCATTGGATCTCACCTTTTTTCCCAACTCGTCTTTCTTCTATTTTGATATCACCGTTTTGTTTTTGTTTTTGTTTTGTTGTTTCTCCTATCATGCAGTTTTTGTGTAGGGAGCATCAGCAGTTGTGAGGACGTTAAGACCATGGTCACTTTGTCAGGAACACATTATTGTAAGCATTCCTCTTCTTCCAAAGCTCTTACATTCTTTTCCTCACCTATTCTGCAATTGTTCCTGAGCCTCAGAGGGTGTGATAGAGAGTCTCATTTAGTGTTCAACACTCTGATGTCACTATAACCCCTGTGGTCACTGCCTTCTGAAGAGCTTTTCTAACCAAAAGTAAGAGCAGCATTAAGGCATGGGCATAAACATAAGTATTTAGAGGGCACAATATATCCGTTTAGCCAGACAACAGTAATTTCTCCCCTAGAGTTTATGGCTTTTGGTTCGGTTTTTCAGTACCAAACAGGATTTCTCTCCCATGGAGCAAGCTACAACCTTATTTTTTTCAGGGCTTTAATAATAGAAATTGGCAGCTGTGTGGGTTGTGCTCTAGGTATGCTGATGAGTCCAAGTGAGGTGTGTGTGTGTGTGTGTGTGTGTGTGTGTGTGTGTGTGTGTGTGTGGTGGGTGGTGATGAGCACGGCAGGGTGCTGAAGATGACAGAACCGGCTGGGTGCACAGGTAGGACTAATGTAAGAAGGGCTTTCACCTGCTTTCCTATTTTTTCTTTTTTTTCCATTTTTTTCTTTTTTATCCATAATTAGATACAGTGAATGAGTGAATAATGTGTTGGAGTCCCCAGTTCCTTGATTTCCATTTTCTGTCTCCCCAATCCTCCTCTGTGGGCAGTCTGGATCAGTCCATGGGGTAGGAGGTTATGGATAGCCTAGGAGTCAATCCGGTTCCACCCCCCTTTGTATGTTGTTACTGAGGGGGGCAATGTCTCTGGATACTCTCCCCCACCATGGCTCTCACAATCTTTCCGCCCCCCTCTTCTGCTCAGTTCCCTGAGTCGTGGTGGGTGAGTATTAAGGTTGCTTTAATGTTGAGGTCTTAGGGGTCTCTGTACTTCTGCTTTTGGTTGTGTTGAAGATCTTTTGTGTCTGTCTCGCTGGCTCATCCTGGGTTGACTGATTGGCTGTGGTTATAGGGCTCTTGCTTATCCCACCACTCTCTGAGGGGTTCCATATGGATCCTCCATGTTAGGTCTGGTGTGGCTGATCTCTTGCCAGGATGTCAGGTATCAGCCTGCAGCTTGTTAGTAGGGTTGGAAGAGCCACAGCTCTCTCGCTGCCTTCTTAAAAATACAAACAGAATCGCCATTGGAGAGTGAGATCAGTATAGGTTAACTGAGATACACATTTCTGAATTGGCTAGATTCTATTGTAAGTAGCCTCTTTGTAAATCACTCATATAGTATGTTTTTCTTTGGGGGCCCAAGATTTTGGTTTCCAGTGCATTTTGCCCTGAGTCCCCAGTTCCAGTTAAGGGCTCCCCGTCACTGAGTGGATTACTTGGCCGAATTAAAAGCTGTTGATTGCCTCCCCCAGGCTTTGGCTCCTCCATTGCACAAGTGCTCCTTTCTTGGTTCACTGTTCTTTCCCAGTAGGAAGTGTGTTCAGCCTACTCATGACGGCAGACTGCGTTTTGTGGCAGTGATCTCTGTTTACTCCAGCTGTCGTTGACCAGCTTCCCCTGGCAGCTTATGCAGTGCCTTCCAGCACTGTACCAACTACCATCGGGGGTTACCATTCTGGACTTAGAAGGGTCTCTTGATGCTGATAGATGGGTTTCTTCAGCAACAGGATCCTACCTCAGGCCTGGGGTGGGTGTTCAAGAGCTTTGACAGAATCCTGTCTTGTTTTAGTGACCTCATGGTTCACTTTGGTCAACAGCTCATTGAGGAAAGGAGCCGATGACTAGGACCAGGAGTTGCCAGACTGATCAATTTTTCACCAGCTTAGACTCTCTCCCTTTCTATTCACGGCCCCTTTAGCCAGCCAACGCCCACTACTTGCTCAATAGGTTACAGTATGCATGTGAGGATTTTATGATTTTGAACCACTTTTGGTTTAGCTTCCTGCTTAAGTCCCCCATTCCTTACCCCTCTTTCATAAACTCTCACTTCTCTCCACTGGTTTGCATAGAGTTTACGGTTAACCTAGTTGAGAACCACATATGAAGGAGAACATACGGCGTTTGACTCTCTGTTCTTTTGAGAGTTTGCTTAATAAGATCTGCTGCAAGTCAGACCATTTTTCTCTAAATTTTGATATGTCATTTTTCCTTTCAGCTGAGTAAAATTCCATTGTGTAAATATACCACAGTTTTGTTATCCATACCTCCATGGATGGGCATTCGGGTTGATTCCAATTCTTGGCTATTATGAATTGAGCTGCTATAAACATAGTTGCACAAATGTCTCTGTGCTGAGATGTGACATCTTGTGGGTAGATGCCTAGTAGAGGGATAGCTGGGTCCATTGGTAGCTCTATGTCCATTCTGTTGAGGAGTCTCCACACTGCTTTCCGAAGCAGTTGAACAAGTTTGCAATCCCACCAGCAGTGAATGAGGGTTCCTTCCCCCCATCCCCGCATCCTTGCCAGCAACTATTGTTGTTGGTTTTCTTTATGAGTGCCATTCTGACTGGAGTGAGGTGGAATCTCATTATAGTTTTGAGATCCCTATTTCTTTCTTCTCTCTTTTTCTGGCATGGCAAAGGGCATGGTAAAGCGGACAAAAGGAAAACCCTGCCCAACTCTGCTTGAGTAGGGGGGCTTTGTTGACAAACTTCCTGTCTGATCTCTGGCCTATCTTAAATTAAAAAGCCAGTTTAGGGGCTGGGGAGATGGCTCAGCAGTTAAGGCATTTGGTTGAAAGCCTGATGGCCCAGGATTGATTTCCTCAGTGCCCACATAAAGCCAGACGCACATAGTAATACATGCATTGGCGTTCATTTGCAGCATCAGGAAGTCCTGGCAACCCATTCTCTCTCCATGAAAATAAATAAATACACAAAAAAGTCAGTCTGTTTCTCTCACCCTGATTGTGTGGCTGTGTGGGATTAACAAGTGATGGAGCCTAGAGATGGCTTTCCTTAGTCATAAATGTGTGTGGATTACAAACATTATATTAGTCTCAGAAAGTATCACACGGCCATCAGAGAGCTCACAGCAGTCAATATCCCACAGGCTAATTTAATCATTGGCATGGGGCCAAGCAGTCTCCAGACTGGTTCAGAATAAACCTAGGGATGCTAAATATAGACATATAAATTTGGGTTTGTTTAGAAAGATTTCAAATTGGAAGAACACATGAGGCTGAATACAAGAATGCTGGTCAGGCCACAGCACAACTCTTATGGCCCCTTGTCACCTTGAACATGGTCCTGTCCAGTGCCATCAGCCGACTTTCAGCTTGTCCCAGTGAAGGGGAGATGGGTCTCTGGGTTTGGCAGTCAGTGTGAGCTGTCAAGGCTAGAGGGACATTCCTCTTCTAGATCAAAGACCACCCAGACAGATCAAGTTAGAGATGTCTACAACTGTCTTCCAGCGCACTTGCCCTCGAGCTGTCCTCCGGCACACCTGCCCTCTAGGTGTCCTCCAGCCCACCTGCCCTCCAGCTCTTCTCCAGCCCAACTGCCCTCTGGCTGTCCTCCAGCACACCTGCCCTCCAGCTGTCCTCCAGCCCACCTGCCCTCTAGCTGTCCTCCAGCCCACCTGCCCTCTAGGTGTCCTCCAGCCCACCTGCCCTCCAACTGTCCTCCAGCTCACCTGCCCTCCAGCTGTCCTCCAGCCCACCTGCCCTCCAGCAGTCCTCCAGATCACCTACCCTCTAGCTGTCCTCCAGCAACCTGCCCTCTAGCTGTCCTCCAGCCCACTTGCCCTCCAGGTGTCCTGCAGCCCACCTGCCCTCTAGCTGCTCTCCAGTTCTCCTGCCATCTAGCTGTCCTCCAGTGCACCTGCCCTCTAGCTGTCCTCCAGTGCACCTCCTTCCTTGCCTTGTGTCTCTTCTATGCTTCCCGTCAAGACCATCACCAAGGGAATGAGTCTTGTAGGCCTTGACTGAAACAATAATGAGGATCAAACAGAAGTTTCTTTGCTAATGACGCCCTATACTTCCCTCTTGTGGGCTGCGAGAAGTTCCCTTAAAATACAGATGTATGTGCTAGGAGCTTTGGGTTGGTAGGGCTTTCATTGAATGATGAGCAGGGGTGCGATGAAGGGTGCTGAGTCCTATTCATTAGCAAATTGGGATGCCACCCCCATTGTGGGTGAGGCAAAGGACTCTGGAGCACACTGCACAATCAGCTTAAGGAGTCCTAAGTACATCTCCAGTGGCTTTCAGGGCTCTTCCTGGGGTACCTCTCCCTCACATCTGTGATCCCCTTCTCCTTGCCCCTGATTCTTCTGTAATATTAGCTTCTTTTCAGTCCTTCACACACACAGAAGTCTTCCATGTCCAGGCCTGGGCCTTCTTCTCTTTTGGAAAGTTCTTCTGCTAGCTCCCTTTATGTCCTTCCAAGCTCTGCACTCAGAGGACAGCCCAACTGTCAGCTACACAGAGAAGTTGCCCTGAAAGCCATATCTACAGCAGCTCCTTTAAACCCCCTCCCTGCTTTATCTTCTTAGATATAGTTCATACTACTCACTAAATGTCAATGCATAACATACATTGCATTGTATATATTTATCTTTCTTACTCAAATGCACACCATCCAAGGGTGCCCTGTAGACATTGTGAATGGATGAGAAAATGATAATCATGCCTACTTCTGAGCACGAGACTCTACTGCAAACATGGCTAGATATTTGTGTGCAGATTCCATCAGAAAGTCACATGTGTGTTCTTTTAGTAATTGTAACCACACTTGTAAGTATATAATTACATTTTGAACACTAGGGGCAGGTCTGTAATTCCCTTGCTTAGAAGGATGAGGCAGGAGGATTAAGAATTTCAGGCCAGCCTGGCCTACAAGACGGTATCTTAAAAATATAAATAAAAGCCGGGTGTGGTGGCGCATGCCTTTAATCCCAGCACTTGGGAGGCAGAGGTAGGAGGATCACCATGAGTTCAAGGCCACCCTGAGACTACACAGTGAATTCCAGGTCAGCCTGGGCTAGAGTGAGACCCTACCTTGAAAAACCAAAATAAATAAATAAATAAATAAAATAAATAAATAAATAAAAAATAAAAGAATATAGGTTAAAACACAGGCTCTAAGGGGAGGTCAGATAGACTCATGAGCCTGCTGGAGAGGACCGAGACGCCAGAAGACAGGACTGGATGACGCACAGAGGGAAGGCACCACAAAGTGGTGATGGACCCTTCATGTGACCTCAATGTTTTCCCATTTCTGAATTTGCCATGAGTCTTGAACTTCATAGCAACTCCCAATCATTTTGGGCCAGGTAGTAATCATGGCCTATACTCATGATAACATAATGAAATGGTTTCATAGCCACTTGCAAAAAGTGTGTACAATCTAACCCTACCAAACGACTGTAGGCCGATAGCAGAGATTCTCACAAGAGATGAGCCACCACAGTCATACCATGGAGGATCCATATGGAGCCTCGTATGGAGAATGACGGGATGAACAAGGGACCCACAGCCACAGCCATTCAATCAACACAGGATAAGCCAGGGGGACAGAAACCAACGATTCTCGACACAAAAACCCTAAGCTCACACAACATTAAAGCAGCCTTAATACTCACCCACCACGACTCAGGGAACTGAGCAGAAGAGGGGGTGGAAAGATTGTGAGAGCCGTGGTGGGGGAGACTATCTATAGGCATGGCACCCCTCAGTAACAACACACTTGGGCCAGGAGAACCAGGCTGAGTACTAGGCTATTCATGGTCCCCTGCCACAAGGACTGATCCAGACAGCCCATGGAAGAGGATATCCAGCTGATTGGGGACGGGGAGGGGGGGCATTGGGGAATTGGGGATAACACATTGTTTGCCCACTAAATACTGTAACTCATTATGGTCAATAAATATATATATTAAAATTTAAAAAAAGTGTGTATATCCTGACACTCAAAAGCTTGCCACCGACAGTTTCTGGTTGGACCAAAAAAGCAGCAAACATTCTAGCATAAATGTCATTGGCTTAGGATACAATCTAGAAGCCCATGGAGGGGACATTGTAAGCTTCTCAGCGGCACCAACAGGATACCTCATGGACGATGGAGGTGAAAGAGCAGAGAGGTGGACTTTCAGTGGGTGAAGCCCGAGAATACCAGGGACCATAGCAGATATGTTCACTTTTATGCAGGCTCAGAAGAAATAAATGATTTTGTCCAGTGTCCAAAGAAACTTAAAAGAACTCTTTCTATAATAAGCATAAAATAGCAGCTCTGAATGTTAAGAAAGCATGGTGTGAAATTTCCATTGCCAGAGTTTTTATGTTTGAAAGTCATACAAAATCCTAGAATCATTGAAATCGTGGATATAATACAATACGGTAAAATGCCCTCAGAGAACTAAGACAATAACATCTCTAATCTGAAGCTTTTTAAAGGCAGGCAGGACTCCGTAGTGGAGATCTCGGGTGGAGGATTGTAGTCTACACACAGGCACATACCATCCTGCAGACATGAACTGATGCCTCATGACCTCACAGTGAATGTCGTTACCCTCACAAGACCTGATTGATTTTGAGCCCATCGATAATTTAACATAAAAGATGGAGGACACAAAGAAAGACTTCAGGACAGAAGGACAACTTGAGGAGGAGGGTGCTCAGTGGAATGGAGGTGGGGGAGGGAGGACCAAGTATAGCAATAGGAGAATATTATCAAATTCCAATATGTTCATGTATGAAAATCCTCACTAAAAATAAGAAATAAGATAGAAATTTTAGCTATTTAAATTTAATATTAGAATTTTATTCTCCTACTCAAAAAACATGGGTACACTAAAAACACACTACAAAACCACCTTCAGGCTGCATGTATAAGGTTTATATGAAGCAGAAACAAATTTCATATTTAGACTTGGTCCTAGCCCCAAGACATTTCATTATGCACATGGACATAATCCAAAATCTAAAACAGCAAAAGGAAAAAAAAAAAAAACCGAAATCTCTCTGGTCTCAAAGTTGCTCAGCCTTCATCCCGTGATGTGGAGTTGCTGGGGATGGGCTAGAGCAGCGGCTGTAGCCTGGTGCATTCTGGAAGGATCAGTTTCTGTCTCTGCCCCACCCTTGATGCCTTGCCATCTTCTTAGCCCTCCACATAGTTCAAGAACTGCTCTCTAATCACCCCAATCAATCAGCCAATTACAGGAGGATGTTGCAGGCAGCCTAGAGATTGGCAGGGAAGGGAAAAGTGCTGAGATACACTCTATGGCCTAGCAAGGAGGGGAGTTGGTTGGTTGGCTCTTCAGGTCATTCAAAAATTGCGAGCAGCAGATGAAATTGTTCCATTTTGTTTTCTCATGGAAATGTCGGCTTGAGAGTTTAAAGTGAGTTATTCTTTCCTTAGGGCCTGGGTAAAGAAGCCTTTTTTATTTTGTTACCTTTGAGATGAAAGAAGCGTTTGGTCTTGTGTTTACAGTTTGCTGTTGCTTCTCACATTTCCTCACCCAGAAGGGGACATCAGTTTTCAGGTGAAGAGACTAGCTGCTGACATGGTCTTTTGGTCACAACCATCGAGGTCACCTGTTGGGCCTCAGCCTAACTGAGTGACCTTGGGCTAAGTTTTAGAATACAATATGAGGCCAGACGAGGTGGCACCTTTGATCCCAGCACGCCTTTGTCCCCAGGAGGCAGGGGTGACAGCTGATAGCTATAATCCTGTTTGTTAATGCTAATAAGTTTGTTCCTGCTTGCTGAGCTTCCTTTTGAGAGAGATAAGGCTAAACAATGCAGCCTTGGGTTATAAAAGGTTGGATGCTGAAATAAAAATTTGAGATTTGGTGACATGTCACTTCACCTCTCCTCGATCGAGCCCTGTCTCCTGCTGGTCGGAGAGACTTGGGTGCCCCACAGGGGGCCAGGGGTCCATGACCCTCTCCCCAACAGTCACCGCCAACTTGCCAGTCACTGGGGACCAGCTTCCTCTCCCTTTCCTGGGGGTCAGGAGGTTTCCGTGCTGGCTGATGGCTTGCATTGCGAGACATTTTAATAATATGGGCATAAAAGGGGTATGACTGCATAGTTCTTGTTAATAAATGTCAACCTGGTGTTGAAGTCTCTTTGTAAAGATGGCCAGCAGATGTTTCTTCCTTCCACTCCTCTTGGACTTCTTTCTCTTCTTCTCTTCCTCTTCGTTTTCTTCTTCCCCCTCTCACTTCCACTTTCCTTCTCACCCTCCTCACCTTCCTCACTTCCTTTTCTCCTTTCTTTTTCTTTTTTCCCTTTCTCCTTCCTCACTTCCTTGCTTTGCTCTCATTCCTCATTTTGCTCCTTCCCCTTCTTTCTTCCTTCCCTTCCTCCTTCTCTGTTCTCCCCCTCTTCCTCCCTTCTTTCCTTTTCTTCTAGTTCTTCATCATTCCCGTAATGTCATTTTTTCTCAGGAATAGGACAGGGCTTACCAATTAGGAAGGAAGCATCCACTCAGCTGGAATGGATGTCAGAAGCCACAGAGATGGCATTTTTCCAACTGCTCTGAGGACTCAGTGAGGCTTTGATGCCCTGTGTGTATGATACAGATTATGATATGGGGGGGAAGGTTTAGAATTAAGATAACCCCCAGTAAAAATCTCAATGCACCCCAAATTTAAAGAATATTTGAGCTCTTGTCTATAAAGTTAAAGAATTAAAATCATAGACAACAAGATAGTAAGGTATAGTGGGAAACTTTATTATTTAAGGAAGCATGGGGAGTTACAGAGTTCTCCAGCCACCAGTGTGGGGAGAACACATGTCAGAGAATTTTGACAGAACTTATATTGTTTAGTTAAATAAGCATAAACAGAAAAGATAACAGGGAGCTCCCATCATGAGAAGGAAACTTTCATGAGGGAAAAAGTCTGGAGTCTGCTAATGGCTGGGGTGGGGTGGGGAGGGGAAAGCCTTACTTCCTGAGGCCTGGATTAAAGGTCCTTCTAATCCATTGCAATGTCGGGGAAGAGGAGGGCTTTCTTCTAGGGAAGTTAATTTAAGTTTTCCCCAGGTGAGTCAGAGGGACAGCTGATTGGTTCATATTTGACCAATCAGCCCCTAGGTTGTAGCTCTAACTAGCTAGATACCTTCCACTCAAGGGGAGGGGGTTGCCTCTGCAGAGAGGTCTGACCGTCACATGTAGATGGGACCAAAAGACCTTTGGGGAAGGGGTTCCTTTCCGCCTCTGCCTCCTTTGCAACGGCTTAAGGTTCTTTCTGGTTCTTTTGTCTTTATTATCCATAATTACATACATTGTATGTGCAAATCTTGTGATAGTAGCCCCATTACACTCCCCTCTGTCCCCAACCCACTGGGGAGCTCCTTGTGGGTGTACTGGATCAGTCCCTGGGGTAGGGGGTTATCAGGAGTGAGGCTCTCATCTTCAGAGGAGGACATTGAGGAGAACTGATTGGCCCAAGGCCACAGCAGTTCTTGGTGTGTGTGTTGATCCAGGAGTTGTTCTGGAAATCAGAGACCATGGGAAGAAAGCAGGAAGGTCAAGCTGCTCTTGCTGTCTGGAATGCAGAAGAAGTCTGGTCTCTTGAAACACCTTGTAGGCCACGGAAGGTGGAATTCCCTGAATGTCACACTGGGTCCCCTGGTCTCTGCATTGGATGGGAACATGAAGGACCTGCTGTTGCTGCTTTCTGGTCATTGTGGGCCTGTCACCACTCCTAATTTCGCTGCACAGAAAATTTTCTTCTCAACTTTTTTTTTTTTGTTGTTGTTCTTAGTTTGTGGTAGGTTTTTAAGAATGAGTTTTGGAAATGAGCACCAAGTCTACCATATTTTCTAGCCTTGGGAATTTAAAACTTAGAATTGAGTCATAGTGATGTCTCTTCACCTAGAGAAAGTTTTGGGGGAAATAATTAGATATACATAAAAATGTCCCATGTATTACCTTTTGAAGTTTTCATTAAGACTGAAAATATTTCTGATTTGATGTGATATTGTGATCAGAGCCTCTGGAAGGCTCCCTAGTTCGTTGTTGTCTCTGAAAAGGAATGCAGATCCTTGTGTACAAGGGTCCTGTGGGAAAGCACAGCTGGAATGTCAGCACTTGGGGCAGAAAGTTCCACAGATTCCATGCCTGACCTCTTCCCCTTGAGTGGGAGGTGTTTATATCTAGAGTTCAAACCTAAATTATGAAACTGATTGGTCAGGTATGGACCAACCAGTTGTCTCTCTGACTTACCTGGCCCAGGTCATGCAATTCGCTAGAACAGAAAATCCAGCTCTCTCCCCCACATGGCAGGCTAGCAGAATGACTTTAGGTAATGACCTAATGGCTGTGATGGGGGGGGGGGTCTCAGGATTCTTTCCCAGATGAACCTCTCTTTCTCATGATGGGAACCCTCTGTTATCTCTCCTTCTTCTGCCTGTTTGGCTGGGCAGCACAGATTTTGGCTAAACCCTCTCCCAAGTGTTCTCTCCACACTGGTGGCTGGAGATCTCTGTAACTTCCCATTCTGTTTTGAATAAAGTCTCCCACTATAACTTATCCTCTGGTGGTCTATAATTTTAATTCTTCAATTTTATAGACAAAATTTTGGGTACTCCTTAAGTTCTGAGGTGCATTGGAATTAGCTGGGTATTCTTTAAATTCGAATCCCAAACTCCCCTGTTATAGGCGGATTGTGAATCAAGTGCAACTCTATCTTAAATAACACTCCCTCACCCAGACTTTAATTATACTAATACATAAAGCCTTAATAAGAGTGCCTGCCTGGGAGTCACTGTGGAATTCGCTGTGACTGAGTAATAACATTGGTAGCTCTTAAGAGCTTTGGGAATTCTTACTGTAGAATGAAAGTTTCTACCTTTGCAGCCCAATCCCCATTGTAATGGAATTTGGAGTGGGGGCTTTGGGAGGTGCTCCAGTCATAAAAATGGAGACTTGGTACTTGGGATCAGTGCTCCGAGAGAGGGGCCTTGGAGTACAGCCTGTGTATGAGGGCGCCACCAAAAGCCACATATGAACCATGAAGTGGGTTCTCAGAAAGAACCAAACTTGCCTACACCTTGATCTTGGACCCCTAGACTCCAAGAGCTGTAAGAAATAAATTTCTGTTGTTTCTGAGCCACTCAGACTGTCATTTTTTTCTTAACCATGGCACCGCCTAGGCAGTGGGCTTTTTGGGGGTGCATAACATCTCTTTTATGTTCCAATTTCTCTTCTCTGGAGGGTGTTCTGGATGCTTTCTTTGGTTCCTGCCCTCAATCTACCCACATTCTGATCCTCTCAGCTCACTATGCTTTGTAACCTGTTTGTGATGGAGACAGCTTGCTGCACACAACAGCTTTTGTAGTTGGACACAGGCTACTTCCACATGGCTGGAGGTGACCACCAGATGCTTGTGAGTGGAAGTAATGTGTGCAGCCTTAACAGTGTGTCTCTCTTATACATTTCTTTTCTCATGTGCTGGACTGGTGCTATGAGACAGTTATCTGCAGAGCTCAGCAGGTTCATCCACTGTCTCAATTGCCTATGGAACCAGCGGAAACAGAGAGCAAAGCAATAAGAAATATAACAGTTAACAGCGTCACAATACCCAAAATACACATTTTCTTGCATTTTATAAAGGTAACGGCTTAAAAAGGATTAATGAACACCTGTCTTGTCACCTGTGCCTCTGGTCTTAGAGGAAGTCTGAAAAGCAAGATGATAACACCTGTGACCCTGAATGACTACCTAGAGCAGAGAACTGCCTGCTAGCTTGTGATAGTTACCTTAGGCTTTGCAGAGGAGGAAGCTAAACCATTAGGATAAAAGCCAGAGAAGCCAAACAACCAGTAGAGTTACTGGGGTTTTGTTAGGTCTCATTCCTCAACAGTCAAATCTCCCACCACACCCCCACCCATTTATGTTCCCTGTTTCTTCTAGAAATTATCTGTGCTTCTTTTCCCAATATCTTTGCTTTTAAAAATAGATTCTCATTCTTTTACCACTTTTGCAAGCTCATTTTTTATTTTTAATCTTTCAGCACTGGTTGAAATAAAGTGTTGCTTAAGTACCAAAATACATCAGATAGGGACTTTCAAACAGAGCTGCCAAAGGTGCCATATGCAGATGCTCACCAGAGAGCACAGACTTCTTGATGACTCTGAGCTTCCGAACAGATTACAGGACTGGATGGGAAGACTTCAGTGAGAAAGCTGTCTTTAGGAAAGCCGGTGTTGACTTCTTTGTCTTGGACCAATGTTGGTGAGGGCAAAATCAGAGCCCATCCCTGGGAACAGCCAATGTCTGTGTAGACCTTGATTAATTAATTTTGAAAAAAAAATGGATTGAAAAATATGTTTATTTTATTTCTTTTCTTTTTCTTTCTTTCTTTTTTGTTTTTTTGTTTTTTTGAGGTGGTCTCACTCTAGCCCAGGCTGACCTGGAATTCACTATGTAGTCTCAGGGTTGCCTTGAACTCATGATGATCCTCCTACCTCTGCCTCCCGAGTGCTGGGATTAAAGGCACGAGCCACCATGCCTGGCTTTTTTTTCTTTTTCTAAAAAAAATAATATGGCATTTTCAATCACAGTTTGTTTTTGTTAATTCCCGTTCACCCTCTTCCTCCCAGTTCCCTCCCCTCTGCATTTTCTTTCCTCTGTTTACATATCACATGAATCCTTTTGATAGTCCTTCCCTCTTTCTAGATCATCTCTTTATATTCACTTTTTGTTACAGTTTTATGGTTACAGGTTTTGTCCACTTTTCTCCCCTATATATACATACTTAGAGACATTAGAAGCTAAAACCCACATATCAGAGAGAACATAGAACTTTCAGTCTTTCTGAGCTTGAATCACTTCACTTAGTATAATTCTTCCTAGATCCATCCATTTTCCTGCAAATTTCGTTTTTCCATACTGCTGAATAGAATCCCAGTGTGTGGAATTTCATTATCACTTCATCTAGGCTCCTCATCTGGGCTCTTTCCAATTCTTATCTACTGTAAATAGAGCTGCAATACACCTGGATGTGAAGGTATCTCTGTGGAAGAGTGTGGAGCTGGGTCACATGGGAGGTCTAGTTCTAACTTTTTGAGAAACCATACTGATTTCTATAATGACTTTGCTAGTTTTCACCCCCACCAGCATTTTTAGTCTGCTTTCTTGATGATAGTTATTCTGACTGGGATAAGATGATATCTCAAAGTTGTTTTGATTTGAATTTCCTTGATGGCTAGGGAGGTCGAACATTTTCTTAAGTACTTTTTGGCCATTTATGTCTTTTCTGTTGTGAACTGTTTGTTCAGTTCATTAGCCCATTTGGTGACTGGCAAATTAATATTTTTGTTGTTTGATTGTTGTAATTCTTTGTGCTCCTTGTCTGAAGTATAGGTGGCAAAGATTTTCTCCCATTCTGTAGGCTGTCTTTACTTTGGTGATGGTTTCTTTTGCAGTGCAGAAACTTGAGTCAGGTTCCTGTGGGCAGCTTGGGATTTGAACGAAGGCTGGCAGGCTTTTCAAGCAAATGCCTTTAACAAACATTTTTCCAGCCCCAGAAACCTTTGAACTTTTTGTAGTCCTACTTGCTGATTAGGAAGGAGGAACAGAGGCAAGATAGTTAGTTTTTAGGTAGTCAGCCAGGGACAGACACCCATGAAAATGCCACCATACCTGCCCTGGTAGATCTGACTCAGTTTCACCCAAGATGGCTGTAAGCAACACTCCTCAGAACAGCTTCCTGTTTTTATAAGTTTAGCACACTTGGGTGGGCTGCCCCCTCCAAAGTCAGCCGTGTATATCCACCAGCCAATCAACCCTTACACACCTGAGTCTGATGATGAGGCTCATCCTAATTGGATATTTAATTCATAAATGGGCTTAGCACATGTGTATAAATGTGTAGGTCTGCTTTTCACTTTCCTGGTCTTTGCTTTCTGATCCTTGTTCGTAACTCTCCTTCATCTGGAAAGGGGAGGATTTATTTTTGCCTGGTTTTTAAAAATATTTTATTTAATTTGCAAGCAGAGAGATAGAAGGGAGAGAGAGAGAGAGAGAGAGAGAGAGAGAGAGAGAGAGAGAGAGAGAGAGAGAGAGAGAGAGAGAGAGAGAAGAGACAGAGACAGAGAGAATGGGAGCACCAAGGCCTCCAGCCATTGCAAAAGAATTCCAGATGCATGCATGGGACACTTTGGGAATTTGGCTTTACATGGGTACTGAGGAATTGAATTCCAGTTATTAGGCTTTGCAGGCAAGTGCCTTAACCACTGGGCAATCTCTGTAGCCCTTGCCTGGGTTTTTTTCCCGCTTGCATTCCTCAGGTACTTTGTTATGCGATAATTCTGATGGCCTTACTTCTGTATGTTATGAACTGTTGTTTAAAGTATTTTTATTTATTTATTTATTTTTGCAAGCAAAGAGAGACAGAGAGAGAAAGAGAGAAAGAGAATATGGATATACTAGGGCCTCCAGCCACTGCAAACAAACTCCAGATGTATGCACCATACACTACTGTGTACATCTGGCTTACATGGGTCCTGGGGAATTGAACCTGGATTCTTAAGATCTTGAGGCAAGGGCCTTAACTGCTGAGTCATCTCTCCAGCCCATGAGCTGTTTTTCTCTAATAGCTCTTAGTACTGTCTCCTTGTTTTCTGTGTTTAGTGTTTTGATTATTATATGTCATGATGTGTTTCTGTACATCTCCTTATCAGGATAGGTCTCTCTTTTGTAAGGTTGTGAACATTTTCTTTGATAATTTTGTTGAAGATATTCCCTGTTCCCTTGGCCTTTATTTCTTCCCCTTCCTGTATACCTATGATTTTAATATTTGTTTTTTAAGGTGTCCAAAGTTGCCTCATTTTCAGTTCACACTTTTATTTTGAACTTGACAATGGTTTTGGAGCCCCAGGATAATTCTTCCTTTTTCTCTAGTTCCAAAAATCTGTCTTCCATGTGGTCTATTCTGTTGGCTACGCTTTCTTGGGAGCCTTCAAAGAGGGTTATTGCATTTCTGTTTTCTGTTATATTTTTCTTCAGGATTTCCATCTCTTGATTGAATTCCATTTTCATTTCATTTTATCTATTTTTCTATTTTCATTTCTTGATTTGACCTTTTTATTATCTCTTGGAGTTCGTTCCTACATTTGGATATGTCCTCACTGAGCTTGTTTATTGGCCCATGAGCTCATTTATTGGTTGGTTCTCCTCAAATTCATTTAGCCTCCTGTTGCTCTCTTTCTCACTGTCTTTGTTTTCATTAAGCCATCTATGGAGTATGGTTTCCTGAATCTCTTTGGTTTCCTTCAGCCACCTACTGAGATGCTCTTGTTGATTATCTTCCATTTTCCTCATCTATCCTTTGAAATCTTTTTGTTGTCTTCCAATTCATTGAGTCAACCTTTGATTTGCAAATTGAATTCTTTTTTTTTGTGCCAATTTTCTTCCATTTCATTCAGCCATTCCTGAAGCATCTGTTTGATTATTCTTTGTTCAGTTCTTCCCATTCAAAATGCTGTTTGTTCTTGGTCTCATTCAACTCCTTTAATATGCTTGTTGAAATTTTATTCTGGGCTTCTATGTCTTGTAGTTCCTCAACGCTTTCATTGAAGGCTTCCATTGTGGAAATAGGTAATCTTGGTGGGCTTCCCTTTGCTGGGTATTGTGTTTATTTGTGTTGGGGTCTGCTCATCTTGAGTTCAGTTATTAGTGAGGAGGCAGCAATTATCTCACTGAGGATGCAGCAATAGCAGCTCTTGTATAGCCTGTATTACATAGCCTGGTCTCAATTGGTCAAGGTGGATTTGGGGTTGAAGATAAGACTTTGGGAGATCTGGTTTTCATACTTGGATTTCTTACTGCTGAATCTGGGAGTTTTTCATCCAGTTTATTTGCTGTTTGGCTTTTTGGAGTGAGATCAGCTCCAAGCTCTTCCTGGGGGCTGTGGCCAGTACAGAGTTGCCTTGGCCCATCTTTGTGTAATTTTTTTTTTGAGGGGAGTGGTTGGGGAATGGTTGGTCTTGGAAGATGAGTATGAGAATTAGAATCCAAGTTGGTTGGCTGCTCCCAGCTGCTCTTCTGCTGATTTTGCCCTCCCAGGGAGATGCCCAGGGACGGTTTATGTTTCGTTTATAATCCCTGTGTAAGGTCCACGACCCCTGAAGACAGACCACCAGAGACTCAAGTCAGAGCAAAAGCAGGGATCGCTTTATTCAAGCAGGTTCAAACCTGGACTGCAGTCATTCAGCGAGTTGAGACCAACGGCCCTGATTGCAGAATCTCAACCCTTTTTATAGATAGAAGTAAACAGCTTTGGGGTTTTCCACAGTTTGCGTGGGCTATTTTCTCATTGGTCCATACATATTTTTACTGGCCAGACTTTTCAGTCCAAGGGTTAGGGCCAGAGGGTGTTTGTTTAGTCATCCTGTGCAAGCATTTTACAGAAGCCAGAAGAGCAGATGTCTGGTGCTTAGTCATCCTGCACAAGCATTTTGCAGAAGCCAGAAAAGTGGTTAGTTACTCCACCCTGCCTTCCTGTCTTATCAGGCAGCTGCACATCTGGTGTTTCTCTCAAGACCTATGGCACAGCTATTTTTCAGAGTTTAAGCGAGCAGTTTAAAATTAGCAGTTAGCCATTGTTCTTTATTTTTACCTTCACACCTGAGCTCAGCTCTGCCTCACAATGACATGCTGTGTGGCTCTACTCCCAGCTGATCTTCCACTGGTTTCACCCCCCAGAGACCAAATGCCTCCCCCCCTTTTTTTGTCTTGTCAGACTGATTTCAGATCTGAGCTTCCCCATCCCCAAGGTCAAATTAACTGTGGGCAGAAGGAATGCAGAGGTCTTCCACACTGCAGGAACTTGCTGTGGTCACTGAGGAATGCTGAGTTCCTTAGGAACTGCTGGGGCTGGGGAGTGTTTGTTACCAGAAGTGGGGTGATTGCTGAGATGAATCTGGCCATGTGGATTTTGGTCTTCTGGAACTTGTGTGCTGGAGGAATGGACATGGACTTGGTACTTGCAACCGAAGATGCCTTCCAGAGTGGTAAGCCAAGTTTTATAGACTCTTCTGGTGAGAATTTGGAAATGCTCAGTGCAGAGAGAATTGCATTTGGAGGCTTGGGTTGTGTACTTTCTAAGGGGAAGGAGAGACAGCAAAAATCTTTAACAGAACTTTCTTCCTGGGCCAAGGGCTTGATGAACCCTACTGCCCATACCCAGAGAGTTTGACCGAGATTAAATTTAATGGACTATTGTGCTTGGCTATGGATATGGAACTGATAATTTATGATTTAAAGTTGGAAAAACCTCAAAGCAAGTTTAACTTACTGGCACAGAGACTGGCTTTTGATTATGGCCCAACTATTTTCATTAAAACAATGCAGAGATGCCTGAGGTGTTTCCACCCAAGAAGGACTAAATGATGGGCTGTATAAATTCTTTTAAAAGGAAATAACTGAAAGGAAGGAACCTGCTCTTCAAGGTCACTGTTTATTTTGTCCCTGGATTACCAACATGGCTGTGTCCTGCATACCTGGTATTGCTTTTGGAAGCATGAAAAATACATGCATGGATTGGGTTATGAAGTGCACATGGTTTCAGGAGCTGCTGCTGAGATGCGGTACATGAAACAGGCCATGAAGTCCATGATTGGCCAGTGAAGCCATTGGAAGGTGGATCATGGTTTACAATGGAGACCTGAAGTCATTTTGGATATACCAGGACTATGCAAGGGCTTCCATGGAGAGCTGTTGGCTTGGGATGGAAGTTTTCCTAGCTACTCAGCAAAAAGATCTGGAGACTGTCAGTTACTGGTTTTGCTCTGTGACTTGAACTACAGATATGAATGTTTGCTGGTGTTTGTTGAGTTTACAGTGGCCCAGTCTTTCCTTGTTATGCCTTATAGCAGTTGGAACTGTTTACTCTGTGCCATCATATGTTAAAAGTTTGTGTCGTGTTTTAATTTTACAAAATTTACAGTTAAAAGAAAATCTTAAATTTCAGATGAGACTGTGGGACCTTTAAAGTTGGACTGGACATTATAATATAGATAGTTATAAATCTATTGGGGACCAGGGGTGGATTGTGGTAGTTTGACTGAATGTCCCCCAGTAGATTCAAAAGTGTATTAGAGATTTGTCTCCAGCCTCCTGGCTGGAGGAGGTCTCACCTTAGCCTGGCCTCCTAGGGTATTTCTAAGGTGGATGTAAAATTCCACAGCAGTCAGAGCTGAAGTCTGAAAGTCCTGCTGTTTTGTTAGTTGGAGTTGGAGTGTGCTGGCTGGAGGTGATGGGTTTCTCTCTCTGCTTGGATCTGTGAAAGGGGGCCAGCCTTTTTCTTCATTATTAAATTTCCCCTAGATCTGTTACTTTAATAAATACTTTCCTCTCCAAATTGTGCCTGGTTTGGAGATTCATTCCAGCGGTGTGTGGCTGACTAGGACAGAGAGGGAGGAAGCTGGCTGCCCTGCTGGGATGCCTGTCACTCTGCTCTCCGTAGGAATGCTAACTCAAGCCAGTTGGAAGTGGTGAGGCCCCAGAGTGTGCTGCAGACTAGACTGTGAACCACCATCCTGAGCACAGATCTGTGCTGGTCTGTTTGCTGATGCTGAGTCTTTGCTGCCTCCCCCACACTAGGTTAATCCCGCAGAGCTGATGTGGGTGAGGAGCCCTGTAGGAAGAATCTTCATGGTTTTGGTTAGCTCCCTGGCCCAAGAAGGAGAGGAGCTTGAGAGGGCAAGAAGATGCACTTCCAGCAGCAGCAGCTGGAGCCAGACCCTGAGTCCTCTGTGATTGCCAGAAACCCCCTCCTGGGTCTCTGCAGGGGTCAAACCTAACTTAATGTCTATTATGGATCTCTACTTTTGCAGAAGGACAAAGATGGACATATCTTGTATTAATTTGCCAACCCCTTGCTTTTTTATTTATTTACTTATTTTGAGTTTCCCATTCTGCTTTCTTAACCTGAAGCTCTTTTCTTTTTCTTTCTTTCTCGTTTTTTTTTTTTTTGCCTTTAATTGGCTGAGGTTTAAAAATCATTCATTTGGAGGCATTATCGCACACTGAGTATGTTGGTATGTTAAATCAAGAAGAGATTACTGTCTCAATGTACTGGAGGACAGATGTCTGGACAGAAAGGTGGTTGATCAAGTTCCCCCAGATGTCTTTACAACAGGCTTCTTCCTTTTCCCCTCCTGCTCCTGTGTCCCAGGCATCCCCTGGCTTGTGGAAGCTTTTCTCCAGTGCCTGTCTACACAAGGCCATCTTCCCTCTATCTATCCTATGTGTGTGTGTGAGTGCCCAACTCTCCAAGTTCTCCTAAGCACAACAACTGTATTGGGTTAAGGAGGGCTCTCTCCAGTCCAGGATGACCTCATCTTAAATAATTACATCTGCAACTTCATTCCTACCAACAATCCATTTATGACATGTTTCAGCATCTTCTTTGGACACAATTCAACCCAGAATGTGTGTGTGGGGGGGAGCAAGCAAAGATAGGGAGAGGTGTCCAAAAGAGTGAGGTCCTCTTCTCTGTGTCTGCTTCCTATGACCAGTACTTCTGCTTTACTCACTAGGTCTGCCTCCTTATTTTCTTCCTAATAGACAGACATGGTCAAAGCCCTGAGCCTTCTTCCACTTTCAGGTTGCAGTCCATGCCCTTCTGCCTCTAGACCCAGCAAGCCATGAGCCTCACATGCCTGGATGGTTTGCTTTACAGCCTCCTTCCTCCTTGACCCCTTCCATCCAGCTGTGTGTGGGAGGCCCTGCTCTAGGCACCTGCTTGAAACCTGCTTGGCATCTCAGAGTTGGAAATTCCAGGTCAAACTCCTCAGTGACAACACTCTCATGCTGGACCTTGAGATTGCCAGTATTTTTCCTTCAGGACTAGTATGGTAGTTATATACATTTGTCAAAGAGCAGTAACCAGTGCTGACAAGGTGTCAAGAGACAGATGCTAACGAAATACTTAATATTGAAAAAATGGGCTGGGAAGGTGCCTTAGTGATTAAAAGTATTTGCTTGTAAAGCTTGTGGACCAGGGTTCAATTCCCAAGATGCCCACATGAGCCAGATGTTAAAAACATCTTGCAAACAGCTAGCATTCACAGAGGCAAGAGACCCATGTCACCCACCCCACATAAATAAATAAGAACAGAAGTGAGTCATTTAATTTTTCTGCATCTCAGTTCTTCATCTGCAGAGTGGTGAGCAGCCTATAAACTCCTTTAAGACAAACATTTTAATTATTTAAACAACACATTAAAATTTTTTCAAGTACATTAAACACATTAAATCGAGGAGGTACCCATACAATTCAATGCATTTATACACTTGCTTCAAGAAAAAAAACCCAATGATTTTTTATTTCTTTAATAATACCTACTCTACCCAAATCGAAGAGAGAAATGAAACTGAAAATTAGCCATAAGCAGTAAGTAGGGGTGGAGGAGCTCAATGAATCTGGAAAACCTTCAATTAAAGTATATAAAGTCCACATTTTTGTTTTTTTAAACATATGAGCCAGTCTAAACATTATTTTTCATCTGAACATATTGTCCTGAGACATCTTGAGCTATCTATCCTTCATGAAGGAATGCAGCCAAAAAATGTCTTTTTATTTTTTCTCTTTTCCTGTAAAGCAGTTCTCTAAATCAAGACTGGTGTTTTAATGTCTCAAAGTCAAAGCAGCCGTCTGGGTGCTGCAGGAAGCCTTCAAGACATAAGATGCTCCCATTTACCTTAATGAGGTTGGTGTTCAAAGCTGGGAAAGTTATTTGGAGAGTTTGCTTAAGTTCTAAGTCCCTGTGAGTAGACCTGTTCAAAGAAGAGCTCTGTAACAATATCTTTAATACACAGGTCTCTCACAAAATCAGAACTTTGCTTTAAAAATTATACTATGTTGAATATAAATGAATATATAGGAAAGTAATTTGTGTAGCCAGTTTGGGACCCAGGAATGTAGGTAGATTGTAAGTGGATGACTTTGACTGATAGCTGTGGGCATTCTCTGGTTGTGCATTTAACATCTTTTTCTCCTCTTTGTTTCAAAAGGGTAGCTGGAAATTCCATTGGGGAAGCTCCTGACTATGGTTTTGAAGCTACCTTGGATTTTGTTTGGTGTCCTGGGGTGAAGCCCTGATTGGAATAGGCAAATCTAGAACATTCCACCACATTTTCAATGCATATGGAGAAAAGTTACCACGGTTGAGTCAGGAAATAAGCCCTCACTAGATACTGAATTTTCTGGAAATAAGCCCTCACTAGACACTGTATTTGATCTTGAACTTCCCAGTCTCTGGATGTGTGATCAACACATTTCTATTGCTTATGGACGACTCTGTCCATGGCATTTTTGTTATAACAGCCTGAATGGGCTGAGAGTCATTGCTTTCCTCTGACCATGGTGATTGGTGCAGAGCGCTCTGGTAGCGTGGCTATCAGTGCTGTGGTGGGAAGAGGCTCTTTATATGTGACTGTGAGTGAAGACCATTCAAAAGAACTAGGGCACAAAGTCCTCATTTCTGCAGTAGCTGCATGTTCCCATCCCAAAGGAAGCACAGGTGTCTGATAAGAGCAAAGGTGGTAAAAACTAAGTCAGTCGCAGAGATGAGAGGGGAAGAGGGGAAGCAAGCAGGGTATGCAAGGTCAACAAACGAGTTTAGAGTGCAAAGACATGGATTTGGGTGGTACAGCGGGCAGGGAGGAGAGCGCTGAAGCCTGCCCTTGGTGGGGAAGCCAGGAAGCCCGTGCTGCAGCCTCAGGTGAGGGATCATCCACATATCTTTGCAGCAGACTTCCATTCAGCAGACACGCGTCCATTTCTGGTCCTCTGCAGACCTGATCTTCTTGCGCCTCTCTCTCCTGGCTTCAGGTCCTGCATCCTCACTCCAGTGCATCACGGTTTCCATTTTGCAGTGTGTTCTTAAGGGGAGCAAGAATAAAAGAAATCCTTCCCAGACTTCCCCTTGGGCTGTGTCTGCTAGACCAGAGGGAAGGACTTTCACCTTGAAGCTTCCCCTCCTTGCAGCCTGCCAAAGAATGTGCTCCGGCTGGAGGGATGTCCGCAGCTGTGTGGAGGGTGGTGTGACAGTGGCCAGGCTCCAGCTGGTGCTGTTGGCCCATGTGGAAGACTTGGCCTTGGCAGGGGTCAAGGAAAGAGAGAAAAAAACAGAGGGTATGAGGACATGAGTGGGGCAGAAATATGACAAGAATGGAGACAATTTCTCCTCTAGGAGCAGTCTTAAGGCACATGGTTTACATGCAAACCTGGACTGAGGAAGACTCTCTCCCTGGGTCATAGGTCATAGGGCAATTAAGTCTTTTAATGTCAGATTTTCCTCAGGATTTTAGTGGCTGAGAGTCTCTGGAGGTTGAGGGTTCTAGAACTCTTCAGAGGAGACAAGAACTGACCTGCACAGCCCACTCTGCCTTGTCTAGTGGGTCCCTTCCAGGAGGCCTTATGTGACTCAGAGAATGCAGCATGCTTAGGGAATGCTTTGACCTCATGATGCTCACTGACATTATGCAGAAAGTCTTAAGAATTATTTCAATTTCGGGGCTGGGGTCTCTTTACACCCCTGTCATTTCTTAACACTATGCTATGTTTATGATTTCGGCCTAGTGTATCCACCTTGCTACGTTCCACACCCATGGCCAGAGAGAGTGAGAACCAGAAATTTCACTTTTCCTCTCACATCAATGTGTGTGTGTGTGTGTGTGTGTGTGTGTGTGTGTGCTTGTGTGCACATATGTGTGAAGCAGACTTGTAGTCCCTTCCACAGTCTCTTTTTGTCTCACTGAGTTTAAGTAGGGTTGCTTGTATGGGTTGGGAATTATTAACTGTATGGGCAACTTACCAGAGGCCACATGAAAAAAATTGACTCCCCCACCACCAGCAGCCATTAACTGCCAATAATTCCCCATGGGAGAGGGTCTCATGAGCTACTCCACCATGCATAAATATGGAATTCTGACGAGCCCCGTTTTGTGCAGGTAACAATAAACACTATGAGGTCCTGAACACACCAGCCATGTAATGTTAGAAAGACAGTGTTACACAGCACTCATCCCCATCCTCTGGCTCTTACATGATTTCATCCCCCTCCTGCAATATTCCCTTAGCCTTGGAGGATGTTTCATTTAATTCTAAGCACTCAATAGTCAAAACTTCTTCTATCGATTTGATGAGTTTTGAATCTGTCCAGTAGTCACCACTCACTGTAAACAAAAAGCTTCTCTGACCAATGTTGAGAGCAACCCTAACCTATGGGCATACACATCGATGTTTAGAAAGCAGTTTGATGAGCACAACATATACATTTAGCCAAAAAACAGAAGTAGCTTCTCTCCTCCCCACTATAGGTTTCAGTACCAGGCATGAATTCCCTCTCATCGAGTGGACCTCAAATTCAATAAGAAAGCAATTTGTTATCCCCATAAAGGCATTCCGTTTTTGCACCAGTGGGCACATCTTGCCTGGCTGGTTAATTGGGTAGCACAGACTCCAAAGTTGGGTAAAACTGTTGACTTTTCACTCCCAACAGTCAGCATTGTACCTTCCAGCACTGTGAAAGTTAACCAGCAGGGAGGAAGTTTGTAGCTCATTGTAGCTTGACTTTTCTGTGGGAAGCCCATGCTTTCTTGTAGTGACCTTGAACATTACGCCCTGAGGCTTCCAAGCACAGGATGATAGAAGATCTATGGGCTGCATCCCTGCAAGAGTGTGTGGTGCAAAAACCCACCACCACTTTGGAGGTGTGCATAGAAAAGAAGTGAATCTTCACTGGTGAAACCTCTGAGATTTGGAGATGAACTTGGCATCACAGCATAACCTTGATCATCCAAACCACTACCAAGGGGAGCTCATGGGGAATGTTTTTTATTTGTTATTTTTATCATTGCTCTGTACTGAGCATGTAACAATCCCCTTTTCTAGCATTTTTGGATACACAATTTCTTACAATTGATTATAATTACTCTTCTCTACCATATAACACCAGAATTCACTTCTCCTACCTAACTGTAATGCTGTTCCTATTGACCAACCTCTTGCCTCCCCTCCAACATTCCCCAGGGATAAGTAACCACCGCTCAGCTCTCAACTTCTGTGAGATCAACCATAAATAAGTTTAATCACACAATGCTTCTCTTTCTGTGTCTGGGTTATTTCATGCAGTGTACTCCAGGTACATCAGATGTCACAAATGACCAAATTCGTGTCTTTCCTTTCTTTCTTTTTGTGTGTCACATCTGGGCCATGGGTGCATTTATCATTCATTAACAGATAGCATTATTCATTATTCATTGCTGATTTATGAATAACCATTTAGCATCATCTTTATGTCACTCTCTGTCTTAGGCTGGGGGATAATGGGTAAAACGATAAACTTTCCACATTCTAGCAGAGGTTGCTTTCCAGTTGAGGGGTGAGGACAGCTGATAAATAAAATGGTGGGAAACCACAGTGATTTCAGTGAGTGAAACAGGCTTTGGGTGAAAGTGGAGCATGTGATTGAGAGGCTCTGGGAATGTTGTTAAGCTTTTATCTTGTCAATGAGGGACTAGAACCTGGGCCCTCCAGCATGCCAGGTGAGCACTCTGACCCTGTATGATGGCTAAGTTTTGTTGTCAACCTGACCTTCTTAATAACCTTGGGTGGGTCTCTGAGGATGTTCACAGGAAGGCATCCCTCTCAGTAGGGGGCAGGATGTAAGGAAGCTCAGGAGAGCTAGAAATGAACATCTTTTCTTAGGGGGGCATTTCAGGAAAGAAATTCCAGAGACTCAGTCAACAAGTCTGGGATAGAGTTGTGAGGTCCCGCCCCTGCCTGTTTGTGCGTGTGGTGCTGATGGTGGGTTTTTCTCTCTGCTTGGACTTGTGAAAGGGAGCCAGCCTCTTTCACTGTTATGGAACTCCCCCTGGATCTGTAGCTTCAATAAATCCTTTCCGCCCATAAACTGTGTCTAGTTTGGAGATTCATTCCAGTGGCGTGTGGCTGACTATGACACCCTGACAATGGAGCTGATGTTCTGAGGACTAGGGGCTAGAGTGAGGCCAGTAGAGCAAGACACTCACCTGCTCCAGATGAAAATTCACTTGGCATGATTATTTCAGAACCAGGACACATGGCTGTTGACCAGAGGATAAACCCGACTGTCAAAAACTAAGCAGGAGAAAGAAGAGAATAGAGGGAGTGGGGCGAGATGTGTAAGGGTGCAGGCTTGTGGAGAACAGTGAGAGCTTTAGGGTGTGGGTGTGCTAGGGGCTAGGGCAGAACTGGCTCCCCTTTTCCAGGCTGTCAGTGCATTCTGTATCAACAGCTCCTCAGGCTGGATGCTCTTATGTCCCTACTGTCTACTCGGTTTCAGGACATCCTCAGGTTTGCATGCAGGCGAGACGTGAGCACAGGTGAGCTGTGCTACCCGCCCTGCTCTCCCCCTGAGAAGCATCTTCTCCAGGAACATGGACTGTGGCTCAGGTGTCATTGTGTGTCAGCAGCTTTGCCTTTCTAGACCTGTTTCTTTAACAGGTCTTGGGATAAAATAGAAATGTATTAGTTACTTTTGTGTTGTGACCAAATTACCTGACAGAAACAACCTCAGGGAGGAAAGATTTGTTTTTGGTTCATGGTTTCAGAGGAGTTTCAGTCCATTGTAGAGGGGAAGGCATGGTGGTTGGGGCAGTTCCATCAGTGGAGGTGAGTGTATGAGATGATGGTAATTCACTCTGAAGAAAAGAATACAGGTTGGAATCAAGCAAATGACACAATGTCAGAACCAAGGGCTAACCTTCTGAGGTTAACCTTCTAATGCCAGGCACCTCTGGTTTACTTCTGAAGGCCAGGCCTCCCTTTCTGAAGAGTCTCTCAGGATTCAAAACATGAGTCTGCAGGGTAGCATTTCACATTTGAGCAAGTGTCACTCAGAAGGTTTCTTACCATTGTCTATCACAAGATACTGAGCATGCCCAGTGACATGTTGAGAGAGAAGGCAGAGAAAAGACACTGCCATTCCCAATGGTTTCAATGAAAGCAACAGAACTCTGCACACTTCATTGAGCCTGTCCGACACATAGAAAGCTATAATATTTAATATGCACAACGGGTAAACTTGTGGCAAGTTTGCTCGGTGGAGCCATCAACCCCATCAGGCCACAGTCATATCTGCCACTTTCCAAAGTGTCCTCCTGCCCTATCATCACCACCATTAAATATTTTTTGGTAAAATTCTTTAACATGTGATGTAGTCTCTTAGCATACAATAACCACACAATGCTTCCTGTTAACCGTAGTTACCATGCTACTAGACCCCAAAACTTATTCCTCATACATGACTAAAGCTACCCATGTTGCCCCATTTCTCTCCTTAATCCCTAGGAAATGCTTTCTGTTCTCTGCTTTTGAGGGTGGCTATTTTAGATTACTCATATGAGTTCACGCAGCATTTCTTTCTGGGCTTGGCTTATTCCCTTAGGATAATATTGTCCATGTTCATCCATATTGTTACAAATAGCAGGATTTCCTTTCTTGTTTTTTCTTTTTTTTGTGTGGAATAATATTCACTTGTATGTGTAGACCATCTTTTCTTGACCTGTCTAAGGACATTTAGGTTGTTTCTCTTATCTTGGTTACTGTGAATCAAGCGACAATAGATCCTGATGAAATCTAATTGAGAAATAAGCCATGTGCAACTGTGATAAAACTTTCAAACCAGAGAGGAAAGTCTTCTGTCCAGACTGAAAGAAAATTGAAAGTACTGCTGTTATCTGACTCCCAAAATAGCCGGCTCCTCTTCACTTAAGCTCTTATGGCTAATCTCTGGCCCCAGAGGTGGGCCTCCTGCTCAAGTGCTCTGCATCGCCTTATCAGGACACAGAGCCCTCTACAGCATTCTGTGTGCACAGGGACTGCAGTCTTGGCTAGAGGACCCAAAGTGGACTGTATTTGCATCCCTTATTAAATTAACAAGCAATCCATTTTGCACTGTGCTCCCTGGAGTTAAAGTCTTCTCACTGCATCCTCCTTTCCCCACAAAAACTTGTGGGCTTTGGATAACCGACTATTTTCCTGTGCCCAGTTGGACTGCGAGAAGTTGCAATTATTTTTTGAGAAGGAGTTGCTCTGAGCGAGTGTAATTCGAGCAGCATTGTCTCCACTGGCAGCTTGTTTTAGCTGCTTCTCCCTGTGTCTGAGCAAGAGCCCAAGCCAAGCTCTGCTCGCATCTGGATCCTTGTAAAAACCCTCCTCCTCCTTCCAGCTCAGCTGGGGAGGTGGTGTCAGGCAACGGCTGACTTGCATTTACCATTCTGCTTGGATGATTCCTCGGTGTGGAGTTATTTGTCTGTGTATAGATGTCAATCAATGTATAGGTGCTTCTGAAGAAATACAACTACAACTGTCTATCACCTATTTGTTTATTGTCTCTGTAAACATGTCATCTATCTCTTCATCCATCCGTCTGTGTCTCTATCATCCATTCATCCATCCTCTATATATTTACCTAGATAATCACACATTTATCTAGGTACCTATCCACCTGTCCATTATTAATTTATCTTCTATCTATTCATCTATTCTCTTTCTCTATCTTTCTGTCCTCTCCCTTCCTCACCCTCTGTTCCTCCCTCAATCTATCTATTTGAGAAGAGATTTAGTCTAGGAACTGGACCATTCTCCTGACATGTACTGATGAAAGAACCTGCTATGTGACCCATCATCCTCTTGTCAGCTTGGCCCCTCCTTGGAGAGGGGGTGGCCCCTCATAGTGAGGAACTTCTGCCCTCTTTTTGCCCACTTGTGAAGTTGTTGCTTCTTCCTGTCCCAGGTCAGGTGGCCTGTCTTGTTCAAAGGCTCTAATAATGGGGCTCTAGGTAGGATATGGAGTGTCCTAAAAGGCCTGTGTGTTAAAGGCCTTGTGTATTATTGGGGGATCATGAAACTTTGACAAGTGAGGCCTTCTGAGAGATCCTTAGATTTAAAAAAACATTTTATTTATTTATTTTCAAGGGGAGAGAGAGAGAGAGAGAGAGAGAGAGAGAGAGAGAGAGAGAGAGAGAGAGAGAGAGAAGAGGGACAGACACACAGAGAGAATGGGCATGCCAGGGCCTCCAGCCACTGCAAATGAAATCCAGATACATGCACCACTTTGTGCATCTGGGTTTATGTGGGAACTGGGGAATTGAACCTGGGTCATTAGGCTTTGAAGGCAAACACCTTCATCTCTCCAGCCCGATCCTTAGAATTTTGAGGACACCTTTAAAGAGACCTTCCTCTCTCTGCTTTCTGGCTCTGAGGGGAATTTTGCTCTGCCAATCCACCTGTCATGTGATGGTTCGAGAGTGGAATATCGCCTCCAGGCTCATGTTTGAGCACTAGTTGGTGGTGTTGCTTTGAAAGTCTTTGGAACATCTAGGGAATAGGGCCTTGCCGGAGGAAGTAGAATGAGGGGCACTTGGGGGTTTGGTGGCTCTTCTGGCTTGAGGTTTCTCTGCTTCCTGGTCTGCTGAGATATGAGGAGTCCTAGCCACACGCTTGGCTACCATGCACTCCACATGCTTTCTTCCCCATGAGGGACTACACCCTCTCAAACTGGGATCTAAAATAAATCCTTCCTACCTTCAGTTTATCTTGTGAAATATTTGATCACAGCAACACCAAAAGTCATCATAAAAGCCATAATGCATGACTTAATCTCAGGACCAAACCAATAGGGCCAACTAGTCATGAACTGGGGCCTCACAAAACTCTTCTCTGTAGACTGATTCTGCAGGTATTTTCTTATAGCCGATTAGCAAAGAGGGTTGCCTCCTTTCTAATTAACTTCATTTCTTTCATTTTCATTCATTCACACTGTTGAGGAATGTGCTCACCCCAAACACGTGGATCTGCCTTTCTTTGGTGGTGGATAACAGGGACAAGGGGCTGCACTGACCTGGGGACCTCAGTGATATTTCCAGTTACTCACGATGGTGTGAGGGTTCAGAGTGGCCATGCACGTGAAGGGGACAGGTTAGGTGAACCTTGTATGTTCAGATTTGTTCTCCATTTAACAGAGGCAGCAATAACCATATTATGCTTGAGTTTCACAGTTGGTTAGTGACGGGATGGGACAGAGATCCTGGTCTCCTGAGGTTTGTCATGTCATGAGGGGGACCTGGTCCACCTGCACTGCTGGGGATGGAACACAGTGATATACACAGAACTGGGTTAACATGTCCTGAGAGAGTGCAGCTGTCACTGTGAAAGTCCAGTGAAGGCTGAGACATACTAACGTTCAAGATTTATTTGCCATTTATCTGAAATTCAGGTTGACCTGGGCATCCTACATTTTTATTTACTGAAGCTGGCAACCCAGTGAGCGATTGAACTCACACAGAAACTATGTAGCGGACTGGAAGACTGCCTCACCCACATCGTGGGTCTCTTCTTGCCGGCCTATTCTCAGCACTTTCTGGGAGTTCTAAGGAGGGCCACAGCACATGGGCAGCCATGCCAAATCTCGATAGGAAGCCAGAAGAGTTCAATGGCTTTTGCACAGTCTAGATGTTTGCACCGGGTAGACAAAATATCGAGCTGTTTGGCAGCAAAGTCTGGCATTTTGCAGCCCCAGCCTTGAAGTCCTCCATGTGCCGGGACAGTAACTACACCCCGCTTCTCTGATCTACCATGACCCTGTGTCCCCTTGTTCCTGCCTTTCCCAAAGATTCTCAGGCCATGCTACTAGAATTTTCAAGGATTCAGTGGAGATCTGGACGTGCTTTTCATTGCATTCATTTTTTGGCCCACGACTCACATGTACCTACAGTTGTTTTACTTCAGTCTGCTGATAAAACTCAGACTTCTACTGACTTCTTTCCCTTAGGGTCTGTTAGGCAGGAAACCCATCAAGGAAATCAGATCCCCCTCCCAAGAGCACAATGCACAGAAATAAATCCTGTGTGTGTTACAACACTCCCATACCATTAAGAAGACGGATGGAGAAGAGTGATTTCAAACTGTGAGGGAAGAGCGGTCAGAGCTATTCCTGAGAGAGTGTCACTCATTGATTCAGTTGTTCATTCATTCATTCATTCACTCATTCAGTTTTACCCTCATTCATTCATGTGACATTGTAGCTCCTTTGGGACCTTGGAGAGAGACAAGCAGCAGCAGCTGCAAGGCCTGGAGACATCAACTGCTCCACCAGACTGGGTCTGCCTCTGGGTTCTGTCACCTAGTAGTGGTGGAATCTTGGCCAGTTTCTCCATGTCTCTGTACCTCCGATTGTTTGTTCATCTGTTAAAATGGATTCATCCCAGGCCCTCCTTCATAGAGATTTCATGTAACTGTTTCAGAACAATGCCTGACATTTAATGAGTCCTTAGAAACATTAGCTTTTGTGTTGGATGTGGAGCTGTGGGGAGGCTTTGATCTCAGAGAAGGTAGAAACTTGCTCCTACAGGTAAGTTTAGACTTGCGATTTGGCAGAATCAGTTTCTGAGTCATGGCCAAGAGTCACATCCAAAATCTTCACACGAATTGTCTCCTTCCTCTTAGTTAGCCATTGGCCGAGGATTGGTCCTGAGACTCAGGTCTGGGGAATAGCAATGAACATGAACACTCAATACTTCCCTCCTGGGACTTCTGAAAAATCTTGTGTTTTTCTGGTGAAGAGGAAGTAAGAATAGGAGAGAGAGATAGAGAGAGAGAGAGAGATAGAAAGAGAGAGCAAAAGAGAGGGGAGAAAGATAGAGGGAAGGAAGAAAGAGCGAAAGGTGGAGGAAGGGAGGGAGAGAGAGATGTAGAGATAGAGATTGTGATCTGAAATATAGTTATGATACTTGGAGGTTCAGCAACCTTTTTGTGACCTTGAAGTCATAGCCTAAGAAGAGATTAATATGAAAAAAGCAGTAAAGAGAATGAGAGAAAAGGCCCAGGCCTCTAGAGGTTAAATTCAAATACCTTCATTAGATAAACTGCCTTCAGTCATATCAGATGATGAAAATGGGCATCTATTTTAAGTTACTGCAATCAGGCTTCTATCACCTAAAGCTAAAATACAGTTTTCATTGCTACAACAACCAACTAAAGAAGGTGATCTCTTTTCTTAACGATCCCACAGCCACAGAGAGGAGACACGCAACACATCAAGAACAAAAAGATAAACCAGTGAATTATGCTGAGAGGCTGTGCATGCAGAGGAGGAGCAGCGGATAGATGATGGAGCATTCTGCTGGATTCCCAAGACACAGCCCGTCTCTTTGAAGCAGAACTCTTGTCTGCACAGAGCCCCTCACCCATGTCTGCTTCTCAGCCCAAACACCTTTCCACAGAGAGCGGGAGGAGTTCCCTCCTCACTGACAGATGAAGATCATATCGTCTTTACACTTCCTCGATGGGTATTGATGGGGCGTCTTTTGGTCTCCTCAGTTCTAAGGCACAGACGCTCTGTTTAGCTGAATCTTGCCGCTTCCCTCCTGTCTCAACCGCAAGGTGGTCTGGCCCATCTACTCTCCTGTTACAATCTCCATCTCTTGGATGGAGGTGGCAAGAGATCCTGATTCATGGCCCCTCTTGGTCTGGGTCCATGATGGGAAGCAAGAGTCCCTAGTGGCAAAGCACAGTTAAGGGCTAACATCCTTGTAGCAGGGATGAGCAGCCGAGGTGGTCGGGGGAGGATCTTAGACAGAGGTCGCATGAGGGATGAGTGGAGTAGGCTGGAGAGGTGATAGAGCTAGGTCTCACAGGCCAGAGGGCTTAGATGATGTGACCAACAGTGGGGAGGCTCCTGGGTTCCCAGATCAACAGAGAATGGAGAGAATCTGGGAGACTCCCTAGACATGGAGGGGGCAGGCTAGTGTGCAGTAATAGTGAACGAAGAATCAAGGGAATCAATAAAAAGATTTGCAACAATGAAAAAAGAGACTTTTCTAAAAATTTTCATTTATATATATTGCAAAGTTTCATTATTGTTTCTTTTTGGGGTGGTTTGGGGTGGGGATAGCGTCTTGCTATATAGCATAGGCTAGCTTGGAAATTGTAATCTTCTTGCTCAGCCTCCCAAGTGCTGGGATTATAGGTGTACACCTTCATGCCTAGGGTTTTATTTATTTTTTAATTGATGAGTTAACCATGTGTCAGACACTGACTTAAATCCCATTGGCTAGTCAGACAGTGATCTAAGGACCTTGAGGAGAGTTACAGTCCAGTGAGAGTGATATCTACACTCAGAAGAGGACAAAGTATGATGGAGAACCTTATTATGGTTTGAACAGCTTATAATGAGGGAAAGAGGCTTGTTTATGGGGACTTTGGTATAACATTTATAAGTTTGCTAAAACAGTAAAAAAGCATGCTAACATAAAATTGAGCTTAACTTTCTTGCAACTGAATGTATATCGCATCTCAGAAAGATGTGAAAATATTTAATTTGATAATCAGGCAATCTTTTTTAGAAATTTTTAGAGTCCACAGGGGATGATCTGTAAGAATAGGGATAGATTTTACTAGAAGGGAGGGATGGCATGTTTCCAAAGCAAGTCTTATGACGTGTCAGCATATATCTTCTGTAAGCATGAGTGGAGGGCAATTGTACTTTGATATGAAAATTTTATCTTTTAGGTCCGTGAGTCCAGACTTTGTAAGAATCAACTACAGTGGAACGTTTCCCTTACGTGAGTGAACACAGGCTAAGTATCCAAAGACAACCTCTGAATAGAGGGCCTCGTTCATGTATAGTCACACATTCATATAATCATATCGTTAAAGCACTCTGAGGTCATTCCTGTTGGCATGAGCTCCCAGTTTTTTTTATTTAATGTGGGAAGATAATGAAGAAATGATGGACAAAGGGCTGTTAATAATATGAACAGCTTCATCTGAAATGCACACCTTCAAAGCTGTGTACATAGTCTGTTCTTGCTCCTTAAAGTGGGGCAGGGAATGTAGCTCAATTAACAGTGTGTTGCCTAGCACACATATCTCTAAGATTGATCCCAGCACCACATAAACAGGGGATGGTGGTGTACTCTCAGCACTCAGGAGGGACGTGTAGAAGAATCAGAAGTTCAAGGTCATTCTTAGGTACATAGCAAGTTTGAGGCCAGCTTGGGCTACATAAGACCCTACTTAAATCACTAGATAGATTAGATAGATAGATAGAAACATTTAATGAAAAGAAGGTCTAAAATATCCCTATATAGAAAGACAGAACAAGGAGAGGTGGGGCTTCTAACTCAAAATCAAGCCGAAATGACTCAAACCCTTTGTCGTGGTTTGATCCAGGTGTCCTCCATAAACTTATTGTGTTCTGAAATTTCAATCTCCAGCTGATGGTGGTTTTGGAATTGGAACCTTATTGGATGTTTGTTGTTGGGGGCAGGCTTCTGCTTGACAGTTTTTGGGCACACCTTCCTATCACTGTTTGCAGTACTATGGTGGAGGTGACATGCTCTGATCATGCCATCATTTTCCCTGTCATCATGGAGTTTCCACTTGAGTCTGTCAGCCCAAATAAACCCATTCTTTCACAGGCTACTTTTGATTGGGTTCTTTTCTACACAGAAATGAGAAAGCCGACTACAGCAGTTTTGGTACCAGAGAGTGGGATCTCTAGTTGCTGTTGAAACCCTGATTCTATGGCTTTGGCCTTTTGGAACTGATATGGAGGAGGAGGAATGTGGAAGGATTTGAAGCCTTGGCCTAAGAGACACTTTGCAGTGCTGTAAATACAGCTTGATGGACCATTCTGGTTAGAGTTGGAAAGACCTGAAAGCAGTAAGAACTATTGACTGCAAGGTTTGGCTTATGAGGGTGAGAAAGAACTTTGTTGGAACTGTGTCAGAAGCAGTTTGTATGAGAGGCTTGCTGCGTTCTGCCTGCCCATGTCCTGAGGATTTGTGCAGGGGTGCATTGCATAGAAATGGACTGGTGTGAGCAGATGGAGATGGCACAGAAAGAAGTGAAATATTTGGGCCCAAACTGCTGCCCATTCAGGAAATTGTTTGAGAGAGGACAACCATTGAGATTGGGCCAGGTGATCTGCATTGGAACAGCAGGAAGAATGTGGGGGCCTGAGTGCTGAAGGCTTCCTGCTCTTCAAAGTCGGCTTTGTTCTCCCCTGGATTAACAAATTGGCAGCCCACGTGGTACTATGGAGTGTCACAAATGCAGGAAGAGAGGGTCATTGGATTTGCAACATGATTTTGTTTTTTTGGAAATGGCCATGGGCACTGTAAAGTAGGCCTGTTGGATTACCTGCATAGAGGCCCAATGGAGCCATGAGGATGAAACATGGGTTGCAGTGGAGACCCAGTGAAATGCCAGGACTATGGGATGGCTGCCAAGGAGAGCTGTTGGCACCTGATGGAGTTTTCCAGGACTGTGAGTAGCCTGACTGGAGGGGCCAAATTAGAACTCCAGACACTGGTTAGAGTTGTTGGATTTGGAGTTATAGAGTTTGATATTTGCCCTGTTTGTTTTAAATCTTGTCTTGGTTCAATCTGTCTTTGATATGCCCAATGCTATCTTTGGCAGTATGAATTTGTTCTGCGTCATTATGGTTTTATTTCTGGTATATGGTTAAGACCTTGAATTATGGGAATGATTGAATAACATTGGAATGGATAAAACCTATGGGAACTTTTAAAGTTTAAATGACTACATGACATCATGATGTATGGTTATCAGTTTATGAAGGGCCAAGGGTGGATTGTAGTGGTTTCATCCAGGTGTCCTCCATAAACTTAATGTGTTCTGGATGCTTGATCCCCAGCAGATGGCAGTTTTGGAATTGGAACCTCGTTGGAGCTGTGTTGTTGGGGGTGGACTTATGGGGTTATAAACCAGCTTCCCCTTGCCAGTGTTTTGCACATCTTCCTGCCACTGTTTGCAGTGGTGGAGGTGATGTCCACCCCTCTGCTCGTGCCATCATTTTCCCTGCCAGGATGGAGCTTTCCCTCAAGTCTGTAAGCCAAAATAAACCATCAGCTGCTTTTTATTGGGCTCTTTGTTATAGCAACCAGAAGGGTGACTACAACACCCTTCAACAGGAAGCATGCACAAAACCTGTGAACTCACAGAAACAGGAATCTTTAGGTTTACTTTACAAGGGTGAGTGTGGCTGACATAAATCCTACTTCACTAATACCAGTTCAATCAACATTAAGCCTCCTCTTACCCAAAGGCCAAACATTCTGAGATGGATGCTGGGGATCCCTCACCTCTACTAGCCCACTATCATTACTCAGGGCCTTTTAAATCTTCCCAAACATTTGCACAGAGTGGGCTCTTGGCAAGACCTCTTTGCTTCAGTTCATTCTTGATACTATTAAAGTACTTGTTACTCAATTAAGGGACTCACTCAGCGGCTGAGAATTCTGATGCCTCCATTTCCAGATGTTAGACTCAGCCACTTAAGGCAAGGCAGGCTTTCTCCTTCCCTCCCTCTCTCTCCCTATCCTTTTTTTTTTTTTTTTTGAATTTTTCAAGGTAGGGTCTCACTCTAGCCCAGGGTGACCTGGAATGTACTATGGAGTCTCAGGGTGGCCTTGAACTCATGGTGATCCTCCTACCTCTGCCTCCCGAGTGCTGGGATTAAAGGTGTGTGCCACCACGCCCGGCTTCTCTCTCTCTTTTAAAAATATTCTATTTATTTATTTGCAAGGGGAGGGAGAGAGAAAAAGAGAGAGAGAGAGAGAGAGAGAGAGAGAGAGAGAGAGAATGAATGGGTGCTCCAAGGCCTCTAGCCACTCTGCAAATGAACTCCAGATGCATGTGCCACATTATGCATCCAACAGCATGTGGGTACTGGGGAATCGAACCCATGTTGTTAGGCATTACAGGCAAGCGTCTTAACTGCTGAGCCATCATTCCAGCCCCTAGGCTCTCTTTAAATCCCCACATGAGATACTTTTTTTTTTTAAATTAACTTATCTGAGGATGTTTGCTGTGTTAGAAAAAACATTTTTAATGTAATTTTTTGGAAGAAATTACATTTATCATAAAAACAAAATCAACAAGTATCAAAGGTTTTAATTAGTTGTTAATAAAAAAAAACCAATAAAATTCTCAAAGGAGAATTCTTTTCCAGGTTCCAATTCAGGGAGGCATATAGCATACAGTCTCCATGTCTCCCTAGGTTATATAGTCTGTGACAGTGTCTGTCATTTCCTTCTTTTTCCCATTGTGCTGGGCTCACACATGCTAGGTAAGTGCTGTACCCCTGAGCAATGCCCAGCATCATTCTTTGTTCTTAGTGACCTTGACAGCTTTGAGCACTGGCTGGGGATCCTGTCTTCCATCTGGTTTTGTTAGATGTTTGTCTTCATGACTTAGTGAGATTATGGAAATTTGGAAAGACCCCACAGAAGTGAAGTACCCTTATCCAGGTACATGACATCTGACCCACATTAATGGTGATATGGACATTGCTCGCTTCCTGAGGGTGGTGCCTACAGGGTCTCTCCACATAATCTTACTGTTTTCCTGTCCTTTTTGGGTAGGTTTGAATATATTCTCCAAAAGTTCATGTGTTGGAAACTTGACCTTCAAATTTGTGTGTCAGTGGTTTTTGTATGGGAAGCAGTTACGATTAAATGAGGCCATGAAGGTACACACCCTTGACAGCATTTGTGGTCTTGTAGGAAGAGGAAGAAACTGAAGCCCATCTGTTCTGCCTCATCCTGGGAAATCCTCCCCAACAGAAAGCCCTGTTCAGATGAAAAGCAGATACCAGCACTTTGGAATTGGCCTTCCCAGCCTAGACATGAACAAATTAACTTTTTCTTTGTACATTACCCAGTCTCAAGCATTTCATTATAACTACAGAGAAAGGTGATTTGTGACTTCTAGTCCTATTCACTAGAAGGGCTTAGACAATTTTATTTCCTTTCTTTCTCCCCTAAACGCTCCAAATAATTCACTCATAAAACTATCTGCAAGTTGATCTAGAAATGTCTTTTGGTGACCAATTTTCAAAAAACGTTTCCAAAATATCCTTGCTATGGTTTTCTTATTAAGGTTTCCTACATTTTCTAATGTTGGAATGTTTAGTATTTAAAACAAATGTATGATGGTCTACTTCACTGTGATTTGGAGTAGTCTTTTGCCATTTATGTTCTTGTAGACGTCATGTTTTTCTGATTTCTAATACTGATGTGCATTTTAAAAAAATATTTTATTTATTCATTTTCAAGCAGAGAGAGAGAGAGAGAGAGAGAGAGAGAGAGAGAGAGAGAGAGAGAGAGAGAGAATGCACCAGGGCCACCACCTTGTGAGTCTGGCTTATGTGGATACTGGGGAATTGAACCCAGGGCCTTAGGCACTGGAGGCAAGTGCCTTAACCGCTGAGCCATCTCTCCAGCCCTGATGTGCATTTTTGCTCATGAACAGGCATGCTATTGATGTGGTTAATCACATGGAGGAAGTAGTGGGGTACTACAGATTTGTGAAGTGTAGTGTGTAAAAGCCCAGAAGTGGGAGTTGGAACAGTGAGCTAGAAAGAATGCAGGAGGTCAGGGCAGGTTGTGTGTCCTCGGAGTGCGTCTAGAGAAAGGGGGGGGGCATTGGCATTTGGGCTGCATTCCTGACTGCGTTGCTTATAGGTTTTTGTTGGCAATCATTCTGGTGTGCAAGTAGGTGGGTAGCATAGAACTGAGGGAGAGGGCTTTCCACCCCCATCTGCTAGTGCCAGACTTTCTGCCATGTGCCATGCAAGATTTGGTAAGGCCTTCCCAAGAACTTCCTTTCGGCTTAGGAGTTACATAATCTTGCACTGTAATAGTATGTGTTTTAATATTTTGGGCAGGACAACTATCCTGGAATGTCAAGTTTGTGTGACACCTTGGGTTCACAGCGATCTCCTTTCTGCACATTTTCAGAAAATGAAAACTAAGGTTAGGCAAGGTAGAATGCAACTTGTAAGGTCGCAGAGAAAGTCAGTGGTGAAAGCAGAATTTTCAGTGGGATTTCCTTGTTATGTCCCGTGCTATGTGGTCCTCACTTTTGATCCAACATACCAAGAGGCTCTAGCAGTGGCTAGAGAAAAGATGATTCATGATATGGTGGTCTTACGATACCCTCAAGCCAGGGAGCTTTCCATAGCGTGGGTGTCTGTGCCTTCTGCTGTGGGGTACTATCTCTATGGGACCTGTTCCCGGCCAAAGGTCAAACTGTTCATAAAGTACTTGACCCTGCAAATCTCCAACAGCCACATTTTAAAAATCCCCCAGGGATAGCAGAGGCCTTTGTGGAGGAGTTGCTTTATCTCCTCCATCTACTTCTGAAGTAATCCTGAACTTTCAGAACACAGCCGAGGGCTGGGATCCCTGCCAGTCCATATACACGCTGTCCATCTGTAAGGGATAGACCAGAATTCAGGCTAAATGGAGATTCCCTCTTTTGGCTGCTGTGTGCTGTCTCACACTGTGTATCTTGAAGCAGGATCCACATTCTTGGCAGGTCAGCTGTAAAACGTGTTTGACGTTGGTGGAAAAGGGCAGATTTGGCATCCCGGAGCTTTGCTGCTGTGTATGCCTGCACTCCAGAGGAGCCTGTGACAGAAGCCAACTCTCTGAGAGTTTGTTTGGCGCTGTCTTTGACACTGATGGAGCAGGGTAAGCCGGCTCAGGGCCCAGAAGGTTCTGTCCCTCAGCGTACAGAACATACAAACCTGCCTGGTTGTAAAGAGTTTGTTCAGTGCTCACTGAAGTTCTTATGTCATGAGACGAGGTAGTATGGGGAATGCAAAAGCAAGTAACAGTTGTGTTATGATGTCATATAATAGGATCCCAGCAATCAGAGGAAGGTGGGACTGTTTACTTTCTTCTCAACTCGAGGGCCCAGGCAGTTGATTTGGTGTCTTCACTTCATGCATCAGTGGAGAAGTAATAGAGTGTTGTTACGGTCAGCTTTCTAGTTGCTGCGCAAAAAGAACCCAAGCAAAAGCGGCTTGTGGAGGAAAGGGTTTATTTGGCTTATGGACTCAAGGGGAGACTCCATCCTGGCAGGGAAAACGATGGCATGAGTAGAGGGGTGGACATCACCTCTGCCACAGCACTGGAAACAGTGGCAGGAAGGTGTGCCAAATACTGGCAAGGGGAAGCTGGCTTATAACCCCCAAAAGCCCACCCTCAACAACACAGCTCTATAGAGTTTGTATAATCCAAACTGCCATCAGCTGAGGATCCATCACTGAGAACACATTCATTTGTTTGTGGGGGACACCCGGATTAAACCATGACAAGTGTAATAGATGTCAGACCCACACTGGGTTCCCCATGTCAAACCATCTCCACCACCATCTCTACCACCATGGCAGGGACATTTATGCATTTCTTCTCTCTAGCTGCTGCGGCTTCTTTTCTGGGTGACACTGCCCAGCTAGTTATAAGCTCCATAACACTTGCCTGCCTTGTGAATGCGGCCTAAATTCTTTGGAAGATAATGTGGGGTCTTCCCTGTGCTCAATTCCCTGGCTCTGGATGGACATCCAGTCTCCATTAGTTCAATTAGGCAAGTCTGCTTGCCCGGCAGACAGCCCTCTTGGTGAGGAACTGGAAAGATGGCTAAAGCCCAGCTACATTCCAAAGTGTCCACTTGGCCCATGGGAAACTCGTGTATCCTAGCCATGCCAAACTGCGGACTGAGGCCGCCCTGCAACCCCTCTGTAGGCTTCTGTCTTCTCCCAATTCTCATGTCTCCTAATGGAAAGTCTGTGAGGGCAGAGATCTCAAACTAGATAATGCAATGGTGGTGTCTCCTTGCAGACTCTTGTTTGTTACTGCTGGGATTATCTTGGGTACTCCCCAGAATCTCTTGGCTTTAGGAGGAGGGGTGGCTTCCACTGCTTCCTATGAGGCTGACTACAGCCTATGCCTGCAACCAGCCTTTGTCCCTCTCTTTCTCTTTTTAAAAGGGAAGCAAGGCATGGTGGTGCACACCTTTAATCCCAGCACTTGGGAGGCAGAGGTAGGAGGATCGCCATGAGTTCAAGGCCACCCTGAGACTACACAGTGAATTCCAGGTCAACCTGAGCTAGCATGAGACCCTACCTCGGAAAACAAACAAAAAGGGGGGGGGGTAAAAGAGGAAGTGTCTAGGGAGCAAAATCAAAGACCAATGTTTTAAGAGGATTTGAGATTTCGTTCAGTCAGGCCAGGTAAAACAGGAAGAGATGGAAATGAGTATCACAAAGGAAGACATTTTACTGAAAGTCCCCAGACTCCAGGAGCTGTCACTGGAGGAGGTAGAGGAGCGCACAACAGACAAGATGAGGTAAGCAGGCTTGGAGTGGTCTGGGGGCAGCTGTCCCTCGTCTGGTGCTTGGCTCTAGGGGAGACTAGAGTGTGTCTAGTTGGGTGGGGATATGAGCCTGGTTTGCTGTGTGCATTTTGAAGATGTGATCAGCTGAGTCCTTCGCTCTATAATTAGATGACCTGGTGGGACAGTCAGCAAATTTAGATTGCATACTAAATAAGTGTCCAAATCTAGAAATGGATGAAATGGTTAAGAAAGCCACTTTGCTTGTCACAAAGTGAGCTCCGAACTGGTTGACTCTGTTTAGATTCTATTTCAATTCCAGATGATTTTTACCTCTTTGTCCAAGCTTTGAGTAAGGTCAGGTGCAATTATGGTGGTATGTCTGTAGACTGTTTCCAGTGTTGGGAACTGGCTATTGATTGTGGCAATGGAAATACCCAATTCAATGTCCTGCTGGTGATGGAGACTGAACACACACTGCACATGGTATTGTTTAACCTTCATGTTAGAAATACAGTGGCCAGTGCTTAAATGGACTGTGCTGTTGATGGGGGCTCAGTGTGCAACTTGGTGGGGCAAGCATTAGAATCTGGCTGACTTGACCAAAAACCGAATCTGTTGAGAGGAATCTGAGAGGACCAGTTGCTGCTCGTGCCATCCTTATCCTTATGTGCCAGAATCTCCTTCTTTCCTTTCCTTTCCTTTCCTTTCCTTTCCTTTCCTTTCCTTTCCTTTCCTTTCCTTTCCTTTCCTTTCCTTTCCTTTCCTTTCCTTTCCTTTCCTTTCCTTTCCTTTCCTTTCCTTTCCTTTCCTTTCCTTTCCTTTCCTTTCCTTTCCTTTCCTTTCCTTTCCCTTTCCTTTCCTTTCCCTTTCCCTTTCCCTCTCCCTTTCCCTTCCCCTTCCCCTTTCCCCTCCCCCTCCCCTCCCCCTCCTCTCCTTTTCTTTCCTTTCCTTTTCTTTTCTTCCTTTCTTCATTTCTTTTTCTTCCTTCCTTCCTTCTTTCCTTCTCTCTCTCTTTCTCTCTCTTTCTTTCAAGACAGGTTGTCTCTCCTTATGTATCCCAGGTTGACCTTGGACTTGTGATCATCCTGTCTTAGACTTCTGAGTCCTGGCATCACAGACATGAACCAGCATGGCTTCATCTTCGCATCATCTGTACCTGCAGCCAGACCCTGGGGAAGAATCCTTAGCTAGAGTCTGAGTGGAGGGCCTTTGATTGACATCCTCATTTAGCTGTTCATGAAGAAAAGGTGTGGCATCCAAGAGGAAAATAAGAGCAGCAGCACAAGAGGAGAGCTTGATCGTGGGTAGACAAACATAGAACGTATCCATGAACAGCAAGCGCAGATCTAGCTTCATAGAAAGCCATATTTGAGTTCTGACTTAACTATTTATTGTTTCGATCACCACTTCTATGCATTCCTGTCATATTATCTGTAATATGGCAGGAATGCATAGGATTTAATACCCACCTCACTGTGTTGTTGAGACCACTAAAACAAAAAGGGCTGTGAAAATACACTTTATCATTCACATAGCATTAGTTCAAAGGACCTCATTCCTTCCATTCCTGAGTCTCCATTGTCTTGTAGATGTGTGTGCTCTTGTCACTGTGTATTGTTGGCTTCCTTATGAACGC
Organism: Zapus hudsonius; assembly: GCA_004024765.1. NCBI lineage: Eukaryota > Metazoa > Chordata > Mammalia > Rodentia > Dipodidae > Zapus > Zapus hudsonius. The sequence goes on along the minus strand of PVHP010000010.1, from coordinate 48,271 downwards.
ACTGCCTGGAGAGTGAATCACAAACCCCTCAATTATCCTGTAGAAAGGCTAACATATTCTAACTTCGTAAATGTCAGACTCCACATCCCTAAATGGGGTGACATTGACAGATAGCTGTCAGTATTTGCACCATGAACTGTAAAGTGCTGCACCCCCGCCCCCTTGGATTTACCCAGATCTTCTATTTATCTTGAAATGGACAGTCACACAATCAAGACCGCTTCATGTTTCTCAGTGTGCAAAATGCCAAACAGATCTTATCTGACCAGCTGCTGCCCTGTGCAAGCCCTGAGCCGCTCCAGAATCTGTGTTGACAATACTGCGACGTGTTCGGGTGACGTGCCAAAACCATTTGAAAAGCCCAGGCCTGGACTGTGCTAATGGCACCTTTTCAAGTCCTTGAAATCCAGGCATATCCTGGGAGGAAAGAAGCCTCCAAGGTGTCTCTTTTCTCTTACAAGAGAGATGGTGGGGCTAGACAAAGCCTTGGCATGATTAGAATTCCCTCCATTTTTAAGGGATGGATGCTAGGTGTGGAACACTGTGGTTTACCCTGGAGCTGGGTCCTCTGAGGGGATGGATGAGTCCTTTCAGTGGAGGTTCTGTGCTTCAGAGTCGAAAGGCCTTCCAGGGAGAAGATGGAGACTGAGGATGAGGGTTAGGCATATTCTTTGCTGCTCTTGATGGGCTTCCAGAGGTGGGAATTCTGAGGGCGGAGTATGTTCATTTATACTTGTTTATAGGACAGTTTCTCCGTGGTTGGGTAGGTGAGGGGTGGTATCATCATTAACGTGGGTTATGTCTGTAAAATAAACCTCCACCATCAAAAGTCTTAATTAAGCCAGGAGATAAATGGATCTTGCTAAGTGGCAGAGTGGTGGAGCAGGGAGAGAAATTGCATCCATTATAGTCACTCCCTTGGTTTGTGGGGTATATGCTGTAAAGCCCCTGGTGGTTATCTGAAATTGCACATAGTACCAAAAATAGTGCCATACATTATTTTTGCCTATATATATGTGTATATATATATATATATATATATATATATATATATATATATATATATATATATATATATATACCTGTGCTAAAATTTAATTTATACATTCGGCATAGTAGGAGACTAAAAATAAAAAGTAACGTTAAAATAGAACATTATATAATAAGTTGCTTAAACCTTTCTTTCAGATTTATTTATATCTATAATTTTCCATTTAATGTTTCCAGGCTGCAGTTGACTGTGGGTAACTGAAACTTTGGAAATTGGAACCATGAGTAAGGGGCTACTGTTTCTGTTGCTGGGTAACATCACAGAAGGCAGGGGCTCAACACAGCCACTATTTTATCGGTACTCAAGGTCTCGTGGGGAGAGAAGTTGGGCAGGCCTTGGCTGGGAGACTCTTTGGCCTCAACTGGCATCTTTTGGGCCACTTGAGGGTATTCATGTCTGGTTGGGTCAAGCATTCAAAGCCTGGCCCACTGCCAGGATTGGCTTCACAGGGAAGCTCCATTTGTTGCCTCCAGCAGCCGGGCGTCAGACTTCTACATGGTTGGTTGGGTCTCTTCTAGACCCCCAAGCAGTGGTAAAGGCTGCCATGCATTCCCTCCTATACCATCTCTTGGTGAAAGCAGTCTTAGGCCAGGCCTGATTCAGCAGTAGAAGAAGGAAGACCCAGCCTGGTTAGGATGGCATAGGACCTATGGCCACTGTAATCTGCAGACTGTGGTCCTGCATGCAGTGGTCCTGGATGCAGGATGGCTTGCTTAGTTTTAGGGGAGACCCTCAGCAGTCCCCTCCCACATGGAGCTGGAGACCAGAAATGACTGATGTGTCATCTTGCTAGACTTGTGCTATCATATGAATGCCTATAAGAACTCAGTGGGAGGTCAAACTGATGTATAAAATTCTATCCACCACTGCACAGAGCTTTTTCAAGTTTTTTTTACTGTCATTTATTGTACAAGGTGATGGGTTTCTTCAGCTCTCAAGTATACTGTGTCTGCATGGACACTTGTGTTAAATGGAAGACAAGGACAGCAGGCTGTGAGCTACTGTTACTATCTCATCCATGTTTTTGGGTCTCATATGTGCCCAATGGAATAGATGACGAGTGTTAAGACTTCACCCCCAGCCTGGCATTCTCCTTCAAGCTCACCGCTCAGAGGACAACGATGCTGTGCAGCGGGGGGCATTAAAACCAAATCCCAGCTCCATGTGACATTACCTGGGATTTGATGATTCTTCATGAACACCAGCCTCTGGGGTGGGGGTGGGGGACTCCCAGGATCTTCCCTGTGCCTGACTACCTGTCCTCACAGCCCTATCACCCCACTTGATTCTCACTTTGCAGATGAGGAAACATCACGTGCCAGACTCACCAGGCTCTGGAAATCTGGGCTAGGATGGTGTGACAGGCAGCAGTTGCCTTTCTTTGATGGAAGTCTTTCCTCCTGGGAAGTCTTTCCAGGACCAGAGCCGAGAGTCCTCCAAGAAGATGGGGCCCACATTCCCTGCTTGATCATGGATCCTCAGCGATGCTTGCAAACCTTGCTTATGGTATGCTTCCTCCTTCTTTCCTCCTTTCTTCTCATGGGTCTAGGGACCACATCCATGGCTTGGGGTATGCTAAGCATGCACACTGTCACTGAGCCCAAGACCTTATTCTTTTTCCTTAGCCATGAACTCAGGGGGAAGGTGCTCTTGTCTGGGGTCTGTCTCTGTCCTCCAGTGACCTCAGCTTCTTTGTTGGGGGAGATAGCAGTTACCTTTTCATTGCAGAGACAAAACACTGGACCCAGAGTTGTGTATAGAAGGAAAGGGTTTATTTTGGCTTACGGTCTCAAGGTGAAGTTTCGTCATCATAGGGAAAGCATGGTGCAAGCAGACAGCTAACTAGGTGTCACACCTCCACAGCAACAGGAGGAAAGTAGCCTGAGTCCTGGGCTTGGAGCTGGGCTATATCACCCCAAAGCCTGCTCCCACAGACACACCTCCTCTTACAAGCCTCCACCTCCCAAAGGCCCATCAACTTTCCTAAATTGCCACCAGCTGGAGACCAAATATTCAAAACACACGAGGTTATGGAGGCATTTTATTGAAGCCACCACAGTGGTACCTAATCTCTTTCCCTGTGAGGTGGGTCTCACTTCGAAGCAGATACAGTCATGGATAATGTTGAGGAGGGTAGCATTTATCTCCATTTCCATTCAGAGACCGAGGTGGTTTAAAGTGTTCTATTATGTGCTTGTTATCTTTCAGACATTGATCTTGAAGAGTTCTACCTGCTATAGTTTGGAATTTGCATGTGACCAAAAGGCCTATCTGGGACTGGAGAGGTTGCTCAGTGGTTAAGGAGCATGCCTCGGAGCCTAAGGACCCAGGTTCAATTCCCCAGGACCCACATAAGCTAGATGCACAAAGTGGCTAGAGGCCCTGGTGTGCCCATTCTCTCTTTCTCTGTCTCTGCCTCTCCCTCTCTCTCTCTGTTTGCAAATAAACAAATAAAATACAAAAAAACCCCAAAAACAAACAAAACACACAAAAAAACAAAAGGGCTATCTGTTACAGGCTTGGCTCCCAGGGTGGCACTTGGAACATGGTAGAACTTTGAAGTGAGGCTGAGAAGGAGCTGTAGGTCATAGGGGAATAGCCTCCATTGCTGGGATTAAAGGTTTGTGCCATCACACCCACATGAGGGAGTTTTGAGAGCAGTCTTGTGCCTGGAGACCTGAGATGGCCAGCCAGTGGATACCAACCAGTCAGTAGTCAGTATCCTTCCTTCCTCCCTCTTCCCTTGGCCTTCCCTGCTTGTTTCTCTACTCACCACACCCAGCTCTCACCTCAAGACATAGGAACAGTAATCCTGCAAAGCTTTTAGATTCCCATATAAAATTGGAGCCAGCTCTCCTTACCTGTTTTCAGAGCAGCCAGCACCGGTCCTTTGGCTTTCCTGCTTCAGCCGATCCATCTTGCTGGTGTGCAGCCATGAAAGGTCAACTCCTCTGTGTGAAGCCTTCCTCCTACATGCACTAGACTATCCCAGTTTCTTAACAAGAATTCATGGCCCTTCATGGTTTCCCTCCAGCTTACCTTTCCAGGTAATGTCCTCATACCAGGTCTATTTGACTAGTCACGCTCTCCTCAAATATTTTTGACCTCTGTGCTTTGCGGGTGCTACAGAAGGTACTTCCCAGACAATTTGAGTTTTTCACAAGTGTACCAGTTTTCAGAGATATGCACCTATTTCTGTATTCAAGGGAAACCTGTCATTGAATCTTCATCTGTACAAACCTCACCTTTCTGGGTTCTCAGCATTTTCTTGGTCACATTCATATAAGTCTTATATTCTCCAATAAGCTTCAGGATAAGAGTGATGTGTGTGTGTGTCAAGGCTTAGAGGCTCAGAGATGGATGGGTTTTGGTTTGTCTTCAGAACTTTTTTCTAAAACCAGTACTCAACAATTGTGAAGAATTATGATAGCTGATTTTTACACATACTTCTTTCTTACTGAAAATACTTGAATAGCATTTAAAATGTTTATAACCTTCAACTACTTTTAACGCTGTATTATTCAAAGATGGGCAATCCCTGGTTTATATGTATATTGATGAGGTGGCATTAAAACCAAGTCCCACCTATAATTGATTATTATATGTATAATAATCTCATGCTCAGGTTTTTTTTTTTTTTTTTTTTTTTTTTTTTAAGAATGTGACCCTGACATTTACCACCACTTGGTGGCAGTGTGTCCCAATCGCAAGACTTTCCTAAGCCAATGGACTGGACTCCGATAGATGATAAAATTACAACCAGAAGTTATGAAGTATCAATTAGTATAGCCCCACACCTAGATTCTGTTTCACTGACAGAGATTTTATTGACTTTAGTATCAATAACTTACTGAAGCCATTCTCTTGGGACAGGTTAGCATTCTCCTGTGAACATATCTTCATTTTCTTTTTTCTGGTGACCAAAGAGTAGAGGTGAAAGATCTCATGAGGAAAAGCCAGAAAGTGTTTGAAGTAAGGCAAGGTGTTTACATATGACTAGACAGGTTTGACTTCTCAGATACTACATAAGACTCTTATTGAAGGAAGAGTTCTATGTGAAAATCTTTTTACACCTCTCTGCACGTAATGCAAATAGAATTCTGAGGGGACTCAGAAAGATTTCTGGAAAACTCTAAGCCCATAAGCCTAAGAGAAGTCACTTGTGAGGTTGTCACTTACAAGGGTAGCTTGGTGGCATGTGGGCAGAAAAGAGGAGCCTTTGGAAGCTGGATACAAGTCACACTGTGCACTTGTCCTCGCGTGGGCTCTTAGCCAGCTGAGGTGGAGAACAGGAGTGCACAGGAGTGTTGGACAGCAGCAGACTCAGAGAGCCAAGAGGATTCTTGTAGATGAAGAGTTGGGGCACTGGGGACTTGTGCACATTGTGGCTGTCTTCTATCATGTAGGACCGTTGGTTCTCTCTAAATGAGAGCTCTACTTGTAAAGCTGAGGCTCGAGCTACAGTTGGGAAGTCTGAGAGTGGTGACACGAGGATTGGTGGTCATTTACCTGCTGTGTCGTTCCCAAGGGGCAGTCTTCACTCCAGTGACTCAAGGAAGGAAAGGAAAAGAACAGATGCTCAGAGGAACTTGATTTCTTGAAACACTCAGAATAACTCTCCTGATAATGAAGACTTATTTACAGTTTTAGATATTATAATTTTTAGTATATACTATATAGGTACCATTAAATATTTTATACTTTAATTATATTCTTTACATTTTTTATTTCTAATGAAGAGGGGATCTTCGTGTAGGGGAAAATAGACCCCTGTAAAGATAGCATTTACAAAAATCATGATATCTCACAACCAGACCTGTGGCATGGTTTGGAGTTGGGATTTTTCTGGCTAAGAGATCTTGCACTGGACAAAGGAGTACTGAATGGCACAGACAACTATACTTATTAGGACTCATTGGTATCATTACCAGACTCTTATGTGTTCTGCTAGAGTTACTTCATTTAATCTTCCATAGACTACTATGGGGCAATTGTGATAATTTCTCTTGAAAGATGAATGACTCGATGTTCAAAGAAGTTAAACAACTGGTTAAGCTTAGGCACTTAGTCACCTGTGAAGTTGGGACCCAAATTATAGCCTTTGATCCAATATTGGTTTCCCTAAGGCATTTGCTCAGTCTTTGGAGAGCAAAGGAAACACATCTGACAAAGGTGGGCTGGTGGTCCATCACGTGCACAGGTTGGCAGCTGCTGTCATCAGAGGCTGCTACACAGTCAAATTTTGCAGGATGTATCCGAGAAAGTGCATACCACTGTGGCTGGTTTTTGTACTGCTTTCTGTATAATTCACATCATGCATTCTGCTCTCATCTGGGGTCTTGTGATTATATCATCAGAACCTCAGCAAAAATAATGTATGTATACCTAGAGTCCTGAGATGTTCCATTGATCAGTCTTTTGAATGTCTCTTTCCTACCTGGGTCCCAGAAGTGTGACCATCTGAAAGTCTCTTGCCCAGAGTCTGCAGTGGAATTATTGCAAGAAAAAAATTATGAAATACAATTACAGGCAACAATAAGTTGAAGCAAATGGTTTACGTCTAATAATTATTTGCTAGATACTAAGGATTTTCTGCCCACAATCACATTAACTCATTTTTATTAAAATCTTTACATTATAGGTGAAGGTATGGACTCTCAGAGGGACTCACTGTTATTAAATGATAGGACCAAGCCTTGTCCTATGCTGTCTGACTCCACAGGACATCTCTAACTAGTACTCTCTGCTATACAGGTTAATAATGCAACTTTACCTCAAGGAATGGACAGGATGAAGTCAGAAAAAGCTTCCTAGCCTGGGTGAAACTGTCCATGTAGCTTTGGAAATGAATTACAAGAGAGCACAAATAAACATCTAGATGAAATTCACAAGTCAAACAAGGATATGAAGATAGAATTTAATAAAGAGGAATTCTAAAGAAAAACCAAACTGAAATGAAGCTGAAAATGAGAAATGCAATAAATTTTAAAAAATGTATGGAAAACTATGCCAACAGACTGGATCAAGTGGAAGACAGAATATCAGACCTGAAGAAAGGTAGAGGAAGTGGACCAGTTAGTAAAAACCAATGAGAAATAAAAACAAACAAACAAACAAACATATGAACAGAATGTGAGAGATATTTGGGGCACCATAGAAAGAACAAATGTTCAAATAATGGGCATAAGAAAAGGAGAAGAACTTCAGACCAATGGCATAGGAAATATTTTTGAATAAAGTTTAGAAGAAAATTTCTCAAATCAAAGGAAAGAGATATCCATCCAGAGACAAGAGGCATACAGAACACCAAATAGACAGGACCTTTGTGACACAATGAAGGTCATTCTACAAAAGCAAAGAGATCTTTAAAAATAACTTAATGATACATATGAAGGCTTTGGCAAAATAAGAATAAACCAAAACTCAAAGTACTAGATGAAAAGACATATTTCAGATCACTGCAGAAATCAAATTAAAAAGATAAAAACCCCAAAGAATCAATGAAACAAAGTTGGGTCTTTGAAAAGGTAAACGAGGTTGACAAACCCTTAGCCAAAGTAACCAAAAGAAAGAGAAAATGCCAATCAATAAGTTTAGAGTTGAAAATGATTATTTCAACAGATATCAATGAAGCTGAGAAAATCATAAGCACATACTTCAAAAACCAAAATCATACAAAATTGGAAAGTATAAAAGAGATGGATGAATTTCTCAATACTATTTGCTAAACTGAGATGAGATAAATAAACAGATCTATAACAAGCAACGAGACTGAAGTGGCAATAAAAAATTTCCCAGCCAAAAAAAGTTCAGGTCAGGATGCTTTCACCATGGAATTCTCTCAGACCTTTGAAAAGGAACTGAAACCACTGCTTCTCAAATTTGTCAATAAAATCAGAAAGAAGAGAATGCTCTATAACTCCTTCTCTGAAGCAATCATTATGCCAGGAACAAAACAAAGAAAACCATAGACCAATATTGCTGATAAACATATATGCAAAAATCCTCAATAACATACTTGCAAATCACATTCAAGAACACATCGGTCTCAATTCCATAGCAGGGGCTGAAGCAGGAAGCCAGGACTTCATCTACAAGGACCTCCAAGACCCCAGGCTCCAGTGTAGATCGAAGCAGCCTTCCAGGCCTGTGTGCCTCCAGGATCACAGTGTGGTGGGCATAAGCAGTACAGCCTGTGTGTACAGGAAGGCTCCATGCCCTGGCCCATAAGGGGGACTCTAGCCAACACTACCAGTGGAAGGAAGACCCTGCCACCTGGCCAACCCACTTGGCCTGCAAGACAAATTTCAGCCAGTATGATATCATGTTCTATGGGTAAGTTCCATTCAAAATCAAAGGGGAATACAAAAGAGTTCTCTACAAATTATATTGATAAATAAGAAGTAAATACTATAGTCACTTCTGTGGTGACCTAGAAGAAGTCCCACAGAGGACAAAGCAAACCAAAATAACATGTTAGTACTGAAAAGAAGATGAATCTGGATCATATGCTAAAAAATACAGCAAAGCACAAAGAATATTGTGGTTGATTGCCAGTCTCTTGACTCCCCTACAATGAAAGCCAATACCACTCAAAGAGGGGAAATGTCACAGAAAGAATTCGGAATCCTACTTCTAAAAAAGATCAATGATCCCATGCAAGACTCAAACAAGCAGATAAATGAACTCAGGCAGTCCATTCAGGATCTTGACAAGACAGTCTCCAAAGTCAATGATGCTGTAACCAACTTGGAGGAGAAAGCCCAAAACATGGAGGACAAATTCAGCAAGGAAATCAAAACACTGAAAAAGAACCAAGCAGGAATCCAACACATGAAAGAAACAATCACTCGGATAAAAATCACAACAGACAGCATCAACAGACAAGACCATACAGAGATCAAATTTCAGAGATGAAAGACAAAGTCTAGACAATAATTCACACAGACACATAGAAAACTGTCAGAAACAAGAACAATATTTCCAAGAAGTCTGGGAGCAAACCTTAGAATTTATGAGGCGCTGTGAAAACTTGTAGAGGCACTGAAGGGTTATTCAATGAAACCATAGTGGAAAACCTCCCAGATGCAAGAGACATTTAGTACCCCAAACACACACGACCAGAGAAGAACCTGTCCACAACACATCATAATCAGGATGTCAAAGTGAAGAAATAACACTAACAGCCATAAAGGAAAAATACCAACACATACATAAATATATGTGTTGCATATATTTATATATGTATATATATATGTGCAAGAATATCAGAATAACTTCAGTTCTTCAGTAGCAGTCTTAAAAGCTAGAAAATCCTGGAAATATATGTTTCAGGTCCCAAAACAACTTAAAAAAAATAATGAGAGTCATACCCAGTAAAGTTACCTTTCAAACTTGATGAAGAAATAAGGATAATCAAGGACAAACAAAATTAAGGGCAATTCATGGCAACCAAGCCAGTACTTCTCAAAATTCTTATAGAATATTATGTAAAGAGGAAGAAGAAAAGCAACCCCATCCATGTGAACATGGGTAAGCATGCCCATGAAGAAAGGAACAGAAGACTTGGAAATGAAGCCATCATGTTTAACGTAGCTAGCACCACCAGCACTAACAGAGGAGGGGAAAAAGAAATGCCAACAACTCAGCCAACCACAATTTCACCAAACAGAATCATCAGAAAAACTCTCAATAACACCTTTAAATGTAAATTGTCTCAACTGCTTTATAAGAGACCAGCATGGCAAGAATTACTTACCTGTGTAATAGTGGCATTTAAGCTAGGCTGGTAATCAAGTGCTCTCTGATTGGCTAAGAGATCGGACCGATGGCAAGGAAACCTTAGCTGGAACTGAGATCCAAGGCAAATTCCTATGGAGACCAAGAACCCAGACTCCAAGAGGAAGCCCTCTCTGACCACGGACCTAAAAGACAGGCTACACTAAGTATAATCTCATGAAATTAACAATGTTTAACCTATGCTGATCTCACTCTCCATTGGAGAATCTGTTTGTATTTTTCAGAAGTCACCGAGAACTGTGGATATCCCAATTTCATCAAGACTTGAGATGATGGCTGACACCCAGGCAGGAGATGAATCACCCCTAACACATCATCTAGGACCCAGGTAAAATCACAGAGGAAGTGATGAGATGAGCAAGAGTGCTGCTTCCACAGCAAGCCTGACAACCTATGCCCCCAAGAAAACCAGTCTGCCATTTGCACAGTTATAGCCCTCCCTCTCATGGAGCATGCCAGGAATCCCATTGAGGAGGGCCCTCAGTGGAATAGGGGCAGGGAGGAAGGAATTGGGGTACCAACACAAGACTTGGCTTATGGGGGTTATAAGCCAGCTTCCCCTTGCCAGAGTTTGGCACACCTTCCTGCCGCTGTTTGCAGTGCTGTGGCAGAGGTGATGTCCAGCCCTCTGCTCATGCCATCGTTTTCCCTGCCAGAATGGAGTCTCCCCTCGAGTCCGTAAGCCGAATAAACCCATTCCTCTACAAGCCACTTTTTTTTTCAAGAGAGGAGCCACCACAGTCATATTGGGGAGGATCCATAGGGAACCCAGCAGACAATGACAGATGAACAAGGGACCTATAACCACAGTCATTCAATCAATACAAGCCACTTTTGTTTGGGTTCCTTCTGCGCAGCAACTAGAAAGCTGACTGCAACATAAGTCTAGTTTCATTCTACAGGTGGGTCTTCAGTTTTCCCAGCACCATTTGTTGAAACCACTGTATTTTCTTAAATATGTATATATTTTTTTAATCCTGGAAAAAATTTCAACCATAGGCCATAAAACCCCATTCCTGGTTGAGCTCAGTGTCACACATCTGTAAGGAGGGTGAGGTAGGAAGTCTGCAAATTTGAGGCCAGAGTCGGCTAAATAGGGAATTCTACACCATTCGGAACTACATAGTGAGACTGTCACAAAAAACCAATCCTACTGAAGTGTGGTGGTTCACACCTTTAATTCCAGTACTCAGGAGGCAGAGGTAGGAGGATTGCTGTGAGTTCCAGGCTAGCCTGAGACTACGTAGTGAATTGCAGGTAAACCTGGGCTAGAGTGAGACCCTACCTGGAAAAACAAAACAAAACTAAACAAACCAACCCCTCCCCCACCAACCAACCAACCAAACAACAACAAAACCAACAATACAAAAAGGCTATTCTTAAGCTTTTAATATCACAGTAAGGGATGAGAATGGAAGAGAATCGTGTATGTAGAACACCTAGAACCCCTAACTCAGGGCAGTGCTTAATCCTCATTGGCTGTCTCCAACCTCAGTGAGCATTGTTGCCATCATGTTTAGATAAAGTTATTCACATTTTAGGAATAGGCAAGAAGGAAAAACAAAATAAAAGAAAAAGGGCTGGAGAAATTGCTCAGCGATTAAGGCACTTGGCTCCAGTGCCTAAGGCCCTGGCTTCAATTCCCCAGGACCCACATAAGCCAGACCCACAAGGTGCTCTCTCTCTCTCTCTCTCTCTCTCTCTGTATCTGTTTGAAAATGAATAAATAAAATATTAAAAAAAGAAACCAAGGTATAGTAGCAGTTTATTTTGGTATTTGACATGTAAATACCCAGACTCTTCAAGAAGAGTAATAGTTAGTGTGCCTTTCAGAGGACCCACAGAACGTGGGGCTCAGCTGCATTACTGAATATTCTGGAACCACCTGCTGTCCCTTCACTGCCTGGGAACCAGAAGCTGTGAGACTCTGGGAGATTCCTCACCTGGTGTGCATCCCTGTTGGAAAGTCCAGGTGAACTCTGGCTGGTGGCAGTCAGCTTGCAGTAAACATGAGCTCTGTGAGAGAAGACACCAACAAGGAACAGCTGGAGCTCATTCAGTCATTGACTTCATGGGACACTTTTCTAGGCACCACACAAAGAGATAAAAAATAACCCCAGTTCTGGAGGAAGTCACAGATTGGGAAGGGACAAGGGTGCCCTTTGATGATTACAAAACAGCCAGGTCAAGCCTGGCGTGGTGGTGCACACCTTTAATCCCAGCACTCGGGAGGCAGAGGTAGGAGGATCACCATGAGTTCAAGGGTACCCTGAGACTACATAGTGAATTCCAGGTCAGCCTGGGCTAGAGTGAGACCCTACCTCAAAAAACCAAAATAAATAAATAAATATAAATAAATAAATAAATAAATACCCCTCACCCCCCCCCCCCGGCCAAAAAAATAAAACCAAAAAACAGCCAGGTCAACACACACCTGAGAAAGATGGATCAAAAGGAAAACATGT